>CABFPE010000009.1:2284962-2337288 GCA_900660155.1 Hofstenia miamia | reverse complement strand
AAAACTACACAATTCTGAACCCCAATTTTGCACTCAAGCTATAGTGGTTTCGATACGATTATGAAAGTATATATATATATATATATATATATATATATGTAATGATGATTAAATAAATTTTGCTAAACATGTGTGGCCAGGACAAAATTTTTGTGGCTTATATATGTGGCTGCATAACTATAACTCAAAAACAACCTTTTAAGTTTGGGGTGCAGGTTATACATTGTGAAGCCTTATAAACAAGGATTTACGGTAATTACTGGCCCTGGTATTTTTGTACCTAAAAATGCAAACTTTGACTTTATAAGCTTGACATTATTTACCTAAATCCGATTTTTCATATTCTTTTTACCTCAAAATTTGAAATTAATTGGCTCTGATTTTTTAAGTATATTTATTTCAGTACTACAATATTAACATTATAAACAAAAATCTTTTTTGGCAGATGTAGTGTACTATGGCTACATTATATGAGATTTTTCGGAGTTATAAGTAAAAAGGAATTGCTTGTAAATTTTTACATTATTGACTAATGATAGATCTAGTATTTACAAACATGCATTAATTTTAATGAACATTAGTCTCTGACAAAAAAATAGAATTCTTAACTAGTCTATAGATTGATATTTAACATTAAAAGGCAAAAGACAAGTACAATTCTACAGAAATGTTACATATCCTCAGTTTATTAAAACTGCAATTGACCTTAAAAGATTTAAATTTCGTAATCCTGAATTCTGCATTACAAAGAAATATATTCACCTTAACTCGAATGGGACATTTGCAAATATGATTTTTAAAGAAAAAATTTATAGATAGCTCGTTTTTGTGAAGTTATTTATGAAAACATTTTGCTCGCTAATCCAAGTTCCAATACTGCGAATATTTACCTGCGGACTTGCATATACACACATACTCTTAAGTAAAATACCTATCAATTCTTAGGCAAGATTCCGCAGTATCAGTATCGGTATCTGCCCTAATAGAATTTAGCTTTCGTATAATCTTTAATATTTAATAGCTTTATTGTTTACCGATATGCTATACATTAGGTATACATACATATGTACAACATATTTATATATATATATATAAATTGCGTGTTATTATTAGCTTATAGCTNGTCTTCTAATGATTTCTTAATATGTCGATCTGTGAAATTATTTGGACATTCATTCTTCTTTAATTCGATCTTAAGTTTTCTTATTTCTTGGTTAATTGTTCTATATGTGCTGCAATTGTCAAATATTCGATGAATACCTTTAATTAATGATATTTTGTAATTGAAAGGCGTATTTGAGTTGTAGTTCAATAATCCTGTGTCTGTTGGTTTATAATAGATTTCAGTTTCAAATTTGTTATCTTTTCTAATTATTTGTACATTCAAAAAATGAAATTTGTTCTTAGTTTCAATCTCTTTTGTAAACTGAATATTCTTGTCAATTAGCCTATACCTTGTTTGTCTCTCTAATTCCATCCTACTCTGGTATGCTGTCTTTCTTTCACTCTCAGTTCTTATCTTCCATAACTCCTTAGTGAACTCCAGTATTGACCCTCTAGGTTGTGCTTCTACATACTCCTTTAGCCCAGTGCTTCTGCTTCTACAGTTTCCTCCACACTTAGCAGTCTTTTCCTTTCTTTATGCCTTGTCATGTACAGCCTATCAACATCTCCATCTAAGTTGAAAGCCCTCTCTGCAGATAGTACCTTCCTTGTCTCCCTGTCTAGTTCCCTCAGTTCATTTTTGTTCTATCTAACTATTCCTGCTGAATATCTCAACACTGGTATTGCCCATGTATTAATTGCTTTTATACTATTCTGCCCATTCAATGCTGACTTCTGTAGTACCTTCCTTACTCTCTTGTATTCTTTCCTTTGCCTCATCTTCATTTCCTCGTGATCCGTTCTATCTTTCTCTATCACACNGGTATCTGCCCTAATAGAATTTAGCTTTCGTATAATCTTTAATATTTAATAGCTTTATTGTTTACTGATATGCTATACATTAGGTATACATACATATTTACAACATATATATATATATATATATATATTGCGTGTTATTATTAGCTTATAGCTCATTAGTTTTAACTTTATTAATGTTATTAAATAAGATTAAATTGAAATTTAGCAAATGGAATCATAATCTTATTGACACAAATTAAAAATTGTTTGTCGTAAATTCTTCTACATGATGAATCTTGAAATTACTATAACTTCCTTTTTTTAATAAGGAAAAGGCTGGTTCAAATAAAATATGGGCTTTTATTCTGCGAAATATGCGGAAGTACTAATTAATGGCCAATCGTAATAGGCATGATTACCAAGGAGCGATTGTCGGAGACAAAGGCCATCAGAACCTAAGTAATTCAGATTCAGCAATTAGACAATATTTGATTCGGAACTGACATATGCTGCTGAATGTACACGTGACCTCCATTCCGCTATTTGTTAAAGAATTTTAATTGAGAGGCATTTGTTTAAATTGCTTTTTTTAACAATTTTCTAACTAATTAAATGTACAAATTCCATTTCAAACTTTCAAAAATTAACTTTCGTTTGCAAATTAACAGCTATACTCTTAGCAATTACTAAGCAATTTAATTAAACATTTTTAAATGAAATTTTTAATAATTACTCAGCAATTCATATATACATAAATAAAATTTTGAAGTAATAAATGTGTTTATAATGAAAATATTATTTTTATTGCTTTCTCCCAATTATAATCGTTTCAATTTTAAAAAATCGCTTCCAATTTTGACAGTTCCTAATTTTAGTTTTATAAAATACCACAATAAACGTTTTTTTGAATAAACAATTATACTTTATCACTTAGATAGGTTGCAGTTTTTTAACACCTATCTTCTTCAAGCCACAATTCTAATCAAAAAAATTTATGCAGCCGGAAATTATTAGGAATGCAGTGTGAATTTCAGATAACTGCGACATAAAACCAACCCAATAAAAATCTTATATTTTTCGCTACATCTTGAATTCAATAAATCTTTTTCTATGTATTCATATTTACAGGTTGAAATTGACAGAAATATTGAATTTATGCAAATTACATGTGAAGCATGTATTAGAGAAAAAACATTTGGATGGAATCTTGAAATCAAAGCTATTGCCTGTATTACTTAATATTGATTTTTTCTGCAAATTAGATAGACAAAATTTTTCCCAATAAAATTTGGCATGTAGTGCATTTATCTAGCATTTTAATTAACTCATTGCATAAACAGAAATAAAAAGATTTTCAAATATCACATAGTTTAATCTACATATTAATAATACACTATGTGTTCAAATTGCAAGATTTCTCCAGGAATAAAATTTTTCAATTATAGTTAAAAAGTCCTTGAAATGAAGTTTTGTCAAAATGTAATTTTTATAAACACGTTCAAAGAAAGAAATAGATTAATTTCTTTGGCAAGTTAGCTGTCAATCTTAACATTTGTGCAATAAACTAGAGAAAGAAGTCATATATTTCAGCTGCAGGCTGTGCCAAGCAAATAAAATTTCTAACTTCTTGAATTAATGTGGGTGGGACTGTGACATTGTATTTATTTCAAAGCTAAATTAAAAATTGAGCAGAGGAAGGACTTCAAAAAATTGTAAGACAATCAGTTTAACCTTGATGAAATTGATGGTCATTTAGAACTCTAAAATGCAATTAGGTTTTCATACTATATCTCGAGATTTTTAAACTAATTTTGACTATCTAAACCACTAAATCCATAAGTATATACTTTAGCTTAATTCTTAATGCTTTTAATTACAAGCAAAGATTAAAAAGCAACTGCATTTAAATTTAAATATTAAAATCATAAGAAACATAAGACAACCTTGTTTTTTAAGTTAAATTTTTGAAGTTGGTATTTATATGATGATTTTGTAGAAGTTGCTCGGATGAATTTATTTCAATTCCTTCAATTAAATTGGTAATTAACCGCAGTTCAAAGAAGAAATAGACTCAGATTAATTGACAGAAGTGACGAATTCTTGTCTGAGACCGACATTTTTCCTGGATAATTTTTTAACACTATTCATATACCTTTCAACTTACAGAACAAAGACACCGACTGGGATATTCTTGATTACAATTTCTTAAAATTACATAATAATTTTAGAAAATTTTGCCAGCATAAAAGTTTGATTGTCACTGATGCTACAGTACAGTAGAGACTACTAAAAAATAACATATCCAGAAAGCAGATCCAAGTTTTTTCAAAAGTGATATTTATTCATATCTATTAATTTAGTAATTTGAAAATTGTAAACAGCATTTTTGTAATTTTGAGAGAAATTTATTGACAATAAAATGAATTGATTTAGAGAGCTGAAACTTTCATGTATTATAGATAAGAAAGAACACTCATTACTCTTTTATACAAAAACAATAATTAACTTTATGATAAGAATGCGTAAATCTATTGTACTTTTCACACCATGGTCAGTGACGTTTTAGTAAAATACTAGACATTTAAACGTCAATTAGTTTAACTGGGTGAATGCTATTGATAAATAGAATTTCAAATATTCGTTATTTTAAAAGAAAATCTAACCCATTTTTAAAATTTATAATAAATTTGCAACAACAAAATTTTCCATGTGTTTCACACACAGAATCATAAATGCTTTGCTGCTGTACGGATATGTACAAAAATATTTTGCCAAATAGGTAGAATTTTTAATATGATTATAATATTTTTGTTTCATTTTTGTTCTATTTCATTTGTAATTTCACAAACAATTGAATTCATATTTATTATTAATCATTTATCTCCAAAACGATTCACGAAGCTCACATGAAGAAGAACTGGTTTTAGCATAGTGCGGAATCACAATGTATCCGCAAGCTTGAGCAACTGGGCAGAGGGTTGATTTACTATATTGCTAGTATAATTAATAAGGCTTCACGAAAATAAAGTTTACGAATTTTTAGGTTCCTTACATGTCCTTGCGAAATTATGTAGAATATTGTATGAGAAGGTTGAACAGTGTTCTTGCAAAATACTAGCATATGTAGGCGGAAGAGAAACATGTCTTTGAATTAGTGTATTAATATTATTATTATTATTATTATTAATATTATTATTATTATTTACAAATATTCTCATATATTTTCACCCCCTAGAATTGTTTAAATTATATACATAAATTTCTTAAAATTACATAATAATTATACAAAATTTTGCCAGCATAAAAGTTTGATTGTCACTGATGCTACAGTACAGTAGAGACTACTAAAAAATAACATATCCAGAAAGCAGATCCAACTTTTTTCAAAAGTGATATTTATTCATATCTATTAATTTAGTAATTTGAAAATTGTAAACAGCATTTTTGTAATTTTGAAAGAAATTTATTTACAATAACATGAATTGATTTAGAGAGCTGAAACTTTCTTGTATTATAGATAAGAAGGAACACTCATTACTTTTTTATACAAAAACAATAATTAACTTTATGATAAGAAGGCGTAAATCTATTGTACTTACCACACTATGGTCAGTGACGTTTTAGTAAAATACTAGACATTTAAACGTCACTTAGTTTAACTGGGTGAATGCTATGGATAAATAGAATTTCAAATATTCGTTATTTTAGAAGAAAATCTACTAGCCCATTTTTAAAATTTATAATAAATTTGCAACAACTAAATTTTCCATGTGTTTCACACACAGAATCATAAATGCTTTGCTGCTGTAAGGATATGTGCAAAAATATTTTGCCAAATAGGTAGAATTTTTAATATGATTATAATATTTTTGTTTCATTTTTGTTCTATTTCATCTATAATTTCACAAACAATTTGAATTCATATTTATTATAAATCATTTATCTCCAAAACGATTCACGAAGCTCACATGAAATAACTAGTTTTAGAATAGTGCGGAATCACAATATATCCGCAAGTTTGAGCAACTGGGCAGAGGGTTGATTTACTATATTGCTAGTATAATTAATAAGGCTTCACGAAAATAAAGTTTACGAATTTTTAGGTTCCTTACATGTCCTTGCGAAATTATGTAGAATATTGTATGAGAAGGTTGCACAGTGTTCTTGCGAAATACTAGCATATGTAGACGAAGAGAAACATGTCTTTGAATTAGTGTATTAATATTAATTATTATTATTATTATTATTATTATTATTATTATTATTATTATTATTATTATTATTATTATTATTTACAAATATTCTCATATATTTTCACCTCTTAGAATTGTTTAAATTATATATATATATATAAATGAAAACTACATTTGTGCTTTGAGGTTTCACTAATAATAAAAAACACCTTTTAAGGGCTTAATACCAAGGCTTTAACGCATTTACAGAACTACGATAGGTTTCTATTGTGGTAATGCTATTAAAACTTTATAAATAAATTTTCATCAATCAGACAGAATTTAGACTTTAGCTGCATGCATTGCTTTCTTAAAAATTTATTACTGCATGAATAGCCATATAAAGCTCGTGGGGGTTTATAACAAATTGCTAAATTAAAGCGTGCACCTCATCTTCAACAGTGAATTGAATTCAAACGAATGAAAAACTTAAACATAATTTTGAATAAGGGAAGCAAATTATTGGTTGGTGGGATTTCCTGAAAACGGGTGAGATCCTATGAATAGAATAATGAATTTCGTCAAAATTTGCATTATAACTAAAAAGAATACAATAAATTGACGTATCAATAATTAATCGTTGCATATCCAGCGAAGAAATTAGATTCTCAAAGAAGGTAAACTACAAAGAGGTCGTCACCGACGGTAAACAATACGCTGGAAAATGATGATACATTTCCAAATAAAAATTTGCATAAATGTCTTTCAAAATCTCAGCAAGTTAATCAACTTATTTTAATATTTTAGTAGTGGAGTGATCATTTCGAAAAAATTGTCATTTCTAGTAAAATTTTCGTAATTATATATGAGGTTGTGGCCGAAATGTCTACAAGGGTAACTGCAATAATTTGAAATTTCTTTATCATTCTATTTGAAGGCGCCACCAAGATTTGAAAATAACATGATTAATATAGTTAATTAAACATTTGTTTAATAAATTTGAATTAAAAAGTACATTAGCAAAATTCAGTTGAGACCACGTGTTCATAATATATTATAAGACCCAAATTTAGTACAGTTTTGAAAAGTTCAGTTTAAAATAACCGTTTCCAAATGCGGATCATTAACAATGGCGTCTATATTTTAAACCACTAACAAAAGTATTTATAACTTATCATTCAAAATCGAGGAAATAAATCTTTAGATGCATATTCTCAATATTTTTTCATAGAGCCAATCACTCTTTCAAGTAAGTTGACCTGAACTTTCCAAAACTAGAAACAACCTGAAATCATTTTGTGGTTAATTTGAAAGAAATCGGATCAACGTATCCTTACCACTCATAGAATTCCTGTTTTAAATTTCTTTCAAGTTCTAAGCTTATTGTTATAAGCAAAATTAAAATATCTTAAATATAGGAATTCTTTAGTTTTTTAAAGAATAACATTGGAGTAATTTGTTATTTCAAAGGCTATCATGATATTACACTAAATCCAATCTTTGAATATCAAAAAAATTAGATCTTTAAGTGGTCCATATGTTCTTGCTGATAATTAGCATGAAACCGATACAAGGTTATAATTAAAGGAACAGAAAATACACATTTTTTCTATTTATATTAACACTTGAAATAAGCATAAAAGAACTTTAAATTGATAGTTCCTAGAATATTTTGTTCATTTTTTATCCAGTCACAGTTTAAAATGGATTCAAAACACTTTGCAATGTCATATGGTTTTTTTATTCTTTAGGATTATAGCAATAGTAAGCAATGCGTTATCTGTAAATCCCAATCTGGCCAACAATTGTGCTTGCATATTCGAAAATGGTAGTAAAAGTAAGAAGAAGATCAAGAAGAGAAAACGCATTTCCTTAGGCATTCATCATACAAATTTTTTAGAACTAAGAGGCATCGCACAATCAATGGGATAAAGTTTTTCTTGTAATCAGGCATTTGTACTGAACAAACTAGAATACTCAGCGCGGGGAAAAGAAAAATTGGAGCATTTTTCAAAAAGCCTTTCGCATTACAGTACGTTTCTGTCACAAAGTGATTTTGAGAATGTCTGCTTACAAACAATTAGGTTAGAACGTTCAAACACCTTTTCAAGTTTATCACTTTGCCAAAGTTTCATAAAGGTGTTAGTTGTTACAATAAAGACAAAATATAGCTGCTTAGAAAATATTTTAGATAAATGCTTAAAAAGTTAAATTTTCATAATACATTCAATATTGTATTTTTTTTATGATCCAATTTTTCATATAATTGTTTATGAGATATTTGAGGTTAAATTGTATCCTAAAATACTTACTTCATTTAATTTTTTAACAAGGGAGGCCATGGTGATTCTGATCATTTAGAAGTTGACACATCATGTAATCTACAATGAAAATTTTTTGATCCACGGCCTCCCATTTTAACACAGATTGCTTGACCTTATTTTGAATAGGCCATCATTGATCCTGACAGAAATTCATTATTTCCACAGTTAATTTCATAAAATATTTCACAAACTACAATTATTTCTCATTTTCAATGAAGAGCAGAAAATTTCAAAAATGGAAGGAAATGCCTTCATAGTTTGGAGACATCAGTAAAAGTTTGGGGACATATGCATATTGCATTTATAGACTATAACCAAAAGTATTTAGTACAAGTGAAAATTAATCTTTACTGTATATTTACTGAGTAAATTACATAATTACAATTTATACTCAAATAATTTTCAAGATGATTTTTTTCTATGAGATCAGCCACGTGCGTAGAATATATATGAATTATAGACACGAGCAAATGAACAAAGGAATTGTATTCTATCAATTTTTTTGTTGAAACTATTGGGATTGATTGCACACTAACTAAAAAGATGTATTGAATTGCATTGTAGAAATATTATTTGCAAAAAACCCAGTAGAAACTTCTGAAAAGATTTCCTATTCTATTCATTATGCCTTATTCAATTTTTTAACAATTTTTGCAATGACAATCGAGAACCGATTTTATAATAATTTCAAATCGATTTTGTTAGGAAAATATTTGCAAAGTACATATATAATTTTTCAAAGGCATTGTAATTAGAATAGTGTGGCAAAACAATTTTAGGTAAATTTAAAAATTAAAAAATTTCAATTGCATCAAAAATGAATAAAATGCGCTTTGTTATATTTGTTAATAGCAACTGAGGCAACTGAGTAAATTACATTAATGACACAACTAGGGCACTGTTCACTTATTGTAAAAACATCACTAATTGCCGTTTTACTTAAGAACAAAAAACGACTAACAGAATGATAAGGGAAAACTTGCTGAAATTTCAATTTAAAATAATATATTTATAAGTAAACTAAATACAAGCATTAACTAGCTAAGAATAGAACGAATATGAAGGTAAAGACGTGGTCAAGAGGAGTTTTGGCCGAGTCTTGGCCCCGCCTGCGTGGTTCCTGATTCCCTCGGTGCACATATATCTAATCTGCCCTTTCTGTATTGAATGTGTTTTGATCACGAACTGGTGAAAAATGAAAGATCACAAAAAACTTAATGAATATTAAAAAAATGAAAAAAATTCTTAGTTTAAATATAAGTAATACTATTTTAATACTATTTTAGGAGTATGGAGAAACTCCTACATCAAAGCTAGATTGGATACAATTGCAAAGCGTTTTCAAAGCGTTTTCAAAGGATCTGTCCAGCCAAAATTGTACAATTTTTTACCTACTAATGTTATCACTAATACTACGGTGATTCGAAAAAATTCAAATTTTGGAGAACTACCAATGCTGGAGAAAAAAAATGACCCGCCATTATTGTACCTTGCTGACAAAAAATAGAAGACATTGAATGACGCAATCCAACTCGAGAGACCATTGCAAACAGGAAATCTCAACAAGCTTTCATTACCAATTCTGTCTTCATTTTAAGCTAATGATAAAATTACGACTTCAAACTGAGTATGTACTTGTTAATGATTAGTACTGCTTACATATTACAAATTATAATGTTAAAGGGGGTGCCACACGGCTAGTCTTTCGACTAATACTCATTTTTAAATAGAACAGTTTCTATTTCATAATTTGATAATCGTAAACCGCAAAAGTCTCTTTTTGGGGGTGCCCCACGATTAGTCATTTGACTATAGTCTAAAAAGTTTTTAGAATATAGTCAAAAGACTAATCGTGTGGCACCCTCTTAGGAGCTTCAAAAGAAATATGACATCCTTTGCTAAAAGTCTTTGCAGATGTTAAACTTCTTTCATTAATGGCATTAGAAATATAGTTTGATTTGATCTCTCAAAAATATTGAAATTTGTTAAGTAAATAGGGATTTTATCATTATTTTGAATAAAAATGAAGTTTAGACTTTACAAAATATCTTAGGATTCTTGGACTTACAATCATATTAAACAATCTTTGTAAAATTCTCATTTCCATGTCTAGTTTTAACATATGTTCTTTGACTTCTACACGCCCTAGTTGTAACGGATCTCTTTAGTGAAAGGTCAAGGAAAGTTGTTTTGTAATTATTTACAGTTTTCTACCAAGCAATTCTATTTGTTTTATTTATAGTTTTCTCAATGAAAGTTCATTTCGGATGGGATGAGACAGCATGTATTTGAATTCCCAATGATAGTCGATAATTGATACCTATTGTAAAATATACTTAGGCTTAAATTTGCAGTTTCGTTAATAATTCATTAAAATTTGTGGTTTGCAACTTTTTTACATGTAATCATATATTAGTAGAAACTAAATCTAAGTTTTCATCAATTAAATAAATATATTTGAACTGTATTCGTGTTTCACACGATTTACTGCTCAATCGTCTTTACGAATGCGGCCTTCCACGTGATTTCATAGCTCTTATGTCATCCTACCTCAGAGACAGGCAATTTCGCGTGCGGGTATCGGGCCACAGGTGCTCATAATGTTTACCTTCTTTTTGCTTTTTTGTATCATATTTCTCTGTATTATCTTTGAAAAACAAATTTAAAATACTTAAGCATTAACACATAGAATTTAAAAAATGAATTAATGTATTAGCTTCAGATTCGATTATAACTAAAGTTTGCCTCTTGATTGAAATTTACTTTGAGTTAACGTGCTACCTAGAATTTTTACTAACATGACGTCTTCATTGACTGAAGCACTTCTTCCAATGGCATATTTTTACTTTTTACAGCATAGCTCTTATTGCAAGGTAAGAAGCTTGCCTCGACTGTCGTACATTATTTTTAATTTTGCTGACCCATAAATTATATCTTTTTCCATATAGTTTATGCTCATAATGGGAAAGTATGTTTTATACATGTAGCCTACAGCAGTTAAGCTTGATTAATCTAAATCGTTTTTTTATGCAAACAACAAACACAACTCTATCTAAGATTTCATATACACCCTACTGCATAATTAATATATAATAGGAATCATAAAAACAGATGGTCATACGACCAAAGAAACTGGTACCTTTGCTGGATGACTTGGAAGTGGTGGAGAACATAAAGATATGTTGTCTTTTGATTTCCAATTCCCTCAAATGGAATTGTCACATTAGCTACACTGTTAGAAAATGCTCTCAGAGGCGATAATCCATAATTTACTAATAGAAAATTGCGATAGTACAAGTATACAATCTCATTTTATTAACTGGATGAAAATTGTATTCCCAATGGCATTTACAGATGGCTTATTAGTGATAACTTACGTACATTATATATATATATATATATATATATATATATATATATATATATAAAATTTAATTGATATTTTGAGAAATTGCATGTATATTAAGGTGTTCGCAAATTTCAATTGTATTTCAATTGAGAATAAAGAACACAGTACAATTATTTTATTAAATTCTAACCATGGATATACATTTGCATATGAACGTTATATTATAAAATAATTTCAAAACAAAAAAATATGCATATGTAACCAGCCCTAAATTGGAACAGTTAATTTTTTGTGCTTTATTGGCAAGTGAATCATATTTTCTCTAGTGTTTTCCAAAGGACGGCGTGATTAAAGTCCTTCTATTCGTAATCCAATTTTTTTCAGAAATTTACATTGGTATGTTGATATTTTTAAATTTGCTGATTTTTTAAAATTTTTTAAGGATTTCCATATTTCAAAACCAGCATTTTAAAAAATTTCAAAATGAATATTATTAACGTACTCAGTTGTATAATGCTCGGGCAGTGTTTCCCACAAATAATGTTTGCAGAAATATCTCTACTGCTACATCGTGTTTAACTTAATGAAATACTCTAATGAGGCATTTTTGCATGAGCTCTTAAATCCAATCCTTTCAAAACCTGCAGAAGTTAAAACAATGCTCTATAATCATATCTTCGCTGGTCTGCTTTGAGTATATCACCAATCATTCTTTTCTTATTGTAAATAACTAAAAAGTTTACTAATGTAATGGAGGAATTGGAACAGTAAATTTTTTGTGCTTTATTGGCAAGTGAGTCATTGTTTCTCTAGTGTTTTCCAAAGGACGGTGTGATTAAGGTCTTTCTCCTGGTAATCCAAATTTTTCCAGAAATTTACATTGGTATGTTGATATTTTTAAATTTGCTGAACTTTTTAAATTTTTTAAGGATTTCCATATTTCAAAAACACCATTTTAAAAAATTTCAAAATGAATATTATTAACTTACTCAGTTGTATAGTGCTCGGGCAGTGTTTCCCCCAAATAATCTTTGCAGAAATATATCTACTGCTATATCGTGCTTAACTTAATGAAATACTCTGATGAGGCATTTTTGCATGAGCTCTTAAATCCAACCTTTTCAAAACCTGCAGAAGTTAAAACAATACTCTATAATCATATCTGCGCTGGTCTGCTTTGAGTATATCACCAATCATTCATATGTGAAATTTATCATAAGTTACTCCTTGAAGAAGGAGGTGGTTTTTGGAAACATCATGAAACTAATCACAGTAAAACTTAATTATTGCAAAATACAACTACATTTTCTATTTCTTTTCTGCAATGCAAAATTAAGATTGGGTACCCTGTAAGAATTTTGTAAATTGGTATTTGATGTACGTTACCCTCAAGGGTGTACTCAGGGTTGCTCAGAGGGCTCGGGCAAGCTTGTTAGATTTGATTGAGAATTCAGCCCTTTGTTAATGTAGTGATGGTGAATTTTATTTGTTGAGAAATTAAATTTGGTAAAAATATAATATAGAAAACCTGATCTCAAATTTATTCATTAATGCAATATTGTTTTCATTAGAATTTCAGTTCGCCTTTAGTGATAAAAATAAAAAGGCAGGAATAATATTACGCTTCAAACACTTAACTATATTGAATGTCAAGTTTGTGTTGGCATGCTGTTGAATTTCTGTAACTAGTTTTGACATTAAATACTTCTTATGCTTCAAATACATATCTCGTGATTTTCAATCTACTTTAACTATTTGTATCTTTCGACTTCCTTTTTTCTTGATGCAACACTGTGGGCTTTTCTACAATTCAATACAAAGCAATATACAGAAATTTAAACTTAAATTGAGTTGTTTCAATGACTTTTTGGTTATTTATATGAAAACCTTAGTTATAAAAATAAGGTTAGTAGCATCTATTTTCTTGCTTGTTAAGGATTTACAAAAAACATGACCTTGCTAAAACCCATAGCTTACACTCTTGCTTTTCTGCGTTGACAGTTCAATTTCTGAATATTGAAAATTAGTTATAACTTTAGAAAACCCGTAAAAATATGATTTTTTAAAATAAAAAAATAAAATGCATAGTCGCATTCAGCTTTAAGAAGTTCATTTGACACCATGTAGCAATTTTTTCCAACACCTTGACGTATGTACATCTTAACAGATAAATAAATTTACATGTAATATATTTGTTTTGAGTTTTCGAACAAAATTGAAACCAATTCGCTACTTGAAAAATGATTGTTGATTAGTTTTAATGCTTTTAATCATTTACAAAATATATTTATTTTTAATTTGAATTCAATGATTTTTCTAATTATACTTAATATTTATTCTCGGTGAAAGACTTTTAGTCGAAAAAATCTACACTTCTTGAAGGAAAAAAATTTGCATGTAAACAGTAACGTAGCAGACTAAAAGAATCCCAGTTGTAATCGATATTATTATTTTAATTTTCATGGAATGCTTAAGACACATACTTTTTATTATGCAAATTTAATAGAATGTGACAGTTACTGATTGAGAGTGGAACTTTCAGTGAACACAAAAATAAGTTTGAAATATAATTAGTCAAATTTGAGGTTAAGTGCATCATGAGAAAAAACTTTGAAATTCCTTGCTATAAACTAATGATATAATTAACACATGTATTGCATGCATATGTAGAAGTGAAGATGCGTCTAAATGAACAGCGGTTCAGGTAAGAGGTCTTTTCTTTCTTCTCCTCTTTACATGCAAAAATGAAATGTAATGTTCTCCAATTTTAAGGGAAGGATTCTATCAAAAAATATGATTTAAAACTTTGTGGCTCATTTCGGGGAAAATATTTATAAGCAAAACCTGCTAAATTTAACAAAATTTGAGAATGGTATAGAAGCATATTTCTACTAGCATGAGGAGATCAGTAACCTCCATGATATTTTGAAACCTCAAATGGATATATTTTAAACCAGCGTTATGGCAATATTTACCCTAATAATTGTTCATAAGAACTTGCACGAATTTTGCAAGCTATGTTTGATTTCTAAAATACTATATAAAAATGGCATACTTCAGTACTTCTTAATTTCTAAGCATCTACGTCTACTTGATTATTTGCATGCCAACCAATAACGTCTATTGTAGTTGAGTCAAAAGAATTTTAATTACAATAAAACTTTTTTTAAAGGAGTTAAGTATTTTATGAAATGTGAAGTTAGTAATTCAATATTCTATTCTCAATACTTCTATTTCAATGTCTTAATTAATGTTACAGATATATATTTATATATGCATATATATACAGTAGATATATATATATATATAAATGTTATATAAATGTTACTATAATATCTTCTATCCAGCTCCTAGAAATAGTATGGGTACGTGGATCAAGTTAGGGTTAACATGTTAAGAAGGTTTTCATCGGTAGAATGACCTCAATTTTTTTGAAGATATAATGTCAAACATAGATGCAATAATTTTCATATTCAGACTACGTCTTCTATGCAAACTGTCATAATAAGGAAATGCGGATAAGAAAAGTAAAATGATCCTTTGAACATATAGAGGGAAAACTTAATTGATTTTCAAAGTTTATTCTTGATATCG
This sequence comes from Hofstenia miamia, assembly GCA_900660155.1. Classification (NCBI taxonomy): domain Eukaryota; kingdom Metazoa; phylum Xenacoelomorpha; order Acoela; family Hofsteniidae; genus Hofstenia; species Hofstenia miamia. The sequence continues at coordinate 2,321,944 of CABFPE010000009.1, read as the reverse complement.
AACGTCTGCCCCATAAAGCAATCATCAACTGAGATCAAAAGGTCTTGTAGTTGCCAGTTGTTGTTTATATATTTTTACGAGACTTAAAATTCGTGTTTTCCAAGATAAACAAAAAAATACTCTTAATTATTTTTCACGATTCTTACATACACTTATGTTTACAATAACGCTTCGTTTTTTGAAAGATTTCTCACCCACGCTCTAATCTATACATACTACCTGTGAGGTGCATTAAATAAAATAAAAATCCTGTAACATTGGATAAGCTGAAATACAATGCTTAAAATTTTTATGTAACGCATACAATCAACAAAGATTATGTGTGATAAATATTTTCAATGTTCGAGATGATGATAACATCGTTCTTTAAAATTTGCCTAACAATTGACTCACCATCACTATATACCCTGCTTTATCAAATATATGATGTGATACCAAGCCATGTTGCTCCCTTCGAACCAACTTAATATTACTAAAACTGGATATTCATCAATTGATGAATATAAAATTGGATCAGCCCTATTACAAGATTCAAATATAAACTTTCGTCAAAAGTATCTGCATTGACCTATGACGAAATGCCTTGCCTCCTCTCCCTAACCAATTCCTACTCTTAAGGAATATTCATAACTAACCCACTGTTTGTCAAGTCAATGACAATGATATTTCCAATGAAGATACAACACATTATAGCGTTTTTGTTCTAAAGAGCTTATCAATACGTAGACCACATTACAGAAAATTGTGAGGGTAGCCCTTGACCATTAGATAATAAATCTGATTGTAGGAGTCCAAAGAAAAAAAATCAATTTCCAAATGCCAGAAGTTTCAATAAGGGACATAAACACTAGAGCTCAATCAGTATTTCTACATTAATACATTTTAGATTACAACACACCCTAAAATTAAATTGTCACTTCTAAAAAATTATCTTTTATTCTTTTACTATAATTATTGATGCATCGTTTGTAGTCATTTGTTATACCAAGTTTTATTTTATTGGGTCATTTCTCATTTGTGAAAGCTTAAATTAAATTCACAGAAATACTGACGCTTTTTCAAAGTTGGAATTACGTTATTCCAAACTGATGGTTATGAGTGGGCGGCTGAATTGTTCGAAAACTCCCAAGTTCATTCTTAATGCCAATGCTCACATATTAATTGACAATATCAAATGTTATTTAAAATCTAAAGCTTAATCCCTACTGCAAATTAGCCCCATCAAAATCTCTTAATTTGGAGTATTTGAAAATAATTATGTATAAAAAGGCACAAAGATGCATAAATACTTCCACGACACAAAAATGATATCAATGAAGGGAAATAATGGTAGCCGTCTTACTTACACGCTTTTCAAATATCAAAAGTTTTTTTAGTAGCTGGTCAAAGGAAGATAATCTAGAAGTGTCGGCAAGTCGCTACATCTTCGTCAACATCTTTGCGATCAGAGATTTTAATTCTTCTTTTTGAGTTACCAATTTCATTGATTTACAGAGATTCCAAGAATATTTCTCAAAATTCCCATAAAATTTCGCACATTTGCCAAACATTTTCACATTTTTTAACAAAACACATATTTTTGAAAAGCTTTGAAATAATGAAGCAGACTATATACTAAACTTAAAGAATATATGCTTACTTTTATGCTGCAACTCAATTCATGTCCGACAGCGTTTTTCATTCATCAATCCAACTTCTTCATTAAAAAAGTTGATATATTTTCTTTGTGTGTAAGAGCTGTTTTGAGAAATTATTCCTTAATCCTAGAAATCTTTTCAAATGATTAGTCATTTTCTATCTTCCCATTTTTTTTCTCGTATTTTTTTCAACTTATTTTAAAATCTCATATATCTTTCTTGTTGATGGAAATAGTCCTTGTTTCCTCTTATTTTTTTGATTCTCAATATGGTTGCAAACATTACTATATTACATGTAATTTGTTTTATACTGAGTTGGCATTTTGAGGAATGCCAGGATTATCTTCGTGATAATTTATATCTATGGTAGAAATCTCATAATTGTAGTAGACTACAGATTTCTTTAAGTAGGATTAAATTATTCAACTAGGACAATAAAAACTGTTTACCACACATTTTTCAGTTTCATAAGAAACTTTTTGAGAGCTGGGTGAAATTTTCTAGGAAGTGTGCGAAATTTTTAGGGAAGTGCGTGAAATTTTCTGGGGACATTTGTAATATTGTTGGCATTGACAATGATTCTTCTCAATAAACTTAAGTGTTTGGATGCCTAAATTAGGGTAGAAAATTTCATGAATTCACAGAATTGGAGATTGCACAGTAGAAAACCACTATAATACTCTGCGTTTAATATCTATTCAAGGTCAAAACTTTTTTTGCCATCACCTGAAAATCCCAATAGAAAAAGATTTTACTTAGATGTATATTGGATTATTTAAAAGTTCACTGTAAATGTGTAAATGTATGGCAAATATTTGAAGTCTGAAGTATAAAGGTGTAAGAACTTGAAATGAAAGATATACTAGCCTCAATACCTATGCTATGTACATCTACCATCTTATTTTGCAAAAGTTACAATGAAAACCTACGCTACTACTCAGCTATTAGCTAATAAAAAATTATTCTTTTGGAAATTTAGATGTTACTTTGTTTTCCTTGAGTCCTTCACACGTCTACGGTGTTTTGCCTTAGCAATTAGTAAGGTTAAAAATACTTAAAATTCAATCACTAAGCATTAGATTAATTATGATTTCCATTTACTATTGTTTAGGAAGGTGCTTCCGCATGCCTTAAATTTAATTGACAATGCGTTTCTGTCTGCAACCTTCCAATACGTTCGGTTTCACACTCCATTAGTTCTGCATTCACTGTCAAAATCTAAGAAAATTCTTATTAAAATATTATCCATCATCTGAAGTATTATTTTGCGAATCTCCTAGCAATAGACAGTCATATATCATTGATCTAAGCATGCAATATGCAAAAAGAACTTGGAAAACATAAAGTAAATAAAAGAAGAGCTCTATAATCAAAGTTAAATATAATTCTACTAGGTGTACTTTTAAGTAACAAAGAGATATGCCCACATTTTGGAACCCTCTTATTGAATCTTGTTAAGTAATGTTAAAAAGTCGTTTGCATAGACACATCCATGGGGTTGAGCCCGCCATGAAATGATGCAGATTTGTGCTAAAACTTATTCTTAAGACTGAAGTACATGTAAATACGAATTTTTTTCAATGAGAAACTTGACTTTTCTAAAAATATTCAAATTCTTTCCATACCTAGCGTTTAAATAATGAGGCTGTCTAATGTACATGGCAGCAACAACAACTACCCTGAAATATTTTTTGTTGAGAAAAATTGTATGACTCCTGCCCAGCAAGCATATACACTCCTGTACGGGACAGTGCTAATTCGTGAACTTTAGTCGAAAAAGAAAGAAGAGACAATTCTTTATTTTGTGGTGTTTTTAAATTTTGAATGTCTTCATTCGTTTTTGAGTTATGAGTGTTTTTTCAAAATTATTTGGGGAAAGATTTTTTTGAAAAAATTTCAGTAGATTTAGGGTTGCGGACATCATTTTATATTATTTATATTAGAGTTTCTGTATATGCAAATATTCAATTTACGTATACACTCAAATTCTTCAATAATGATTTAAACCATAATAAATTGATTCCCATTTTAATTCCTCGCACTGTAATATGAAAATCAGAACAAACACATTTCGTCTCAAAATTGTTAAAGAAACATCTACAACAGGGCTGTACGCCTAAATAATTAACAAATGGGGCTCTAAATTTGAGTTCCGTATTTTTATGTTACATTTGATGAAAATTTATTCTCAACAAATTTTTATAGATTTATTACTTTCTTTAGAAAGTAGTCAAATATTGAAAATAAAACCAAAATATTGGGATTCTGCCATTATCTGTATTCACTATAAACAACACAATGCAGTTCATCATGTAATGAACAGACTAGAGCCTCTGAAATTTGTGCTAAGTTTTTTAATTTATTGAATGTCGTCTTTAAAATTGAACAAAAAATGTCATTTTTGGAATTAATAATTAAGAAATTACTGTAGAAATAAATAAAGAAGCCGAGTCGTGCATACCAACATTATATTTTCCCCAATAAGCGTTCTCAATCAATTAATTTTTTTATTCTGATGGAATCGGTGAAGTTGCTTCATTGCATTTTTTAGATTTTTTTTGCGTTAGAACAAAGGTGGGAAAAATATTATCCAATATCCTACTGATTTGAAAATTTGTAAGAAATCAGGAAACAAATGCCTTAGTAATTCCTTTCAATAGAATCTTGTTGATGCTTTGAAAAACGTCGGCGTTCTTCCCACCTCAGTTACTTTTGTAGGTTAATATACCATTGCAATTGATGATTAGTGTCTAATAAATTAGTTTAGTGTGTACATATCCATATTTATTTCCTCATGTAACTCTAACAATATAGCAAAAGAGATTTGCTCTGTGACAACATGTGCTTTGTAAATGGTGCATCTGAAATTTGGAAGTATAGTGTGTTCGCTGTTATATACATAAATACTTCAGTTCTAACTGTTCTAAGCTAAATATAATCATAATTAAGTGGTTTGTGACACAAATGCAAACATCTGGATAATGTACGGTTACAATGTTAAGCTATATTACAACTATAAATATGGAAGTTGTAAAAATCATTGTTTGCAAAGGGAATTCGTTAAAGTTTAAATCATTAGGATTCGATTTTTAAGCTTGTATCAACACAGATGAATCCCGGTCAAATACTACTTTCAATATTCATGTGAAAGTTGAAACTTGAAACAAACAAGAAGCATTGTAATCTGTGCACTGAAACATTATAAAGAATATTTACGACAAAAATTAAACAACTAAGATTTTTAACTGGCTTTAATCATAATTAAAACATTAAAATTTTGAATTACATATTGATTAAAAATTATATTCTCGACATGATTTTAATAATACTACGCAAACGGCAAATCCGGCAGGACTTTTCTTGACTATTTTGAAAGAGGTATCCCATTCCACTTATTATTATGATAACAAAGAATAGCTGAGATTGATGTGTTACCCTCTAAGTAACCGCCCTTGAAATGTATATATATTTAATATATATATATACATATATATATATATATATATATATATAGGCATATATAGGAAGGCATAGTGAAGTGCACATTTCATTAATATGAACATAATTATATGAAAATACGTTTAAAAATTGAATTGCAATTCCAAACGTCTACAACCTCCCGTTATCGATTTGGATAAAGCAAGCATCAAAGCACAAATTGATTAGCAGCAAGAATTTACTGGGAAAATTTCAGTAATGACGTTACAATCTCTTTTGATAGCACTATCTCCAGCAAATTCAACAAGTAATATATTTAAATCTAACATTATTCTATTGATTTATTAAAGAAATTTAAACTCCAAATTAGCGCATCAATTCTAGTTTCTAGTACAACCCCAAAATCTCATTTACCTATTATGTAGTTAATCACCTGATATATTTAAAATACTAAGCTGATCGCTTTCTAGGTTGGAACATAAAAACTTAGAAATTTTAGTAAAGCAGTTAATTATTTATATTTTTAGCAACTGTTTATTAAGCGAAAATAATTTCACAGGCTATTCTAACTGAAATACTTTAATTCTTAGAAATTTGAAAATATGCTGTTTCTTTGAGGCAATTTAATTAAGGATAATCTTGAGGGATTCTTCTCTGTCTTTGTCAGAAGATACCAAAATCGATACAGATCATTCTACTAGTGCAATTTGGGAATTCTGGGATTTCGACACATGGGCAAGTGAGCTTCACGGTTATTATGAAAAATGTGCTTAAATTCATTCCTTCGTATATGAAAATATTAGCTTTTTTTGTATAGAAAATGTGATTTAGCAAAGTTTTCTTGACTTATATAGGAAGGCATAGTGAAGTGCACATTTCATTAATATGAACATAATTATATGAAAATACGTTTAAAAATTGAATTGCAATTCCAAACGTCTACAACCTCCCGTTATCGATTTGGATAAAGCAAGCATCAAAGCACAAATTGATTAGCAGCAAGAATTTACTGGGAAAATTTCAGTAATGACGTTACAATCTCTTTTGATAGCACTATCTCCAGCAAATTCAACAAGTAATATATTTAAATCTAACATTATTCTATTGATTTATTAAAGAAATTTAAACTCCAAATTAGCGCATCAATTCTAGTTTCTAGTACAACCCCAAAATCTCATTTACCTATTATGTAGTTAATCACCTGATATATTTAAAATACTAAGCTGATCGCTTTCTAGGTTGGAGCATAAAAACTTAGAAATTTTAGTAAAGCAGTTAATTATTTATATTTTTAGCAACTGTTTATTAAGCGAAAATAATTTCACAGGCTATTCTAACTGAAATACTTTAATTCTTAGAAATTTGAAAATATGCTGTTTCTTTGAGGCAATTTAATTAAGGATAATCTTGAGGGATTCTTCTCTGTCTTTGTCAGAAGATACCAAAATCGATACAGATCATTCTACTAGTGCAATTTGGGAATTCTGGGATTTCGACACATGGGCAAGTGAGCTTCACTGTTATTATGAAAATATGTGCTTAAATTCATTCCTTCGTATATGAAAATATTAGCTTTTTTTGTATAGAAAATGTGATTTAGCAAAGTTTTCTTGACTAAATATTCAGATAATAAATGGTTTAATTTCAATGGCATAACAACTAACGTTAACTGTTTTGCGTTTTGTGAATAGACCCCCAGGTTTTGTTCACAAATGGTAAAAGTGAATTGCAAATTTACAGCTAACCAGCAAAATGCAAAGACTATCAAGTCTGTCCTATAAGAGTTCAATATTGTGTATTATTCACAAATAGATATTTAATGGCATTTGAAGCAATCTAGAAATTATTCACGTAAAATTGTAAAATATTTGATGATTACAATCTTGTTAAATTTCGCGGAATGTATAATGGATTTACAAATATTTCAAAAACGTATGCATTTCCTATGAAAAATGACGTAAGAAATGTGCAATGTTAAGTGCTTTTTTTTTTCAAACATATCATATTCAAAGAGTCAATTAGTAATTAAAACCTGAGCTTTCGTTCTTTCGTCATTAGTTGATCATTATTCAACCGTCCAAGGAAACCACAAAATTTGTTAGCGTAATATTTTAAGCACACGTTTTCTTTTTTATAAGTAACTGTATTTTTTAGCTCAGTCACAGGGTTACTAAATATTATATTATAAATCAAATGCACAGTTAGTGAGCAGTTGCTTAGACTGCAGCTTTTACTCCTTTGATCCTTCATGATTTTGTGCACCATTTTAAGTTAATTTCTTGTATTGTATTATGAAATTTGAAATTGACTTAAGTTTTTAGCTTGATCGAGCGGTTCATAATACGTAAGCAGTTAACATGTGGAGAATTGATTTTTAGTTATAACATAGTTGGATACTTTTTATGAAAATGAAAAGTCTATCTACTCTATAGGTTTTTGGTCTTAGTAGAAAAATTACATATATATGTCCGTTGTTACTTATTATATGGGGTGACCAGAAAGTTCCCGGAATAAGCTATGTGTTATTTTAATTACGTGCGCGCATGCATAATTAGTATTTTTTATGGTGCAATACTATTTGGCAAATAGACCAATCAAAATGTAGTTGTAGGTAATTATTCATTGTTAGCTGTCCAGCCATTTTACATTTGAGACAAATTGTCACTGCACCGCGTATTATCATTATCTAATGGATTTAGAGAAGCAGCATTTCCGTGCCTACATTTTTATCGAGATGAAACGTGGGCGCACACCAAGTGTAATCTACAAACAACTGCAAGAAACAAATCTAAATATTCCATCACAATCAACTGTGTTCGACTGGTATAAACGATTTAAAGAGGGAAAGGAATCGCTTGATGATGAACCAAGAATCGGAAGGCCATCAACATCTTCAACTCCAGACAATATCGAGCTTTTGCGATCAATGTTAGAAGAACAACCAAGGCAATCTATTCGAATGTTGAGTGAGGCTACCAATCTGCCCCGAGAATCTATCAGAGTTATCTTAACTCAACACCTGGGTTTGAAAAATCTGCTCAACTTGGGTCCCTCATCATCTCTCTGCGGCAAACAAACTTGACAGGTTAGCATATGCTACCAACTTCGTCGCCTTATTTGATAATCATTCCTTGGATTACTTGTTACACCACTGGGCAACCGAGGATGAGAGTTGGTTTTTGTTTTAAACAGCTCCTACACAGCAACAGAACATGGCTTGGCGTAGACCTGAACAACCCAAACTCACTGTCGTCCGACCAAAATTAACAAACAGAAAGACCTTACTGTTACTGGCCTTCACTGGTGGTGGGAAGATAAACGCTGACGTCTGTTCTCCGGAGAAACAGTGACTTCTGAACGTTATATTGATTATGTCCGGTCAACTGGAGAAAAATGGCGACATGTACGGCAACACCCATAACTGTTGAAGGAATTGTTGTGGCAACACTACAACGCTCGTCCACACACTTCAAAACAGACAAAGGAATTCTCTGACAGACGAGGTGTCACTCTCATTAACAAACAGAAAGACCTTACTGTTACTGGCCTTCACTGGTGGTGGGAAGATAAACGCTGACGTCTGTTCTCCGGAGAAACAGTGACTTCTGAACGATATATTGATTATGTCCGGTCAACTGGAGAAAAATGGCGACATGTACGGCAACACCCATAACTGTTGAAGGAATTGTTGTGGCAACACGACAACGCTCGTCCACACACTTCAAAACAGACAAAGGAATTCTTTGACAGACGAGGTGTCACTCTCATCCGACAAAGTGCATACAGCNCAGGTTAGCATGTGCTACCAACTTCGTCGCCTTATTTGATAATCATTCCTTGGATTACTTGTTACACCACTGGGCAACCGAGGATGAGAGTTGGTTTTTGTTTGAAACAGCTCCTACAAAGCAACAGAACATGGCTTGGCGTAGACCTGAACAACCCAAACTCACTGTCGTCCGACCAAAGTTAACAAACAGAAAGACCTTATTGTTACTGGCCTTCACTGGTGATGGGAAGATAAGCGCTGACGTCTGTTCTCCGGGAGAAACAGTGACTTCTGAACGTTATATTGATTATGTCCGGTCAACTGGAGAAAAATGGCGACATGTACGGCAACACCCCAAACTGTTGAAGGAATTGTTGTGGCAACACGACAACGCTCGTCCACACACTTCAAAACAGACAAAGGAATTCTTTGACAGACGAGGTGTCACTCTCATCCGACAAAGTGCATACAGCCCAGATATGAACCAATGTGACCGGTGGGTGTTCAAGCATTTGAAAAATTCGTTTCGAGGACAACGTTTTTCCGATTGTCAAGAGGTGCTTCAACGTTCGGTGCAGGAGCTACGACACGTGTCAGAAGAGAAGTACCGCAAAGAACGTTTGGCTCTTTATGAACATTGTAAACTCGTAATTACTTCTTGTGGTAACTATGTTGTTTGATATTGTTTGTATTAGTAAAATACGCTCTTGGATTTTTCATGTTTTTATGATTCCGGGAACTTTCTGGTCACCCCAAGTATTACAGAAATCTCAGCCTCAATGGTTGCTTATTTTTGTGCCAAATTCAGCCTGAGAGATAAGCAACTAATTCCTTTATAAACAAGTATCCGAGTAAAGAATGCACTAGTAACAGACATAAAATAGAACTATGTTCAAAACAGCACAATTATTAATTAATAGCCAGGATTCGCTATAGACCCTACCAATGTGCAATCTCCAATTTCAAAAATGCACAAGATGATGAGTGCTAAACTTCTGTCGAAGTATGCTCACATTCCTAAAAAAGGTTTGCCTATGTTTTGCATGTTATGCCTCAAAGCATTATTCTTCGTCATAATTTCAGGCTTGATGATAACACTGCTTCAGTCCACTATAAAAAATTTACTCCAGCACGCTGAAATGTATAAAGAACATTAATGTTTTGGACATGTAGTAAGATATATCCCGTTCTTCAAAATATAATCATGCCTAGGTACGGAAATGCTGCACTTAATATTTTTAGTATATAAGAAACTAGTTAAGTTATGTTTTGATCAAGTTATCTAGCCTAGAAATAAAAAATCATTGCATAAATATACGCTTAGCACTTTACTATTTGTGTATCACTGAACAACAACACTAAGAGAAGGCTTGTATTATACATGTCAATCAGAGATTTTGAAAGTTTTTAATACTTGCACTGACTTATAACGTGTGTTAAGAATATATTTATTGATAGGGTGAAATGATCTCCTAACCGTAAGGTAATTTTAGAAAATCCATAACATTCTTAAACCACGCTAAAACTTACATAAGAGTATTTTTGTAATTCAAAACCGAGACGTGTTATTCTAGATTAGTACAAAGGCCTTCAATTACTAGAACAGGTTGAAGATGTCCCTACTATATTAGAATCAATACAAGTATACTGTGCCTAAATGGACTGAAAAATGCGCATATATTTGTAAATGCTAAAAATTCTTTCCTTTAGCCTTTTACGATTTATTTTGGGGACAGTAGATTGCATGTATTGATTGGATAGTGACACATAGATTGCCTCTGCATTAAAAAACTGCATTTCGTTCGAGTGCCCGATAATTACAATTGTGTCATTCTGAACACTCTTGTAAATTGACTATAAAATTTCGGCGAATTCCTTGTGACAGAGAAACGCGTAATTGCACGTCCTTCTGACTTCAAAGGTTTTAGTGTACACTTTTTACGACAAAACCATTTCCAAGTATTATTTTCTAGCATCAATGCAAATTTGTATACAATTCATTCTACATCACCATAAGCGTTGAACTTTTGTCCATGCTTCCCTTCGTGCTGTGATGCTTGTTATATATTTCCTTCTCGAATCAAAAATTTGCAAATTTCCTCTGAGAAATCGCACATTGGTGCGAACAAAGTCTTAAAAGTGTGACCATGGTTAATATGTTTTTGAGATTAACCAGATTTTCAATACGAATTTCTCAAAATCTGTCAGGGTTTTCGCAACAAATTTTTAAGCACATAACTCACGAGCTAATGAAGATGTTTAAAATCTAAAAATAGAGAATTGTCTCTTCTTTCAGTTTCAACCGTAATTATAGCTACAACTTCTGCGCACGGGATGCTTGAAAAAAGTTCGCTTTGTTTTTCTTCAAAACCCAAAATACTTGAGAGTACTTTCCATGGATATTAAATCGAGTCATTATCTGAACATTTATTATAATAAGAATTTGAATATTTTTTTTGCAAAAATAGGATTTATCATTTAAAAAACGAATATTTTTATATACTACAGGCACTAATATAAATGTTAGCAGAAAACTTCATCATATCATTACATAAGGCACTCAGATCCATTGATGTGTCCATTCCATACCAAAGACTTTCAATATTTTTAAACATGTTTGATAAAATTGTTCAAAAATGTAAATAAAGCGGTTTGTTACTTTGAAGTAGTCCAAAATTAAATTCTGAGGACCTAAAATATCAGTAATTTTCAAATGCATAAAACAAAAAAGGAAAAATGGGAACGTTCAACTCTAAGGCTCAGCGCATACATAGAGGAAATAGTACCCATAACTTAATTTAATTATTCTTGTGAGCTGATCTCTGGTTTGAGAGCTCTTGAGAAATTGTCTGAAACATCGATAATGATGTTGCAGATAACTGATTTCTTGGGAGATTTAGTGGGAGCTGCATCAGTTCCCTGGTGTGTTTGGGAAAAGAATTATTATATTAAATCTTATCGAGGTTTTTATTATATATCTTGCAGTGTCATATCAATGTAATGTAATATTGCAGAGAGCTAAGCACTTGTATATTTTATACTGGGTGATTATAAAGTCTTTACTGCATTGACGTTTGCCATAAAAATATTATAACAAAACATAATTGAATGAAGCAAATATTTTTTATAGCCAATGTAGAGCTAAATTAGTTTAAATAGTATTGATGATACGAATTTTATTACTTCACCATCGACTTCACTTAAAATTATTTCTTTGTAAAATGCTGTCATTAGAGATAGAGAGTTAGAGATGGCCACATCCAGATTTGTCGCCACCTCACTACCTTTTGTGCTGTTAATTTAATGAAAAAAGCTTATAATGTACCTATAGCTGATTTTAACGATTTAATTACAAAAATCAAACTGAATTGCAATAATAGTAGACTCTCATATGTGCAAAAATTCCATTTTATCTCTGCCCGAAAGATGCGATTTATGCATAGAACAAAATGACGAACATTTTAAAAACAACTTGAAGTAATTTACCATTACATTGATTATCAAATAAAACTGGTTTCATTGAATTATTATTGTAATGGAATTTTCATAGCAAAAGAAAATGCAGTAAGGACTTTATGATCAGCCTGTATATATGAAACCACAATTGATCATTGCCTATATCAAATAAAATACATGTATATTTATTTTCAACGTAAGAAAGCGAAAATTCAATTGTAACTAAAATTCAATTGTTTAAATATACTTGTATGCCTAAAATCAAATTAAATAAGCGCTAATTTCAACTGTTTTAAGGCTTCTCTTTTGAAATATTTTTACCTTTCATGTAAAACATACATACAAGGCTATATTGGCGAAAGATTCAGTAATAAATACTAACTTAGGAGAATGTTACTAAGTTTTGTTAAATACTATTAATACTATAGAAAGACAGAAATACCCGTATAGATTTTCTAGGTATAAATAATAATGAATTTCTTATTTTTGTGGTGCATGAGTGAATATTTCTTGCTTTTGTAAACATCGCGTGTTAACAATACAAGATGCTGTAACTGTTGCATAATGTTTATTGCTGCAAGAAAATTGTAATGTGTGCACGGTAATGGCAAAACCGCCCAAAAAACAATTTTTACCGTACCCCCTTTGTACACCCAAAGTTTTATTTAGAACGCGTCTTGTCCTGCTACGGGCCATGCCAATCTTTCTTGGTTCCACCCGCCGTTACTGACAATAGTGAAAAATGTTTTGGATAGTCTTCATTTCATCGATCATTGGGACCCCCGTATTATATCAAGTGAAACATACATCCGAAGAATTCAATGCAAATCATATATACTTGTAAAACTTTTTGTTTCCAATGAAAACTAGTTATTTTTGCGTATTTATTCAATTCTATTTGTCATTCATTCTTTTCTCTTGATTTATAAAAGTCGCAAATTTAATACACAAGGGTGTAATAAAAGTGAAAACATGTTATTCTATGCTATTATTAAAACATCTAAAGAGGAATAATATTGAAAAGGGCGGAAACAAATCGCTTAGAGTATTCTGTAAACTGCCATTTACTAAAAAATGTCAATATTTATTCTTAATATAACCACACCAGTGCATCCTTAATGCAAAACATTCATCTAAAAATCAAAGTAAAATAATTTTAAGAGTCTTGTTGAGCTTTTATATTTTCCGAATATAGAGAAGAATTTACTTAGTGCAGAGTTTGCGAAACGCTTAATGTACACAATATCTTACGAGTTTTATAATCTTTGTAGAAATCTATTGAAATAATTTAGATGGTTTCACCCAAGGCCTACTTTAATGACGCCTTAATGATTTGTGAAACTAAAAATATATTGACGCAATAAATACAGTTTAAAATAGAATGTATTGCAAAATTTTGCGCATGTATACAATATAAAGAACATAACACATTTTTTTCCACTTCTGAAGCGTTACCACCACCACCGCATTTGCTTTAAAACCAGTGAATTGTTACCCTAATGGTCAGGCCTTATGCAAGTAGTATATTGAAAAAACTTGTAGAAGTGCTGCATCACCGCGTAGAATGCTTAGATGTATTAAATATGAATATAATAGCGGTCAATCTGTCTAATCTCTATTTTGAATGTATGTTAGCTTTAAATTTTTGGCTTACTATGCATGGCCTCATTTTTTAATATTGTTTTTATACAATATCGTTTAAATAATTGTAATAAAATTACTAATTGTTGCATTTAATTTTTAAAACAATTTCTTACATAAATGAGAGGACGTGAATGTTAATGCCTCATTTTAGCTTATTCTACGGCAAATCGCCAGCTATGCCTACAGTAGGCCTTGGTTTTTCTTCAGAGATGGTAACGTGCCTGACCAAAAACTTCAAAGTTTATGGCCCCAAAAACAGACTGCCAATTAAAACATAAAACCTTTCGTGTAAAGTTTTGACATTTTATATTTAAATTTTTTTAAAATTCCGAGTCAAAGGAATTCTTCGAATTGCAGACATTTACTTACGGAGCAAAATTGGGCCAAAATTTTTAACTAAAGTGAAAAACAATCCTAGAAAAATATCTGAAAAGATTACCTTAGCAAGAAATTATACTTCTCATTTTATCACTGGCCAAAACTTTTAAGTTTCACGCTGAAGCATAATTTTTTTTTCATTTTTGCGTGCACTATGTATTTTTGTTTGGTACGGAAACAGACTACTGACTCAAAGAGCAAATTTAAAAGGTCGGCAGTAGCAATTAATCTTGTAACAATCTTGACATTCCCACTACTGTATTGTTTTTAACAATATGTAGTTGACAAATTTCAAGCTGTCCTTTTTCCTTTTTCATTTGTTGCTGAACTAATGTATTGCGTAATAAGCAACTGGAGTGCTTGGGTGAACTTTTCACAACTTCCTTGAGGTATCCTCAAATCTCCACGATCATGAAGTTGCTAAGGTGATGGAGTACTCTCTGCAGCGGGGTTAGTAACGCGAAGTGATGTTTCACATTAAATTTGATCAAATGCAAAACTGACAAATGAGGAAGATTCAATGAAGCGCACATGCATGTAATGTAATTGCTACAACCAATTTCCTTCTTTACAAAAAATTTTCAACGTGGTTGCACAATCTTCTTTCATTGAATTTAGGGCTATGAGGGCGCCTGATATTTAAAATTTCTCCACTTAATGCTAGATTTCATTTTAAATCTAAGCATCCTAGCCCTTGACTTCATTCTGAATTAATTACTACAGGCTTATATTAAAGATTATCTCAGTGAACTACTTTTTACACACAAGATACATCCTAAAAAATTGATTCATCCATTGAAAACATGCAATATCTTAGACCAGTTGTAGTAACTCCTATTACAGTGAGATGTCTAAATAGAACTGCGCTGAAGTACCTAATTGAGATTATTAGTGATGTTGATGACGTTAAACAGTTTGCCTACAAAAATGGGATGTCGACTGTTGATGCCTTACTTTGCTTGAATCACAAAATACTTAAAAGCTTGATTGCGGTAAATGTTTTATTAAATGTTTGTCAATTTTTCTTTAGGCTCGAATACTATTTTACAAAATGTTCTTTTAACTAATATTAGTGAAGTTGCAGTTGAGAATTACAGATGGATTACAAAGTGGCTCTGTAGTTATAAGAATGGGTTTAAACAATGTGTGAAAACGGTAAAATCCGATCAGAATATGCCAATATCTTAGTAGGGATACCACAGAGGAGGCCTATGAGTGGCCCTCTTTTTAAATATAGCACTAATTCTATGAAGGCCAAATATTGTGATTAAAGAAAATACTCAGATGATACTAAAATTTTAAAAGCCATTCACAATATAAATGATTTTGAATTATACAAAAGTGATATTGCTGCAATTGAGGATTTCTGTAAAAGTCGTAACGTAATTTTTAATCTTGTAAAATGCAAAGAATTAATTTTTAAAGAAAGATGTTCAAATGAGTGTTTGGATGAGATTGCTGATGAAGCTATTAACATCATGAACAAAAGCATAAGCAAGGTAAACAATTCAAAATACCTGGGTTTGCATTTTGATGATCATTTAAAATGGGATGAGAATGTTAATGTAATGATCAAAAATCTTGATTATCCTAGACAAGTTATTCTATTCAAATCGTTCGTCTTGCCTCACTACATGTATGGATCAATAGTTTTTGGGGTTTTGCTTAAGTGAAAAACAGAAAGCCAAATTGCGAAAACATCTTACTTATTTAAATAAAGTTTACCAGTGTCAAATTTTACCAAACAAAAGTGGTATCAATTGTAGATGATTATTTTAAAAAACAATTTTTGTCAAGTTTGTGGAGAATGTTATTAATAATGTTGATCATCACTCTGAAATTATTATCTTAATGTTTCAGAACAACTCGCTTTCAAAAATCATTTTTACCAATGGTTGTAAATTATCTTAGAAATGACGACTTACCAAAATATATTAAAAATGATGTTTACTAAAACTACTAGCAATGTACAGCATTTTGGATTTCTGTGTTTAATTTTATTTTTATTTTTTCTTCTTTACATGTGTGTTATTTTTGTATATAAATGTACAGGAAATAAAATGACTATTTATTTATTTATTTACTCATTTACCCGTTGTTTGATTTTTGCAAATTTAAAGATGAGTTTGCCATAATAGTTTTTGTAATTCGATATATTAGAAACATTCTTCCAATGATATACTCTTTGTGCATAACAATATCATTGCTCGGTAGATAACAAAGGCTTTTTGTACACACTATCAAAACAGGATTTGCTGTTCTTGTATGGCCATCTATAGGTTTTAAGCATCTACTACATATTTTATTTTAATGATGGTATTTATTTACTTTATTCTAATGTAAATTTTAGTAAATTATTATGCATGCATGCGATATTTCATTAGATGAGAATTGTTGGCAACGTGTGTTGTTGTCTATAAGCACATGATAATGTCACCAAAAACAACAAATTAACATGTATTACAGTCCATGAAAATAAATCAAAATTGTATACAGAGAGTGTTACGATGTTTATTTGCTACCAAACATATAATTCCTGTTAATATTAAAGAGAAATAATGAAATTTTAGTTTTTTGCGTCTAACAGAGATTCGATTAAGAAATCTTTTTTGCCGACTTTGATGGCATCCTCTATTTTTTCATTCTTTTATAAAGACCGGATATCTTTGAATGAAGCTCTCAGCAAGAACGTGATATAAAGAGCTTCATTAATGTCCAATAATATATTTGATTGCCATATAATTAATTCTGATTTCGAAAGTGTTTTATCTCCTCTACATGCAAATCCAATATGTCTATAGTCCTACCATTCCGATTGGATTGATGTATTTTTGATAATTTTAAATATATTTACAACTGCGTAAAGTATTTAGCGTAGATTTTGAAGGAAAATTATCTATATAGCGAAAACATTAATACAAAAAATATAAGAAGGACTGAAAGGAAAAGGAATTCCCTAAATTTACAACTTACTTAATCAGCAGTTCATTTACACACTGAAACACTTCCAATTCAACGTTCAGACTGAATAGATAAAAATCCTACGTAATTCATGTAGCTTAGTTTCCATTGATAATCTATACCAACAACTAGCGATTAATAATAAAATAAATCACAGAAACTTCGCACAATTTTTGAATTTTCTGTATTTTGTTAAGACGTACTAGAATATGCACTTGTAACAGTGGAAAATTCAAGGGGGAAATAGTGTAACGCTCTCCCTGTCAGGTGCCCGGCTTTGATTTTGATTGAATAAATCAAAAAAACAAATTGAAAAAATTAGTGAAAATTGGAATATAACATGATGAGATGCATTTTCAGGGTACATTTTTCAATATTTTGCAAAAATTATCTGTATTTCGCCGTGCTTTTGTTCACTCAAGTTGATCAAAACTGAAGTATTCTCCTCCCGTGAGAAAATCCTGCGTATGCCCCAGATTTGATGTGGGCTTCGAGGTGCATTCAATTGTTTGCGTTTTTCACACAATGCATTTAAAAGGTCCGGTGGTTTTTCCAAATTTTTCATTAATAAAACTTTAAACGCTTATTGTTTAAAAAATAATGCTATGCTTCCTTCACGCTACCTCTCACTTTGCACACGGCACGCCTCAATGAGTTTGTGATATCTCTGCACATATCAAGAAACAGTCAAATTAATGCATATTGCCGCCACGAGCTTAAAACGTTATAAATACATTAACGTTAGGCATAGAGAGAGTTCATATCTTTTTTAAAAATTCGAAATTTCAAAAAAATATTTATTACTTCAGCCACAGCAATACGCTTTAATAGAAATTTTCTACATTGCATTAATCATGCTCCCAAATAGGCCTATTCAGGCTTCAAGTTTTTCAAATGTCCAAATAGGTTTGGATAAAATGTGCAAAAATGGTTTGTCCTTTTAATTGGGCTTAAGGTTAATAAGTGCGGACATAAGTAGTATGAGCGGCGCCAAAAATGAGGCAACATACACAAAATGTATCGATATTTCTAAAATGCAATGGATATTGTATACTTTAGCTGGGTTTATTCAGTGGGGAAATCCTCATGGTAGATTCGATTAAGAGGCAAATCATTTCACGAAGAGATTTAATCTGCGCCTGCTTAGATTATGTCCTCTATAATGACTTTGATAAACTCTCTAAGCGGAAGTAAATGTAAATTTTGCATCTGAAAGCACCATGGGATAGAGGAGTGTCTTTTCATTCACTTCCGCTTTAAAACGGCACCCTGCCTCAATAGGACTTCGGTGGATAGTTGTAATGCAGACAATAGGAACCTTTTTTATAAGTATAGTTATTCATTTTCGGTATTGCAGGCGCAGCAGTACAATTTAGTACAATGCTCAACATTACATGGGAGTAGTATCATCTATGGTTATGTCAATATCTCACGACATATCAAAAAAATTATGGAGAATCCAGATTATTATGATGAATGGAATACCTTAAAGGTAAATGAGATGCAATTGAAATTTTTCTAACAAATTTGTAGCTTCCTTGCTAAAATGCATGCAGTAAACCAATGATGTTACTTCAACTCAGTACAGTGAATGATATATTTACAGAACATTTTTCGTACTAAAATATTTCCTTGAAAAAAATTTTAATTAAAGCAAAAATTGACCAATTGTTCAACCTAATTGCTTAATAGATGAGATATAAATTTTTAGTTTATTTAATAATTGTTTCATATTAATATAGGCTATTTAGCAATGGCGTTAAAAAGCTTAGTTAGGAGGTAAATATTAGCAATTTAAATTAGTGTACATATTAATGCAACATTTTTTAGGTTGTAGTTTGATAGCAACTGATAAAGTGAATTATTTTTTCCAAAGTTTTTACAAAAGTAATCATAAATACAGCAAAAAAGTTTTATGCCAATGTTTAAAAATTAGAAGTTGTCGAAGTTTGAAAACAATTTTTCCACAATTTGATATATATATATAGGTCATAAAGGTTCATCATTTTCAGTTCGATAAAATTTTTCAAGTCGTTCGATTGCAGATATGCTCTAGCTTTAACATATATTAACCACTTCAGCAGAAATACTTAAACCAACTGTCAAATGTCTGCTTTTGTGTTCCTCTTAAGGAGACAGAAACGCAATATTTTAATGAACTTTTTTAGGATCAGGGAAATACTGACGTAGAGCAACGACGAATAGTTTTACGAGAGTACTTCTTGGATTTCAATATCTATTTAAAAAATAAATGTAGGTGTGAAGTTTGGTAATCGATAAACTTGAAGAGGTTATTTGCTTGCGCAAGTTATTTTATTAATATATTTTTAATCACCAAATGAAGGAATTCCTGAGGAAGTGTACTTGATTTATTAATATTGCTAATTCCGAATCTGGTCTGCCATCTAGTATTAGTAATAACAATTTTTACATATAACTTCTAGTCTTTAACTTTGGAACTATCTCCTACAAATGCTTAAAAAGTAAACGTCGACTGTTAAACATGCCCCTACAAAACTTTGTTAGAACTTCAATTGTCATACTCTACTTAAAAGAAATTGAGAGACGGGACATGGGAAACTTGTGTTGAAATATGCTACAATCATCTGATATCTGAAGTGGTCATTTGGCCAAGAAAGGATTGACAAGTTTTGGAATTGGAAGAAGAAACATTAAAATGATGTGGTCCCAAAATATTCGTTCTTTGCTCTAGAAGAAGCAAACAAGGAGAATAACAGTAGAACGAATGAAGTAGAGTAGAAGAGAGTATTGATAAAATTGGAAAAAAACCAAGGCCGACAATCGAGGTAAGATGCAACAGCATAAGACAGACATAACAAAGCAATAAAAACTTCGATTATATTAAGAAAAACAGCTATTTAGAATTGAAATGAACAAAGGAAATAGAGAGAGATCTTGAAGTTGTTAGCAACAGAAAAAGCATTCAACTTAAATGAAGATGTTGATAGACTGTACTGTACATGGCAAAGAAAAATGAAGCTGTAGAAGCACTAGGACTAAAGAAATAAGTAGCAAAGCATCCTAATACCGGAGATAAAAATGGAGTTAAGAAAGAGAAGAACAGATGGTGTACAAAAGCATGTATATCAGAGTAGGAAAGAAGCACATAGACAAACAATATATAAGCTGAAGGCAATGCATGAATAATACTGGAGGAGTATATACATGGAGGCCACTACTTAAAAGGGAAATATACACACTGATAATAGCAGCATAGGAGCAAACAATCAGAACAAAATGGTTAGAGAAGCACATAGATAAGAAAACTGAGGTAACTGGCAAATGTAGGCTCTGTGAAAAGGTTGAGACTGTAGATCATCTGATAGCAGGATGTGTGAAGTTAGCACAAAATGAGTGTTAGTTAAGGCATTACAAGTTCAGACGTAGGATATATTAGAGCTTGAGTAGGCTGCATAGGTTAGAAGCAGGAGAAATGTGGCTTGAGAATAAGCCACAGCGAGTCATAGAGAACTCGATGGGTAAGATGCTGTGGAACTTCAGAAACAAAGACTACCTAAGTGATGGAAGCACGAAGGCCAGACATATTAGTTGTAGACAAAGAAAATGTAATAAGAACAGGGATAGACATTGCAATTCCGACAGAAATGTAGAAAGCAAGGAAAAAGATAAGGTGGACAAGTACAGGAAGTTGGTAGAGGAAATAGAGAGATTGTGGAAACTGAATAAAGTAGTAGTTGACGCATTATGTAAGAAACATAAGAGATGATTGAAGGAATTGGGACTATCGAAGTGGGAAGGGGAGGTAGTACAAAAGGCAGCATTGTTAGCTAGAGTCCTGAAAAAAGATCTAAGACTACCTGGGCACTGATGAGTTCCTCAATTTGAGAGTCGTACCAGCGAGAGGCTGTAAGAAGGAATAATATTAATATTATTAATAATAATGGGCTACTTAAAATTGCACTACATCTACATAGGACATACAGTAAATGAGTAGATAGTTTTTGTTATGACCCAAAAATTCTACTGTGATGTGTAAAGCTAAAGGCTATTGCATTCCTGATTGACTCACTTCAGCAAGTGAGGTGATATTTATGTGAAATCCATAATTGAAATAATTTATCCACATTTTTAATTTACAATAGTTTGTAATTCTACCATCTAAATTAAATTTTTTTCATGATTCTTTAATATCAACATTGCATAACATGTTTAATCTTCACATGAAGGTAATGATATTGAATATTTAAAGGTACAAATTGTGAATTAAGCATGAATATGAATTGTGCATGCTTTTTTAAAGGAGTTGAGAGTAAACATTTCCTTCATTTACTTGTGTTAAATACATTAAGTGATCTGTTTAATTAAGCAAAATGCAAAAAACTATAAAACAATAAATTGATTTTTCTTTCTTAATTGATGCAAATTCATCCAAAGGCAAATTTTAATTGCGGAAAGAAGTGCTCATTAAGAAGTATACTTACTTTCGCCTAAACGCTAAATTAATTATTTTTCAAGCCTGAAAAGCTAAGCAAGTATTAGAAAAGTAAATTATGTTATTAAATTCATTGTTTCGGATTAGCACGTT
This sequence comes from Hofstenia miamia, assembly GCA_900660155.1. Classification (NCBI taxonomy): domain Eukaryota; kingdom Metazoa; phylum Xenacoelomorpha; order Acoela; family Hofsteniidae; genus Hofstenia; species Hofstenia miamia. The sequence goes on along the minus strand of CABFPE010000009.1, from coordinate 2,300,094 downwards.
CTAAAACTAGTAAATTTATGAATTTAAGTTGTTTATAGTAAACAGTTTTGATTCTCTTAAATTATTCTAAATGTACTGCATTGAAAAATGGAAAAGGACGTTTTCCAAAACTTACGATGCTATTTTATTTTGGAATTTAAGTGCATACATCGAAATAGAAATATATTATATATTAGGAAGAAATCTTTGCGGGGAAACATATTCGCTTGTAAAATGCAGCACCTGGTACTAGGGCATTGAATTCGCTGACGCCTTGGTAATAATGTCTCCTTTATACAAATTCTTAGTTTATCAAAGTTGAAAGAAATCAGCAAATGCTAAATTTTTATCTCATGGGCTTACCATATTTCAAACTTGATGTTGTTTAATGTTTGCTTAAAATCAATCAACGTTTAAGAAAGTTGAAATTCTTGGAAATTGTTGTGAATGTCTGGCTTTCCTATACTATTAACCATTGAAAACACATCTCTTACTATTTCTACATTTAACATTTAACTGACACAGCAAAATGATGTATTTTTAAATAGACATATTTGGTCTATTTTCTATGACATAAGCGTGTGCAAACATATTTTTGAAAAAACTAGTCGTAGTGTAAAATAATTTATATTTCTATCCAACAAATTAGGCAGGCTATATATAATTTAAGGCTTAAAAACGAACATATCTGGCTAGTATGCAGTAACTTAACTATATCTATTTCCATTATTTTTAGATGATTATGTGTCTATCTAATTTGACTTGAATGTTAAAAGTATTTCATTTTCTTTCTCAGAAATTTCCTTTAAATTTATTCATTTATTTCTGCTATCTTGAAAAAACCTATAAAATGTAAATATGGAACCTTTTTGTCATTTAAGCGTCTACCACCTTTTTAACTCTTGATTGTAAGCGTTACTTTAGGTATTATCGAACTGGCTAGTTGACCTTTAGTTCATTGTTATTGCATATTTCCATAAGCACTCTAACATTTTGCATTCCATCAGTAAACAATTTTCGCAATTGTCGTTATTGCAATAAATTTTCTTACTGATATCCTAATTTCAGGCAAAATACACTTTTTCGTTTGTTTAAATGAGTGTATCAATTTTAAATTTATTTTTAGTTTTTTTTTGTTTTAAAAATATTTTTTTGAGATACATGTCAGTGGGAAATCCAAGGGGTGGGGGGTGGAAATTTGCAAAAAAAACAAAAAAAATTTTATTTCACTTTTTTGGGACAGTGTTTTATCTAGCCCTTTATACCCAAAGGGAAAAATTTTTCCCCTAGGGGATAAAAAATTTTTAAAATTCTTTTTTTATAAATTTATCTGCTTTTTGCAAATTTTTTTTAAAGAAAAGATCCCATAGTTTTAATCCCAAAAGCAAAAAAATTATACGTCCCTGAAAAAATTAATTAAAAAACTTTAATTTTGCAAAAAAAATTTATATATATATATATATATATAATCGTCGACTTAAGTAGGTCGGTCAATGATTGTAATAAAGCGCTTGGCTACAATTGTAATGAGGTAACACATGGTATGAGTAGTACTGAAAACAATTCACTTTAAGACATCCAAAATATATATGTCATAATTTAATTAATGCACCACATTTTTCCAGTGATCTTCTCAATCAATATTTAACTTCAGAAAAATGGAAAAACATGGACAACTTGAAATTCAGCACCCTATTTCTCGTTGTACATGGTAAAAAGCTTATATGGCAAACAAATAAAGAAATTAACTATAGTTCTCCTAAAGCTTCTCTATCAAGCGGAATGTTCCCTTTGTAGATTCCAGCGAAAGAGATTCAAGCAAAATATATAGTTTCTCTCTAATTTTGGAGTATATTTGAAATATATGTAACGGTATTGAAATGGACTACAAATATGCTATTTGGTATAAATGGCGTAGTCAAGATTTCGAGAACTATGCACGCAAAAATGAATTTGCTAATGAAGTGGTTTTCATTATGCTGGTTGTGATGCATTCATAAAATCTTCTCAAATTGTTGCTCCAGTTTCACTAAAAAATCTTAGAATGGAGAAACCATAAATAGTTCTACAATATCTTTAACAGAATATGATTACGCACTGTCTCATAAGGAGCAATGTTATCGAACATATTCAAAAATCCTTCAGTCAAGATCACTGCATAAATTTCTTCAATCAAATTCAACAAATTCAGACTTAAAAATTGTTATCAGATTGTAGCAAACTCTAGAATTGCATATATGCCATATGGCAACAACTTTATTGTTGATATTTGAAAAAATTTTTCTCAAAAATTAAATATTTTAAGTGAAAATGCAATGCTTGCAAAGCCTTAACAATGAAATCAGCCAAATTTTCTAAAATAAATTTCATAAAGTTTGGTGTGAACTTTGTTGAATAAATATTTCGATCCTATGTTAAATGTTCTTTCTTATGCATATTGAAACACATTCCCTTGCATAAATATATACATGCAAAATGGGAAAACTAATAATTTATCAGTTCATATACCATTATTTTTTCTGGAGCCGCAGCTAATACATATATGTGATCTTTTTGCTAGGCCCTCTATGTCTTCCAAATTTTTGAAACAATTAATTCGTTATGAAATATTTGTTCAAACTAAAACCGTGATTCATCTGATAAATTAACCAATTTCTATAAAATAACAGAGAATTTAAGTTTTTAATTAAGTGATCCTTGTTGGGTTTATTACAAAATCTAAAATGTAATGGGATTAATGCCAAATTCAAGTGAATTAACGCAAAAATTTATAGAAATGCTAAACTTTTTCAAAGATATTTGTTATACTTGGCTTCCAATAAATATTATAAATGTAAAATTTTAATGGTTCCCCTCACAAAAATTATGCATCTAACCAAAAAAACTATTTAAAACCTAAGTTCACAAGAAATATATATTTATATATATATATAATGCATAGTCAAACTTCTTCATTGTTAATTTCAAGAGACCACACAATAGACTGAGATAACTATAGGTAAGAGCTAACTTTAGCGAGTCTGCGATATACAAGACATGACTCTAAATATTTGGCATGCATAGCAGGAAATATTTCACACTAAGTGTATTTCAAAATACTGATGCAAAATTTGCAATTCAAACAGGGGTTTACGGAGGATATTCTGACGGGACATGTTAGTTATGATCAAGTGTCACAAAAGTAGGCCAAGTTCCGCGAAAATTTTTGAAAATATTGAAAAAATAGACACTAAAATGCAATTCAGTTTTCAACATTTTTATTATTAATTCGATAATTTTTTTTGATTTAATAAAACAAAATCAAGTTTGAAGACGGTACATTCCTCCATGCTCTCACTTGCGTACGTCACTAGATGAAAATGTAAGCAAATTTCAAGAGAAAATAATGCTTAGTCTGAGAGAGCCTTTAATTATACATTAGTCTCTTCAGTGAATCAAGCGTGTTCTCTCCCGTTTGCTAATTGAAGAGCAAGCTCCAGAAACTATATCCTCATCAAAAAGGATACACAATGTGCTATCAGAAATAAAACCTGATTCAAGTCAGGGTAGCACAGCAAATCTCCATCAACAAATTACATCATAATCATCTTGCCTTGATACACGGTATACCACTTTTATTGAACTAATTGCAAGGGAACAAACTAATCACTCATAATGAATTGTAAAGTTCCACCCGAGACAATCTTTCTCTTACAGCTTTAGGGTCAGCTGGCCTTGCAAAACTGAATGTACATAAAAGTGCTAATCCTAATATAGTTAATATTTACCTTAGCATTGAAATATGGAAATGCCATCGGTTTCAAAGATTTCAAAAGATTTATATTTTGATTTTTGTTTGTATTTGTATTTGGTAATATTAAGTTAAAATTGTGTTGAAATTCTGGTCACATCTATATCGAAGTTGTTTCTAGAAATAGAATGGGATTATTTGAAGAAATTTAATACAATGTATTAGTGCTCATAGTAAAGTCTTTCAGTTGAAGTTAAATTGAGGATTTTAACTTTCATGGCATTTTTATTCACAAAAATTTTTTCAATTGTTTATTATTTCACATGCTAAATTATGCGAGAATAATAATTTTTTTCATGTTCTTATGAGATGTGCTGCTTCATTTTGACGTAGAAGCAAGGATGCTGTTAGCAAAAGTTGAAAGCAGCAAATGGGAAATCCGGTCACCGGTTCATTTATTTTACAAATTTTCCAGGTTCATGGGGGTAAATATATCCGAGGTGCATGGGTCACCGGGTCACATTTCCTGATCCGGTTGCAACTCTGATGTATTGTGCTTTGCAGATTGTATCACAGAAATGGTGGAATTGGGCTGGGGATACCCCGGTTGGTTTCAGTTTTCAATAATTATTGATGTGGCTATGGTTAGGGTTAAGTTTTCTTTACTTGTCTCATACATACATATAAATATATATATATATATATATATATTGTGGCATAGGGTACTGGTTGTTTATCTGCCAGAGCAAGTGTTTTCAAATCAAGTTTGTTATTTGTAAATATGTTTATAACTCACTGTATATAAGACAAAGAAATACTTGTAAATAAAGAACAGTTTTAGCTATGTTCTATTTGGAAACTGCATTACATGTATTCCACCGATGTTACTATGTATATACAGATTTTTTTAAACTCTTATACGTTATACGTCTATTTTGAAGAAAGAAATCTAATTTCTTTATTGGATGTAATGTATTTAAATCCTTTTAATAAACTTGTAAATAAGACTAAGTTGAAATGTAAACGTCACCTTTATTATGCAAATTATAGTTCCGTTGTAATTCTGTAATAATACCATAATAATCCACACCAAAAATTGTAATCTCATCAAAGAATCCTGCCACATTAATAAATCAAAAAATATTTGTGGATGTATATCTTACATAGAATTAATTACAATTGAGAAAATACATAGAAAACATTAGACAATAAATTGCTGGTTGTAGGCAGACGTTAACGTAAAACACCTCCGGTGAAAGCCAACATTCTTACAAATAAACAATGCGCAGGCAATGAAATGAATTGATATTAAATTTTGATGAAACTGATTTCGTTTGATGTTAAAATATTTACATAAATCTTTTTGATTTGGAATTTTTATGATTCACAATCGCTCTAGGAGTGTCAGCGACTTGGTTTGTATACACGATAACAGGTGTTGCGGACTTCACTCCTATTAAAACTTTAAAGAAAATCTTCATTGACCACGAAATCGCCATGGCATTAAATCAACTCAAATCTACCGGTAAAAGGAAGTATTTGGTCATATATAAACCACATCATTTTCTAGGAAGTTCATATACCATTAAAATTTCCAAATAGGATTTTCTACAATCATATACAGTTTCTACTGAGACAATCACATTGTAGTCTTAGGTCCTTGATGATGGCTTATCCATAACATTAATCAGAATTTTTGTAAAAATATATATAATATTAGATGACGTTAGCATTAAAAAATCATTCTTTAGAAAAAACAAAAACTCCCTTAAAAAATTACGTCTTCTACTAATGTTCAACCTTATAAAAAATAATTGAAAAAATAGTAAGCTTATCATTGAACGCAATAATCTGAAACCAGAGACATACATTGAAAATGGTCGTAAAGGTATTTCAACAACTTTTCTGATATTTGTTGAAAGAAAATAATGGAACATGTCTGAAAAAAAGGGTTATAAACGAGTTCTTTTTTCAAAAACCTTTTTTATGTCAACCCTGTTTCAATGGGTTAATGTAACAGTGAAAATTAATGTTCCATTCGACAGGTGTAGGCTTAATCAGGTATGTTACATTATGGTATCTTTCAGTTTCATCCTGAAGCTACAACACAACTGAAAAAGAGGTTGTTTCTTTGCAGCCAGATTGAGATATTAGAAAATATCATGGAAATAATCAGGGGAGAAGTACAAAGAAAAGCTGAATCTCGATTTACATCCATGGGAATATTTGCACAAGTTGTAAAGATTGAAAAATCCATGCATTTGATGTAAATATTTTCAATTTTCTTTGTGGATCAAATTCAAGCACCACAACGAATGTTCATGACTGTTGATCACTTGAAGCAACATTTATGAGTCTATTGTTATAAAAGTGCATACTTTGGTCATTGAATATCTGTTCCCTTTAATGTAGTTTTTATGCACCTTTTCGAAATTTCGTCGCATTGTTTGATGACGCATATTTCCGGATATTTTCATGCATATATGTCTGGACCCTATCCATAATTGACAGCACACCAAACAGTATAAAATGATTAAATTGTAACTACACTGCACTGCTTGTATGACATTAATTCGTCTTCTGAAGTTAACAACTTAAGTTTCTTACATTGCAATATATGTACATAACTAATATATTATTAATGTAATATCAGAAGATGACAGGGAAATGGAATTCCTTAAAATTGATGAAGGCAATGAATTTTATGTGTAATATTTGATGTACTGTTTTGAAATTTCTACGATAGATCTACATATACTAAGATATATAGAATAGACCTAATGTAAATTGAACAAATGATTTTAAGAATTTAGATCCTCGAATAACAACAAATATTCATGCAGAGCCTTGTATGACCGGGCCGTGCCCATACACTTTTGTTCGTGCCCGTAACGGGCTCTAACCCAGGCTATACACAATACAACCAAGACGTGAAAATTGAAACTAAAGAGTGTGTTTGCTTACGCTTGTACTTACTAATTTGAATGCGAGACTATATATTCTCAAAGGGCTTTTGCCTTTGACTTTGATTTAAGTGCATGGCCCGTTTTTACTAAAATCTTGAGTGCAATTGATATTAGCATTCCCGACTAATCGAGATAAATCGGATTAATAGAACGCATTAATTGAATAACTTGAACAAAGATGAATTGTTTTCCTTAGTGCTTGTTCTTTGATTTGTGTCAGTCTGCCTGTCTATTTGTTTGTCTGTTTTTCTAAGTGTCTGTCTATCTTTTTGTCTGGAAGTTAACAAGGTTCTCAAAACCTAATTGATTTATGCTTACAAAATTTTTTATGTTTGATGTTACAATATTTTCGACTCCATTGGCGTTTGAAAGATGCATTTAATAATCTGGATGCTGTAGAAGTATTTAAGATTTTACATCTAAAAGCTCATCAATTTTTAGTATGTACTAATTATTTTAATTAAATCCTATTGGTATATATAGGTTCCAATTAAAATTCTGATTCGATGAACATAGTGCATACATAGTATTTCTCCTTTATTTCTTTCAAATAGGAAATTTCGATTTTCTTCAGGGATGCCAGTGATTTGCGTATCCACACTCACATGCGGTTTCTAATTGTAATTTTATAATAAACAACATATTCCAAAACTTTACATATCATTGACTACTTGATCTGCTGTATATGTTCAGATAACGTGTTTGAAATTAAAATTTTTAAAACTTATTTTCTTATGTGTTTGTGCACGGCATAGAGTGTAATTGCAAATATACATTTAAACAAAAGTCAATGCATTGATTTTTAGACACTTATAATATTGTAAATGGGATTGGCTAGGGCCCAGTCCTAAATCTGATCAGTTATTTGGAAATATACTCAGCATAAATAATAATTTCTAACTCCTGTTTTAGTATAGTAACAATCACTTCAATTGAATTTACTGTGTAATTTGAGCCCATTCTAATATGCCTTTGTAAAACATATTCTAATTGAAGACTGAATATGCCGGTTTAGATATATACAGTATATACATAGATATATACACATATACATATATATATATATGCATATATATACATATATATATATACATATATATATAATATATATATATATAGCACAAAAAGCATGCATAGGATAGGACAATTTGTTGCCATATAGANATGCTAAGCTTTTTATACCCGTAGCTAAATGTTATTTAGCTAAAATTGCTTGATGCAACAAGAAAACCTTCAACTGTGATATTAAAAAGAAACATCCTTAAACTATCATAGCCATCAATTAAATTGACATCAATAAAAAATTAAGTTTTTTGTTGAAATCACTGAGAAGTTTAATTTTACAACTATAAAATCATAATTAAGTCCAGTTTTGAGCAAATTAATCAACAAATTTTGTCAATCATTGAGAAAATGTCATTCAAACATCACTGAATTTTATCTGTTGATGCAACACCTCAAAACTGAAGACTCACAANTAATATATATATATATAGCACAAAAAGCATGCATAGGATAGGACAATTTGTTGCCATATAGAAAATATTTCTCACTTTCCCCTCTAAAAAACTAAACAAAAAATAAATGTGGAGTGCCAAATTTATAACTATTTCATCATTATAATTAATTAATGACTACAATTGTAGAAGTGAATCAAAGCTGATTATAAAGTGCACCAATAATAACGTACATACAATATTGATTTCCACTGAAATCATGAATGTATAATGATCCAAAATTGATGAAAGATGTTGATTGCAATTGCAGGCATCAAGGGACTTCGGGAATCTATAAAATTTCATTTATATCAGCAGTTTTATACATTGTTGTAACCTTCAAATTTAATTACCTATTAATTTTATCAAAATTTAAAGTTCAGAAGCATTTCCCACAATTTCATCCGATATTTGATTTCCAGGAATTTGATTATAACGCATATCTGTGTAATATCTACGAAATATATCCATCGCCGAAAATTTGCGACAACTAAATTAGCCTTGACGGATAGTGGGCGTTTTATATTTATAAATGAACAAATATATTTTTAAGCATTAATATTTTCATAATATATTTAACAAAACATTGAAATATAATCAAAATTATTTTAGAAATTCCAGCAGTGATTTGTACAAAAGGTGAATTTAAATATAATTTTAGGTATTTTTCTGTTTAATTTCGCAAACAGTAATTCTTGCTAAACTAGCGGCAAAGCTAACTCCTTAGAGTTAGCCTTGCTTAGGGGCAATCCCTGTATAGGGTAGTTTATATGTAAACATACTTAGGTCCCTAATGACAAAGATAAATGCATTTTTTGTACTTATCTACTGTGAAAAACTTCTAAGGTGAAGATAAATATGTATTTAAAGAAACAGTTAGCGCTTATTACGATATTTAACAAAATGCGAGTAAGAGTAATTCTTTGTTGTAATGATAAGTGAAGTACCTTTAGTAGAACTAATTGAACTAAGAAATTGAACACTGCTAAAAGGTATTAGCAGCCGGTTTGATGTTAAAATAATTAATAGCATATCATTCTATACAATTTTGTTTCCAAATATTGACTGACCCGATTTCGCTCAGGTGAATTACATTTTTCGACACTGTATGTCAATGTCGCGACAAAGTAATTTCATATCTGGATGCAAAAATTGGTCTTTGTGTTTGCAAGGCTTTCTTATTAAATGTAAAACTAGAAATGATCGGGCAAGCCATTAAGCGTACATGTAAAAATATGAACTCATAAATTATACGACTTTCCTTATCTTATTTCATTTGTGCAACATATGTTTTTTAAGTCAATGATATATTATGTTGAATCTTAGGTTATTACTATACATAATTTCGTTAACGATTACTGATATTCATCAATTGTATCAATGACGTAATCCCTTTGAATGCAAAATTCATTGCTGAATGTTTTCCAAATTATTTTCTCCTTAGATGAGTAAAATATTTTTATAATTTATGGAAACAACGATCATGATGAATTATTCAGACTAATTTACGAATTTCAATGCTTTACACTGTCTTCGGAAGCAATAACGTAAATGTTGTGAGTTACTTTCCAACACCACTCTTTCAAATTATCTTCCAAAAGTGAATCTCAACAAAAAATTCTCATTTTTTTCAGCCTGGGATTTATAAACACTATCCAATTGAAATAATTTTTTTTGAATTTGTTTAGATTTAGAATATTTTTTCCTAGAATTAACATTCAGCTGTTTCATGGGTTGATTTCCAGATCAATTCTTATTTTTTAAATAAAAATTTGCATTCATGTACGTAATGTACCAGTAAAGTTAGTTGCTTTAAATATTTCAATATCGAACCTGAAAGGCTGTCAATAGTTTGGGAGAATCAATCAAAATTTGGATTGGTAAATTGGCAATTCGCTGTTTGGTAAAAACCAAAATTTTATTAGGAGCTAAAGAAATATTTTCAGAACTGGACAAGGAAATGCTTCAAGTATTGACAATAATTCAATTATTTCCAAGCTACAGCACACCACGACAATCGCTTCAGAGCGTTTATTCACTAATTTTTTTTTGCTGTTCACTTATAATAATTCAAATCTGCTGGGATTTTTAAACAAAATGTATATACCAATGGCCTACTTTTAGTAGGGGATGATGTGTAGCATTTATAAAAGAATTTGCAATGCTGAGAAATTTTGAACTAAAATGTGAAAATGTTATTTCATATAGTGGAATTTTTAAGCAGAAAATTAATAGTTTCAATTTATGCACTAGTGCCTGTGATGGAAGGAGAAATAAACTTACAGTTCAGCCAGTTAGCTCACATTGCAAGTTACAGTATTTCTTGAAGCAGTTACAAAGTGGATCATTGAAGCATTTAGAAATGTTTTAAAGAGTAGTTATGCTTTTAAAATATGTTTGTCAATAGCTCGTTAATATTGTGTTTTGAAATGATTTTCTTATAGATATTCTTTTGATATTTTTGTAAAGTGAATCTGCCATTTTGTTAGTAAGCATTATTGGTTAATAAATTTTCAACTTACAGTGTATATATATATATATATATATAATATGTATATATTTTCACATATATATATATATATGTATATATTTAATATATGTATATATAATAGGTATATACATATGTATACATATATATTTTACCTAGCACTAATTTCCTTCAGAAGTATTCATCTCACCGGTATTATTCTAAGCCATGGCTTAAAAATATTAAATGGTTTTTTTACACTTGTAGTAATGAAAACTTACTATGAGGTTGTATGCGGAAAAATAGGCCTGACATATGATTTTTAAGAAGCATTTTACCTAGCACTGAAATCCTAAAAAGTGCGTTATATATATATATATATATATATATATATATAATATATATATACATATTGTTCATCAGAAAGCTCAATCTTGTACAATATGTGAGAAATTCAAAAACTTAAGAAAATTAGCTTTCAAGAGAAATTCCAAAGCTGGAAAATGAAAACTATTTTAGGTCCCTGTTGAATGATTGATTTTGTTAAACACATCCCATTACATTTCCAAATAATAATAATTCTATATATGCCAATAAATTAGATTTCCTTCAAAGGCTATGAAAAAGCAGTTTTTAAAGAATTTATTTCAAATGTTATTAGGTTAACCAAATGTTAAAATTTCACTTTGAAGTTAATATGGTTAATAATTTGTTTTAAGGTTAATAAGGTTAATTTTAAAATTCAATCATCAAAGAGGAAGTGGAGTTTATAAATTCAAGTGGTATGCCTTTCAATATTCCTCAAATACAGAAATTTGCATTACATATAAATGTTGGCTATAATGTCTAAAATACAATAATTCATTTCTGTTACCGATTGAGCATTGAACATTCTACCGGTAAATTATGTAAATAACAATATATTTATTAATGCCAAAGTAATTTCATCGATATCATCGATAAAATAGTATTATCAGAAATGTAAGTGGGCTGGGCTGTTTAGGGCTGGGTTAGGAGGAGGTTTTTGAAAAATAGGTTTAAGGCCGAAACTTCATTTTAAGTTTTAAAACTATGCTTATTTTGTATATTATTATTTTTTAAAAATAGAAATGTGTTCAATTTTTTAATATAGGGCTAAAAGATATTAATTAGGGCTAAAATAGGGCTTAAATATCGAAATGTTTGAGCAGGACCGATTTAGGGCCGCCAAAATTTGGCCCGCCTACAACTCTGACTATAATGCCAACAAGCGTCCTGAGATAACAAACACAAAACAGGCCTGCATGGTAGTCGTGGGAGTCGATTTTTTTCTCATTTCCACTTAGGTCTGACTAATTCCCATGTGGGAATCCCTATTTCTCCCGTAGAAACATACAACTATTCCCACATCTTCCTATGAGCTTCAGAATAAGTTTTTGGTGGCAAATTTACCTTACCCGTAAATATGAACGTAGAAATATTTCAAAACATACTAACATCTTTTAAGAATTTTTGTGAAAGATTATTATTGCAGTAAATAGTTTGCATTAATATGTTCGGTCCAGGATACTAGGTTTCCGTTTGTTTGTAAAATATTATATTGTGTTCACAGCTATCATTTGGAAATTTGATCTGACAATGTATGATTAATGCTATCATAAATTGGAAAATTAGAGTAAGGAAGTCAATCATGTCCAGTAAAGGAACAATTATAGCAAAATACTACCCTATCTAACAATCATGATCTCAGCTATGATCTACTTCCTCAGTAAATTTTTTGAGTTTCTCAAAAAACTATTTAACCCTTAACTACCCATTGTATCCATAAAGATACAATCCTAATTTTCTCAAGTTTCAAACATTTTAGACATTTGCGTGCAATCCTAATTTTCTGCTTTTAGCAAAACTTACATCGTACCTACGTGTAATTAGCACACACTACGGTATTGTTGTTGAGCTTTGTCAGCACACATTACCCACATGTGTGGTTATCCCATAACTCCTAGGAATATACCTACCCAATGTGTAAACGTGACAATGTCTCATTTTAAGGAATGAGTAGGACAAATTAACATCTACATTAAATAAATTAAAATGTTATCAGCTACATGTAAATAAGGGATTAAATAGTGATTAATCAGAAATAACTTCTGAAAAAGTATACCACAATGCTATGACCTTCAAATTGAGGCACTCTAGAGATTGAATTTCCTTAGCGTTGAAAAAAAGCTTAGAAAATACCTGACAACGATATCAATTCTGAAACAGTTTTAACAAAATCCTATTTTTTCAAATGTATTTGTACTGAGGTCTACAACAACACATTAGTACAAAAAATCTTTTGACGAGCTATTTTTTGTTGGATTTGAAATAGAGTGAGTGTTAGACATATTTTTTGTTATTGCTAAAACTTTACTAACTAAATGTTCTCCAAATGTAATATATTAGTTGTTAAAATCTGAGCTTTCGTGCATGTTTATCCACATTTTAGTAAGTTAGCTTCACCTTGAATTCTTTCTTTTAACAGCAATAAAGCCATGACATAAAATATCCTAAAAACAATTATTGCAGTTTTAGTTTACTGAAGGAGCTGTCAATAAGATGGTAAACTTGTCAGATGCTCCGAAATTGATGTATTTGCGACAAACTTCAATTTAGCTAAATAATCGACTTCCTTCATTAGCAGCTGCTTGTAGTTCCAACAGTGGAACTGTGATTATTGCATTACATGGAATATTTTGTTTTACTTCCCTTTGGTTCTACGCAAAGTTTTTCAAATATGCAAAAAACTTGCTTTAACTCTTCTTAGCAAACCTTGATAGTACCAGGAAAACAAGGTCTATTGACGATTTATCTGTCTTAAGAATATATTACAATTTCCTTTTATATTCAACCCTTACAATACGAAGAAAGAAAATGTTAATGAACTAACTAAGGCCAATCACACCAAAATCGCCAAAGCAAATATAAAAGTATGCAACATCAATCTATTAAACAAACAATTACATCTTTTCAAAAAAAATTACATCTATCCTAAAGCCATAATAAATCCCCTCAATTTTATGTTTTATCGCTGATGAAGCTATCATTATATAGTGAGACATGATTTCAAGTAAAAATTTACTTTTTATATAATATGTATATATATGTATAATATGTATATATATATATATATATATATTATATGGATTCATAGATATTTGGCGCTAATTTACTTGGTGATGCGTACATCTGTCGGTAAGGAATAAGTAGCAGCTTAGCGCCAATTTAAACTAATATACAGAATATTTTTTTTTACTCTGATATATTTAAATCTAGATGCAAAAAAGTATAGGCTTGCTAAAGCATTGCAACACTACATGTGACAAAAAATATTTTTCACTAACTAATACAGATATCCTTTTGTATTTTTGTATCAGGATTCATTTATTGGAAATGTTTTTTAGACGCTTATTCTTTGTTCCATGCCAGTAATTATTTTCTTCTTCGTAGTATTTCTTGAATGCAAAATACAAAAAATAAAATTGAACATCATTAAAACACTTAGTATTTTTGAAATCTTTCATAACAAAATCAGCAACGTAATGGTATTTATGCATAATTATGTTGCTCATATTTCCAAAAATTCTGTGTAGATATATGTTGAAAATTTTAGAGCTTTATTTTATTCAAAAAATATCAACAAAGAAAATTTTAATGGAATATTGAAAACAATTTCTTAATATAGTTATTTAGTCGCCTTCCACTCCTAAACTATTGTCGTATTGGAAGCAGTTGTCTTATCTTGCACAAACAATCAAGTTCTTTCAGGTGTGACTAGGCAATTGTCTTCACATTGCAAATATCATAACAGTGTCATGCATAGCTCAATAAAAATCATGGTATGAATATGTTACACTTCTAGCTGGGTGGACAAATTCATAAATATGTTCTTATAGTAAAACTATAATTCAAATTTTCGTTTTTATGTAAGCTCAAAAAGCGACAGATGTCACATATTTTGCAAAATACATTAAATTACACGGTATACTAAGCACTAGTAATTAAACTATCATCATATTCAATTGTCAATGGTAGAAGCATAAGTTAATAGCACTGTAAGTTGCGCAAAGATGCTTAAGAGCACACTTCTGTAAACGAAGTAAACTTCACATTGGAAAATCTACTTTTTGTAAAAGCAAACTTTCTTCAAACTAATACTTGAGTAAAGTTCTTGTTGATTGGCACAGCAAGTACAGCTCTTGTTTAAGTAATTTCACTGTTTTGAATATTTCACTGCAGATGGGTTTGGATAAAAACAATTTCACTTAAGGATAGTATTTTAGATCTCTTGGTAGTCATCAGAATTACAAAAAATTCTAATTTATCATGATTTAAAAATGTTCTATTTTTAGCTTGAACAATTTCCTAATTTCCTGAAATTTTTATTTTCCGAAATTGATCCTATTGCAAACAGATCAACTTTCTGCGATAGATGGCTTAGTCATGATATCTCATAATATATATATATATATA
>CABFPE010000009.1:2256565-2268206 GCA_900660155.1 Hofstenia miamia | reverse complement strand
TATATATATATATATATATATATAAAGCTTGCCAATGTTTCGGATGCATTTAGTGAATATTAACTAATAATTTACTACAAATACAATTTCTATTTAAGTTCAATTTCTAATTATCATATAACTATTTCAAAGAACTTCAATTCTTTGATTGATCTATTTATATTATGTACAAGATATAAAAACATTTAAGTCCTATAAAATATTTACTAGTTCAACATTAACTTTGATCTATTTCTTAGATTACCTCAATGCTAGTGTTGAGCAACTTTTGTAAGTACTAAATATATCATTCACATTTAATGAATTTATGCCTTTGATTTATGCTGTTCAATTTATTAGTAGATATCCCCAATGAGAACTACCAAATATCTTTCCTCCCAAATAGAAATAGGAAGTATATTTAAATTGTATCTGCTTAGAAAGGCGAACCCATAATTTTTTAAATGACTGAAAAAAAATTTTCTAAATATATCAAGCTAAGAGATAAATAAAACAATTATATGATCATTGTCATTTTTTCAATACATATGATTCAAAGTTTTGAAAGCTAAAATAGTTATTATAAAGTGGTGCGCAAAAGTCTGAATACACCTGCATTTTTATTGATTTTAGAGCTTAAACCACAAGTGTTAGCAAAAAAGAGTATAAGAAAAACCTTTTTGAAGAGTTGCCAGCAAATTGTTGGGGTGTTGATTTGCAACTCTGGTGGAAGGAGGACTTTCTGCATCCCCCACTACCTTTCGCAATACTAATCACTCAATTTTTAAAGAAAATTTGCATTCGAATGTTAAAATCTATTTATTCGATGCAGTTCGAGTGACATTTCCGTCTNAAACAATATACATGTAATATTCATTGAAAAACCACCAATTCAAATTAGTAAATTATGCAATTTGGTTTTATTTAATAAGGAATTCCCAATCATATGTCTATATTTTAGAGAACATGCGGCGCATTCACAAGGATCATATGTTCCATTCAGAAAGATATATTAATCTTTAATATATTTTCCATAGTTTCTAATTCTTGTTTGAAAAATATTAATAAAATCTGAAAAGTTTTTAGCCCAGATTTAAATAGCCTCTAGTCACCTCTGTTAGGTCTTTTGCCCAATAATTTCAAATAATCGTTTGGTGATAGCACTATGTTTTGCTGTATATATATATATATATATATATATATAAAGCTTGCCAATGTTTCGGATGCATTTAGTGAATATTAACTAATAATTTACTACAAATACAATTTCTATTTAAGTTCAATTTCTAATTATCATATAACTATTTCAAAGAACTTCAATTCTTTGATTGATCTATTTATATTATGTACAAGATATAAAAACATTTAAGTCCTATAAAATATTTACTAGTTCAACACTAACTTTGATCTATTTCTTAGATTACCTCAATGCTAGTGTTGAGCAACTTTTGTAAGTACTAAATATATCATTCACATTTAATGAATTTATGCCTTTGATTTATGCTGTTCAATTTATTAGTAGATATCCCCAATGAGAACTACCAAATATCTTTCCTCCCAAATAGAAATAGGAAGTATATTTAAATTGTATCTGCTTAGAAAGGCGAACCCATAATTTTTTAAATGACTGAAAAAAAAATTTTCTAAATATATCAAGCTAAGAGATAAATAAAACAATTATATGATCATTGTCATTTTTTCAATACATATGATTCAAAGTTTTGAAAGCTAAAATAGTTATTATAAAGTGGTGCGCAAAAGTCTGAATACACCTGCATTTTTATTGATTTTAGAGCTTAAACCACAAGTGTTAGCAAAAAAGAGTATAAGAAAAACCTTTTTGAAGAGTTGCCAGCAAATTGTTGGGGTGTTGATTTGCAACTCTGGTGGAAGGAGGACTTTCTGCATCACCCACTACCTTTCGCAATACTAATCACTCAATTTTTAAAGAAAATTTGCATTCGAATGTTAAAATCTATTTATTCGATGCAGTTCGAGTGACATTTCCGTCTAGTAATTTGAATTAATTAAAGGTTAATCCCGCAACATAAGTGCCGTAAAATTTTGCAGTTAATTTGTTTTACAACTTCCAGATAAAAGAGTTTACGAGAAAGATGAATTTCTTTCTAGTCAATATGCAATATATATATTTAGTAAACTCGTAAACAAAAATCTTAATTTTCAGGATATGGCGCTGACGAAGTATTTTACAACGTACCTATATTGCTCATTAAGTATTTACTGAAAATTGCATAGGAGCAATTTAAAAGATATTTCTATAAAAGTTTTTCATCAACTAAATAAATTATGTAAAAAATGGCATCTAGATATTTCTTATATCAAATATATATATATATATATATATATATATATATATATATATATATATATATATATATATATATATATATATATATATGTATATATATATTTTGTTTATATATATTTATGTATATATATATTAATGATTATATATATATATATATATATTATATCAGTTTATATTATTTATTTATAAACAAAGTATTTGAACAAATTTTAAATTTATTGAACTTCATAAATATTCATAAATGCAGTTAAAAATTCGACGTAATGTTTACAACTTGGAGTATGTTCCACAAATACAATACAAATATTAGCAAATTGAGCTTTTCACAGACATACAATATTTTATAGTAATCTTTTCTGCAAAATTCTATTATTTTCATAAGTATTTATATACGCCTTAATATGTAGCTATTTATGCTCTTTGAGCATTTTATACTTAAATAGAGGCATATTGTAACTGTATGCACATGTATATATGCATATATATATATATAAGTAGAAAAATATATATATATATATAAATATCTTTATATATAGTTCAAAGTTTTTAAAAGTGAGCACGATTTGAACAGCAATTCTGAGACAATATAACGTAATTTAGAGAATTCTATTATTGATAATTTTAGTCCACCTTAACTTGAACCGTTGGATGTAATAATGCATTTACAGTATATGTAATATATTAACTTTTATTCTAAAATGCATACGTAATCATAAAGATGTCATAAAAGGATTTTCGTCCATGAAGTCACCCCGATGACTAAGAAAATTCTACAGAAAAGAATCGGCAGCTATGACGATTTACTCTACATAAAGGTGAAAATGCGCTTCATCAGACCAACTTAATTGAGCCAGATTCATTGGATGTGCATTGATGCATTCTTGCTCTGAAAATCCAACTCTTCTGCAAATCTTCTTCTTGCAATCGTTGTAGCACTATTACTTTGTACTGATTTTCAAGAATCATGTTGTTGGGGAATAAATATGAAAATATTAAATGCTTTGTAATTGAATATAGGTTTTTCAATTGCTTGAAATGCTTTCCATTCAGTTTTATTGTTATGGATTCCTTTATATACAATAATTAGATAAAACGTATTATCAATGCAATTGAGTGGAACGATTACTCTTAAGAATATCAATCTGGAATATACTTTAATATTTTTTATTAGAATTATTTATATTATAAGGAATTGTTTTATATTATATTGGGCAAACAAGAAATAATATGTTGTCATCATAAAGAATAAGAAAACAATTTATTTCTATATTCTTCACATTATATATCGATGATCTTCAGCTAAGTCAACTCTGGCTGTGCTTTCAGCATAATTTTTACTCAATTAAGTATTAGTTTTTTGTGGCTAATAGTTATACACATGGAGTCAATTTTTATAAATTTTAGGCTCTTAAGTAAGGCGCTTATTTAAATTTTTGAATATTTGGATTTGTTTATGTGTGTTAGTTTGTAGCACTTATTATTAACTTAGGCAATAAATTTGCTGTAACTCTAATGTTATTATTATTATGATTAAGATCGGATATATTTAAAAGAAACATTAACAATTGTAAATATATCAAATATGAATAAACGCTTACGTAAAGGGCCTAAGATTTACATAAATTGAGTCCAGGTGCTTAATTCATCAGCAATTCCAAATGAATATTACTTTTTCATAATAATAATAATAATAAGTCAGAGCAAATTTATTGCGCAATATGTGTATACAAGATCTACAATTTAACACTTGACAAAAAATAAACATGAACAAATAACTACAAATTAATATGTACAATATATAATAATATAATAATGTTTGAGTGGATGTTTGTGTAGTTGCTCAATGTTAGATGTGTATATTTCGAATGCATGAAGTGTATTACCGTCCTCTAATGTATACTGTTTTATTAGAAGAAATTGTTTCAATTCAAAAAAAAAATAAATAAAAAAAAACATAATAAAAATAATAATATTCAACAAAACTTTATTTCCCTAGATAAACTAGGAGCCTCTACTAATGAATTTATATAAATTATTATGGTATTTGATTGGTCGCTATGTATCTCTGCCCAATCAATTCATCAATAACATCAATCATTTTCTGATAAATAAACAGCAATATATTGGTATTACTTAGAGTCTTGGATCTTTCTCAAATGATTGACATCAGCATTTCTTTAATAATCAATCTAGTCTTTGTACCCGAACCCGACCCGACAATTTCACCCGATGTCACTCTCTACTGCATTGCATATATATATATACAAATTTTAATAATATTGCTGATTTAGAATATGGGTTACGTATATAGCATGTGGAAATGCAAACCAAAATTATGTTTTCTTTAAGGCACCTAAAAAATATATGTTTAAAATACGTGGGGTCTGTATATACTCTTGACAAATATCTTATTGCATTGTATAGAAATATGATATTTTACTTAATGTTGAGTGGGATAATACCTTTTCTATTGTTTCATTTCATTTTATTCTTTGATTTTGTAAAGACTTTTCAAGTGCAACTACACATAAAGTCTTGACCTGATTACTAGCAGGTTAATAGAATAGAAAGTGTCTGTAGTAATGTTACTTCTCACATTATTGTCCCAGTACCACTTAGTTGAATATTGGATTAGACTCCAGTCCTGTCTCATCCCAGTTATTCCTCCCATGGCATAACTTCTATTTTGTTCAAAATTGGCGAAAATTATGAGCAAAATTCTGAAATCCAGATTTTCATTATTGATCCCAGTCCCAGTGAAATATATAGTACCAGGTCTTAATCTCATGGATTTAATTGGTCTCACAGAGCCCTAGCATATATACGGGCGTTGGAAAAGAATTTGAAAAAGTTGAATGAAAAAACAATATTTACGAGCTAAAGAATTGGTAAAAACTTATGCATAAGGGAATCTTTAATCTGATTAAACTGCATCGATATGCATTTGCATAAAGAAAGCTTTTACTAAGCATAAAATGCTTTCTAGAATAGTTTCCTTGGGAATATTTGTATGACTGCAACATTTTTGTGTACTACATTATATAATGGATTAGTAACTGAAAAAATAATATATAAACAAATTAAAAAATTGCTTTTTAAAGAACGCAAACGGGCTTGGAATTTCTATAGCAATACAGAAACCTTTGCTTCGACTGTGTGACTGTTTGTTTTTCTCAGAGTTATTTGAATTTTATGCACATTAATTAATTACAATATCTAGACCTAAAATATTAGGCTTACTAACGAAACCACTTTCTTCAATCCAATTGGTAACTGGCTCTAAGTCGTAATATATATGCCTATTTCAATAAGGAAATTACTGATGTGCTGGGTTGAACTTATTTGACTAAATAAGATCCGAAAGTTGGTAAAATAACTAAAAAAATTTAAGAAAACTTGCACTTATATTGCCTTGCAATTTTGGATTGTTTATGGCCTATCAGAGAAAAAGCATTATATTTGAAGTGCCTAAGTCTCGATTGTTTAGCATTGATTCCATTTGAGTGGCATTGCGAAGTAGAGTAAATAGCCGCAACCGAGAAAAATGCAATTTATGGATTGACGTCAGTAACAAAATTTTATTTACTCAAATTAATAAGATGTGTACTTTTCATTGTATGGAGTTTAAATAAATATTGAGTTTATGTACTTGTGCAAATCCTATAAACAAATAATGGACGAAAACATCTATTATCCTTTTGTGCATTTAAAACAGCTGACAGGTTTTTTTGCGATTATGGCGCCTAAGTCATTGCTGTCAGTTTTCATTGAGTTTGAAAGTTATTCATTAGTTAGTTGTGTCTCTAATTATTTTTGCTCTCACTATATGTTGAAGAACTAGCAGTAATTTCAACATAGTTCAAGAATGATCTAAANATTGTACTTCTTTCATTTTCCCATGTGATTAAGCTAATCTTTGCTCTTCTTATTCATTAACATTTGAGTTGGCATTGGGATTGAGTCNTCATTGAGTTTGAAAGTTATTCATTAGTTAGTTGTGTCTCTAATTATTTTTGCTCTCACTATATGTTGAAGAACTAGCAGTAATTTCAACATAGTTCAAGAATGATCTAAAAATTTAAAAAATATTTCTATGAACTCTATAAAGAACATTTTCGATCCGTATTTGGACAGGAATTTACTGGAAATTCAATGGCAATCAAAATGAATTGATAACATTAGAAAGCTTACAATACACATAGATACATGTATATATATATATATATATATATATATATATATATATATATATATATTACACAATATATATTGTTTATTTACAATACTCGAATTGTATAATAATAATCATAATAATATTTTATTTTTTAAATCATCTGTATATAAAATCTCTAAACAAAGTGCTAAGCACTTATTAAGATTTTAAAAATAGATTTTTTGTTTCAAAGATTAATCTTGGTTGTTGGAATTGATTTAATTCTTTGGTAATTTAAATAGTTAATTTTTCTTGGTTTGAAATACATTTTTGCATTTCTTTTAAAGTCTTTAATTAATTTTTCTTCTTTAAACTGAGGTGGTAATTCATTACATAGGTAAATGAGTTCTTCATCACATTTTTCTATAAGAATTTATTCTTAAATGTATTTTAGTTGGTATTTGGACTCTTGCCTTCAATTTGAAAAATACTTCTAGAGATCTTAGTTTTTGTAAATATTCTAATGAAGATAAATAGTTATTTTCTTTAATTGCAGTTTGCTTTTTTCTTTAACAGATGATATTGATAGTCCAATTAGAGTTGTTAATAAACAGGTTGAATGTAAATAATGAGGCAATATATATGATTTTATTAGAGTAACTTTCCAATTAATAGGTATGAATCTTTGTATTTTAGATAGTTTCTTGATTTCTTATATCATTTCCTGCATTATTTTATTGACTTCGATTTCAAATGTTAACTTATTGTCAAAGATTATTCCTAAGTATTTAATTTTTGTATCTTCTTGTATAATATTGTTTCTTTAACATGAATTTTTCAGTCTTGTTATAATTATTTAACGACATAAATCTAGTCTTGTCAACATTTAATTTCATTTTATTTTTTTCAAAGTATAGTATTGCAGTTTGTAGTGCGCTTAATAAAGCAGGGTGTCATCGTCATATTGGACACATTTTATGTTTTCATTAAAATTGATGTCATTAACAAAGATTGAATATTAATGGCCCTAGAACAGAGCCTTGAGGTATTCGTTTATTAATTATTAGTTTATTAGAGATTTCATTATTTACTTTTACGTATTGTTGTCTATTAGTTAAATATGAGGTTAATAACTTAGTTGCATATTAATTAAAGTTGTATATATGTTTTAATTTTTTAATTAGTATTTCATGATCTATTGAATTAAATGCTTTAGATAGATCTAATGATAAGATATAAACACTATCTCCTTTATCTATGTGATTTCTCCAATCGTCTAAAACAAAAATTAATGCATTATTCGTGGACATATTCTTTCCAAATCCAAATTGTAAAGATCTTATTATTTGATATTTTTCGAAGTTTTCATTAATTTGTTGATATAAAATTCTTTCAAATATTTTACTTATAATTGATAGAACTGAGATTGGTCTGCAATTATTAGCTTAATCAATATCGCCTTTTTGTAAATAAGTATTATTTCTGCAATTTTCAATTCCTCTGGAAAAACAACTTCATTAATGCATTTATTTAATATATCGCATAGTGGTTTACTTATGATTTGCATTGCTTCTTTTATAAACCATGTTGGTGGTTTGCTTGGTCCCTGAGACTTGTTAACTTTTATATGTCTTAATTTTTCCTTAAATTAATGTGTAAAATAAAATGTTTTCTTGTCTCCTAAATTCCTGTGAATTATCATTTGTTCTTGATTATGAATATTTCTTTGTTCACAATAATTAAATTTTCCTAATTGTTTATAAATAATTTTATAAACAATGGAATAAAAGTCAATATAGATTGATCATTAAAGTCCTTTAAGAACCCAAATGAAATTAGTGTTCTTTTTACAAATTGTCATGGTTTAACTAATTCTGTAAAATGTACAAAGCTTTTTTCTCTTGTGATTAAATCCCAATGTCTCATTATTTGCTTAACGGAAACATGGTTTGATTTTTCTTTTACCTCAAACTTATTTATGTCATCGCAATTTGTAATTGCTGCTCGTGCTGATAGGGAAATTCATCAGCATGGTGGATGTTTAGTTACAACTCATTCTGATCTAAAATGTCGCTTGGTAATGGAATTAACTTTGCTTGTGGGGTTATTATTGATCTCGTATTTGAAGCATTGCTTGTGATTTGTATTTATAACCCCCTTCTACAAGCAAATATCGTTTGAATACTACTATTTTGATAGAAGCAATCGCGTTGGGAATTTCAGATTTTAATAACTTTTGTAGAATGAATTTGAAAAAGCCTAATCAGCATCTTAATTTATGGTGATTTTAATATTCCTGAATTTGATTGGGAATCCTACTACACTTCTGTTGTTGACGATATGAGCTTAATTGATTACCTGCGTTCCTACCACGTGATTCAGATTATTGATTTCCCTACTCATATTTCTGGCAATATTTTAGATCTGGTATACACTAATCAAAATAATTTCAAAGTAATTGAAGCGATCAACAATAATAGTTTCTCTGATCACTCTCTTCTACATTTGCAAATGCAACTTAATGATAATATTGATCTACCATCTCTTATTAATTGCCATAGTCTTACAGAGGCAAGTACATATTCTTTATATAAAGCCAATGAATCAGAAGTGAATTATATGTTGGATACCCTTATTACTAACATAAATGTAACTGGGCAATTAGATTTTATAGACACTTGGTACAACAGTATAAATATATTATTGATATGTTTGTGCCAAAGAGAAGGCTTGTTTGTAGAATACTACCGAACTATTTTTCTTCACATTCGGTTCACTTGTTCAATATATCACGCAACGCTAAAAAATCTATAGAGCTAGACAGAACTACTTATGTCAATAATTTTGTTGATATTGCATCTCCTAACGCCTGTCATAAGCTCTCCAATCAAATGTATTATTTGGATTTCATCTATTCATCCAGTTATGAAATTGCTAATAAATTCAATCAATATTTTTGTTCGAATTTTACTCCATTCAACCAAATTAAGATGAATACCAACCCAATCTCTTCAATGAAATAGATATTTCTTTGGAGACAGTTTATGACATTTTATTAAATTGTTCATCTTGGTTCAACAATACACAGGCTAAATTATTCAACTTTAACAAAAGCCAGTTTTCTATATTCAGCAAAGAAAGATGCAGCAGAGGTGGCGGTCTGCTACTAATTATTCCTAAGTACCCACTAGGCATGAAGAATTAGAAATTATGGATTAAAGTTACCAATGAGAAACAAACTGCAGGCGTTTTTAAATATAAGCTATAATCCTAAAAAACAGTATAGGAAAGAGTTCATCGATGTAATAAGCAAAGAAATCGATAATGCATTTCGGAGATTTTAATAATAACTATATTGAAAATAAGGAAGTAGCGTTTATTGACAACATCTATGATGATATGAATTTAGAAATTGTGAATAATTCTTTACCAACAAAAGAAAATTCACTTATAGGCTACTTTCTGACAAATTCCAAGAGAAATTTTTAGTCGTTTTTCTTTAATTCCTTCTCCGACCATAATTTGTTCATTTACACATCAAACATAGTAAACAGAATATCTAAAAGTAAAAGAGTGCTATGCAGAAGCTTTGCTAAATTCGATGAAAAGAAATTTAAACAACTGCAAAACGTTCCTAGGGGAATAATTTACTCAATGACCACTTCAGATGAAATGTTAACTTTCATTATTAATGAAATCATTATATGTCTAAACAAAACTGCATCCTACAAATGGAGATACATTTGTACAAAAAAAATTGAGACTAAGAATCCAGCTATAAAACATTTGGAAAACGAAAAAAGGGCAATATGGAACTCCTTGCATCCAAGGAAGTTAGCAAAAAGTTACGCGCAGTAAAAAAGCAAGTTCGTGAAAACAGCAAAAAGAACGTATGAGAATTTAAAACAAGCTAAAGATAAATGGGCATTCATAAGGAAATTTTTAAACAAAGATAAAAGCCAATGCATTAAAATAAAAGAACTGTTATCTTCAAAGCAGCAAGTGAATGACTCCAAAGTAATAACAAATTTATTTAATGCCTGTTTTAAAGATTTGGGACGCTTCCAATGTGAGAAAATGGCCTGTGAATATGAAGATTATAGTACATAGCGTACGTTCAGTTTTAGATACATAAATCAGTACGAAAAAACTATGAAAAACCTAGATCCTAACAAGTCATGTGGAGGCTCGGGTATGCCTACATTCATTATAAAGAAGTTTGCCAACTGCTTTAGTGGATATTTACTATTTGGATTCAATTTTGCGATTCACGCGAATAGGTTTCCTTCTGCTCTAAAAGAATCAATAATTACCCCGATCTTAAAAAAAGTGACCCAAAAATCTTGAAAATTATCGACCAATAGCGATCACAAGTCAAATGGCCAAACTATTTGAAAGGCTGCTTTGTAAACAAATAAACTATTACTTGGCATCAAACAACATAATAGCAAAAAACAATTTTGGATTTCGAGAGAAGATGGGGACTACTGATTTACGGAACATATTCGAACTAATTTAAATAATGACATCACAAGCTCAGTTGCAATGTTGATAGTTTACACCACGATATCTTAAGTCTCAAACTCGAAAAGTACAGATTTGACCAAGGTGCAAGAACTTTGGTAAACAGCTTCTTAACAAAGCGAAAACAGCGTGTACGCATTGGTGAAACATATTCCGATTACATTGAACCTAAAAAGGAACTGTGCTTGGCCCAATATTATTTAACCTGTACATAAATGATTTAAACAAATCTGTAAATAGCTGTTGCAATATTATTCAACTTTATCACATATTACTTACCCAATAGACCCGGTCTACGATCAAGCAATAGGTTGCTATTCAAATCTTCCAAGCTGATGAACAACATATCCAGAAAATTTTATATTAATCGTATTGTGACAATGGCCAATTATATTCATCTGCAAACAGACATTAACGTATTTGAAAATTCTGCTTTAACTAAGAAGAATTTGAAAACACTCTTCTGGACCTATTTCATTTCCAATTATAGTGCTGTAAGCAATTGTCGTAAAGTATTGATTTGCTTTTGTGTGAATTGTGCTAGTATAAGTGGTGTGAAATTGTATTGATTTTATTTTCTATCCTGTTACTTATTTATAATTTTTTAAATAAATCTATTTACTACTACTACTACTATTACTATATATATATATATA
>CABFPE010000009.1:2216609-2239552 GCA_900660155.1 Hofstenia miamia | reverse complement strand
CATATATATATATATATATATATATATATATACATGAATATCTAGAGTAAGACTTCAAAAAGTTGAAAAATTATAACTAAGTAACAGCAGTTTTTTTAAAAAAATTTCCAGGCTAATTAACTGTAGGCTCTGATGTACAATAAGACATGTTTTGTAAAAATAGGAATAGATGGGAACATTGGCTTTTCATAGCTACTCCACTAATTTTATATAAAGACTACGACTCTTGTTCAAATGAGTTTCTTAGGGATATTGCTATAAAAACCCAAAATTACTTAATAACATCATTGACTCTATCACAATTATGACCCAATATTCTTGTGATCAGTTGCAATACTATAGTTCTCATTAAAAAACGAGGTTTACACTTTGATAGCGGCTTATGCACAATTTTGATTATAGTTCTATTAAACATTGTGCAGTTCAAAGGAAGAGGTGCTCAGTCGAAGTCTTGGAATTCACTTATGTTAATTGTTGACTACCCCAGAGAAAGAATGGTAATTGATAGACTATCTTTGGAGTGTAAAACCAACTAAAATTGGAAAATTTCAACCTCTTAGGAAACGAGGATTTGAATCATGCCTTTGTTAGGAATAAAGGTCAGTACTTCAAAAATTTGAATATATGCAAAATATGCGCTGATTCATATGTGTTTCTTATATAAAAATGAAATTATGTTCATTAACTTTGCCCAATTTTTATTATTTGAATATTGAAAAATTTTTCCTGCATTTGAAAAACAGGATATATGCAATTAAGTTCATAACAAAAGATAATCTATTCGTTTACTATAAATTCAGAGAAGAACTATTTGCAGAATTACAATACAAAATTTTATTAAGAGTAATTTAACATAACATTCAAAAGCAATTAGATTTCAATTTGAAGTACTTCAATTTGAGAAATTTTCAATCTCTTTCCTACTTAGCAACATGTTTATGTGTTTGGCAGCATTTCACTATAAAGCTTCATTACATTCTATGGATTGTTTTACATTTTATATTGGCTGACAAATATCAGTTTGGTTAAATCTATAACTTTTAACAAATATTCTTAAAAAGTGTTAGTACCTTTAAAAACGTAAAACAGTGGTTTCTTTTCTATTTGAGAATGACTTATTGCACCAGATATTATCAACGAAAATCGTAATGCTACATTAATAGAAAATAATATGTTACAAAAGGCAAGGAAGGATGCAGTGTGCAAGACACCAGCCACACACGACCAACGCTGTACTGTATTGTAATTTTGAGCAAGGAGAAATACAGATGACCAACATATTCCATGTGCAGATGTCTCACAAAATTAATATAATAAATACAATTCAATTTTATTGTGCATAATATTTTTCATATCGTTTGATGATTTCAGAGAATAGGAAGCTGTCCTTTAGTCTATTACTTTTATAAACTAAATCCCATTCACGTTTATTTCTTAGCTCATATTTTGTGAATGACGATTGTTCTGGGATCAACTTATTCAATGGGTGTGTTGATTTTTGCAAATGTTGCCATAATCGATTACATAAAATTTGCCGTCGATCATATAATGAAACACAACTTGCAGCTATCATTGCTTCAGCATATTCATAATCTCTAAACACTATTTTTAGAGCTCTTTTTTGAATTGTTTCTAATTGCTTTCTTTGTTCTTGTGTAATGCTGTTGTGCCATAATGGGGCAGCATATTCAATTGATGACCTTATAAGGGCTTTATATATGGTGATTATGTCTTTATTTGGAACATTGCTTCTCTTTAATTGACGAAGATAGTGTAGTTTTTTTGAATCCTTTTTTGTTATGTAATCTATATGGCAGTCCCTTTTTAGGTTGTCTTGTATTTGTATGCCTAATAGTTTTGCACACTTAGTTCTCTTAACTGGGCCGCTTGGTAGTAATATTTCTGGAGGGTGCTCAAAACTATGAAGAAAAGAAATGGTTAATTCTTTAGTTTTATTAACGTTGATTTCTGCAAAGTTTTCGTTACACCAGTTATACACTGTTTGTACAACATTATCTGAATTTAAAGATTCTGCTCTACGTAAATGATGCCAAGCAGTAGTGTCATCAACAAATTTGGTGTAAATTCATAATCCATTAGTAATTTACTAATGAATAATATATATATTAATGGACCAATTTTTGTGCCTTGTGGAATGCCTGCATGCACCCTTTTCCAATCCGAGACTGTACCATCAGGTAGACGGACTCTTTGTCTGCGATTATGTAAAAAAGATGATATCCACTGAACAATCGATGGAGTAACTCCGATTTCATGCAGGAGCGATATAATTATCGGATGACTACCAAAGTCAAACGCTTTTTTAATTTTATAATTAAAAAACGGGGAAGATACTTCAGTTTAGATCCAAGTGCAAAGCTAAAATTTTATCTAATTTATTTTATGCAAAAGACGTCATCACAAAAAGGACCAAAGAAAAGGCGGTCAAATACTGGAGTACGCCACAAAGTATATTGATCAACATAGAAAATAAGATAAAGTGTGCAAAGATCCGCCCGTACTACAAAACTCTAATATATAAGGTTCTATCAAAAAATATAAATTCTATTTCTCCCGGCTGTGTAAAGATGAGAATGAAAATCCAAAACATATGAATTTTCATTGTAAAAAGAGAACAAGGGAGACGCCTGATGAATTTGAGGCATGGCAGACATATTAACATCTACCAACTTATGTGCTGTCATTAATTGTACTGTTAAATCTATAGCTTCCCCAAAAGATTTTTAATATATTTTAAGCCTAATGTTTATTAACTCACCCCTTTTAGATACGTGTCTATTTGTTGCCTTGTTTTATCTCGCCTCTTTTAAAGTAAGTACTCGTGTGTGTTAGTTTCGATTTAGACTAGATTTGTGTGCATCTGTTCCTGTGCCTTTTGTCCCCTTTTAGATCTCTCTATGGTAAGATTCTTGTTATTTTTGTACTAATATCACGTTACTCCTTGTTGTAAATAGTTGTACATATTGTCTATACATGTTCTGTATTGTTAGGCGTGCGGTGATTTTTTTTAGTATCTGATGAAAAGGACTGTTTGGACTATAAATAGCTATGTAAATACTAGAATCCAAGAAAAGAGAATCAGTCCTTATTCTGAGTACACATTTTTGTGTAGAAAAAAAAGTATAAAAAATAAAAAAGTAAGAAAACTAGCTGAACTCAAGTTCGTTACTCTTGGATACGCCGAACAGTTGTCAATTATCAGAGCAATTTTGCTTTGATTTTCGATTAAATTGCGTCAATCATTCAGTCCAAATTTCAATTGTTATCCATGCTTTTTTGTTTGTAGACGAAACTTTTTGGGAATTTTTGTTTTTGAATCCTCATGGATTTGAATATCTTCCGATTATCAGCAATGGTAGTTTTTCATATGTCATTGATGCATCTACATGTACAAGAATAGTGACTCTTTCGTTCGATTTTTTTTTGCCTCCAAAACATTTTTTGTTAAATATTTCAAGAATTGCCCTGACTGATCTACGTTAAAAATATTTTCTGGTTTAAATTAATCCAGAATACTCTGCAGTGAATTGGTCAACAGATTGACCTTCTCCGCTTATAGTAGCACTTTGAATTCCATGCCTTTCTCCATCGAGATGTCTCATTTGTATCAATGTAACCCTGAATTTCATATTCTTAGAAAATGCTCTTTGTCTTCAATCTCAAATTTGCACCATCAATAATTGCACCAATGAAACGCACTGCTAAAAACCAATGCCTGTCAATTTCATAATAATTGAAGTCTGTCATTATCTAAACTTACAATGCTTGTGAATCTCTGTATTACATTGTCTTTATTTTTCTTCTTTAAGTAAGCTTGCTTCCATGTTGGATTTGTGTATGCAAAAGTTACCACCTTAAATTTCTTTTTCAAATATAATTCGCCTCTAATTCGCTTGCACATATTCATTGGCATTGCATTATCTGAAAATTTAAGGGTTGATAGCTACGTGTTCTTTTGTTATGCAGTCAGCCAATTAAAGTGAAGTACTCTCTTGCACAATAAAATGTTCAGTTGATTCCATAAATTTGTTTCTAATAGGGTAAATATTCTATAATCTAATATTCTAATACGCCTTCTATAAAACATGTAAAGATAAGCTGTACAGCTGGGACCACGAAATATTATTCTATTCGGTGAAATATTCTATTATGCCATATTCTATATTCTATTAGGCCAATTCTACTATATATATATATATATATATAGTCAGTAATGAGAAATTGCGAAAACATCTGCATATTATCCTAAGATAACTGTATTTCTATATATGATGTCTAATGTATTAGAAAGATAAAAGTAAATGTTTGCGCATTTAGATAGTGCAACAAAATAACTTATTTTTTAACATTTTATGGTATGTTCTAAATATGTGTCAACTTAACAAAATATAAGGCACATATATTCCAAGTAATATCATTTTTGAACTAAATTCTACAAAAAGCCATCTCAATAACTAAATCTCCAATAATTGAATTCTTCATTTTTGCGTGATTGACAGATAATATTGAAAGAAAATCGCATTCATTCCTTGTTATTGAAAATTGTTGAAAAGGACACTGAAGTTTAAGTGTAGCACAATTAACTGTTTTTTTGCTTTTAAGAAATTGTATAATTAATGAATTGTGAATAAAGTGGAAACCTCAATAACATTTGAAATGTCATCCTTCTTCACTAAATTGCCAATATTTTATATTCCTGCTATTCCATATTTTACAATGTGAAACAACAATACTAAAGAGCTCTTCAAACTTGTTAACCATATAAAACTGTTGGAGATAAGATGTTTCAACAAATTAAAGTTTAATAATGAAATTGCACAAGTAATCCAGACTGGTGAATAAACAAAGATTTTTAGTATATAATTACAAAATCTATAATGAGTAATGCATTCTAATGCTCAGTGGCATTTGCAGAGGGTGGAGTGTCCCCCATGTCAGGCTTTTAAAAGTGATTTTGACTGACTTAATCAAAAAATTTTCGGTAGAAAATGAAAAATGTAAAATTTAAGTTCATGAAATGCATTTTTAGGTTTCCCCGCTTTTGGTCATGACTAAGATGTCCCCCACCCTGTCAGAAAATCCTGAGTACGCTCCTGCTAATGCTACGTATAAATCTGCAAAAAATCAATATTCAGTGTATGTCAGTATAGTACCTACATGATGCCTGCAAGGAATACATTAAATTATATATGTTCTTCTATATGGATCAAAGTATAATTGCACTAGTTTGATTATGTGAAAAATCACATTTGTGCTTAATGCAAAGTAAATTGTTGACAAAGTTTATTTTATTAATGAATTTATCATCAGAAGAAACATTTAGCCTTTTTGTTG
Source organism: Hofstenia miamia (assembly GCA_900660155.1). NCBI lineage: Eukaryota > Metazoa > Xenacoelomorpha > Acoela > Hofsteniidae > Hofstenia > Hofstenia miamia. The sequence continues at coordinate 2,234,197 of CABFPE010000009.1, read as the reverse complement.
AGATTTTGGATTTTGTTAAAAAGCATTTTTTCAATTTAGTCAGCACAAAATTGTGGAAGAATGCATCTTTTGCCTCAGATCCTGAGGGATTTCGTGACTTTATTGAAAAACAAATTTTGCAAGAAAATTTTCAATTTCTTCATGACCTGATATTTCTATGCAAGAAATCTCATTCAATAAGAATGTCTTTACTCCATTGACCAAATTTAATTTCACAATGCAAGCCTAAGCTTCTGAAATAATCGTTTTCCTTGGTTCACTCTTAATAATCATGGATGGCACTAGCGATAGTAATTTCAGCTGCAGAAAACTAAGCCCCTTTGCAATTCTAAGATTTAGTAAACTGTTCTCATGCCGTTTCTACGTATATTCTAGGAGGACATTGAATATAGTTATTTGTTAACTATATCTTTAAATCTAACACTTTGATCATGGACCTTTTTCTGAACCATTATTTTATGTGTGACGTGATGAACCTAATTCATGAAAAGTCAATGGTGGTTGTAATTTTCTCTGGAACAGAGAGTTCAATTTGATGACTTTCGCTTATGGAGACAGAATCGATTCTAAAAGATAATGTTGATTTCTCAAAAAAAACTCAACTTTCAGAGATTTATTTTCACCATATGTCACCTCAAACTCTGGAAATATCACTATTTTCATCCCTGCACCTTATTCTGCAGAATTAGACATGATGAATCGATGGGCATTCACATCGCAATAATACCATGAGAATATTGGAATTTCAATAAAGCGCAAAGGTGAAAAAAGAGCATGAAGTTGCTTAAAGTTCACTCTAAGTGAAAAATGCAGACAGAATCTATTAAACTTAGGGAACGCCTTAATATAGTTTGATTGAAAATTATTATAGTGTTTGAAAAAATCATATAATTTTGATAATTTTTCGTTTTGTGGGAAAATTAAGGACTCTTTACTTTCCTGTCATGCTTATTACTTAGTATTTGATATATATCCAATTGGCGATCTTTCAAATATTTAGCATTAGCAAGAGGTTTCCTTGATTACTTCTGTAATTTTATGAAAAGCATTTTCAAAAAAAATATTTTTAGTAGAATTCATGAAATATAGTTGGTACTATCCCTCAATTTTGATTCTGCAGGGTCTATTTTGAGTAATACGCATTCAGATAGCATAGCATAAACTCAATTAGCAAGCCTATTTATCATAGTAAAGTTAAGTTAAGTAAAGTAAAGCTATATTTCCATTCTAACTTACAGACCATGTCATCCTTTATAAATAATTCAAACGAAATTGCAATACAAAATATTCAAATTCAAACAGAAAACTGAACGATATGCATGACACTATTTCATTCACAGATATTATAAGTCGCACTAAGGAAAAATTTGAAAAATATAAACTTGCAAACATTAAGCTCCAATGCATAACACCACCATATTATGGGCTTACAAAATCAGACAGATGGGGCCTGGATAGTGATGTTAATATACCGGATACCGGATAATTCTGGATAATTTGACTGCCGGATGCCGGATAACGTATTGTTCAATTATTACTGAAGAACAACTTCAATTTTCTATTAATATCGAACTTTTACGAATGAAAATCGATAAATATTTTAAAATATTCAGTATGCATGGGAAGTCAACGAAATAGATTACGTCCTGATATGTCAGAGAAACTTGTTTTATTTCATGAAAACTTACGTATCATTGAAAAAACATAGTTTTTTCTTCGAAAATTCCATTTTTAAATCCATTTTTATCTCAGAATACATGTATTCTATCTGGTAATAAAATCCGTTAAGAAAATTAAATTTTATTAGATACCAGGTGTCCGATTTTACCGGATATCGGATTTCGGAACACCACTAAGTTGAATAGAAGCATTCAGGTAATAACATGATCTAAAATAACATAAATATTACTATTCTAATGCGGCATTATAAAGTTTTACTGCATAGTTTGGAAATGTTCTTTCAAACTAAATCTACTAAATTCTACTCAATTTCTCTTTAGTCCAGCTTTTCTTTGTTAACATAATAAAACTTTGTTTGTAGCCAACTTGCTTCCTTTCAGAATTCTTTATTTAGATATAATTTACCGTCAAATAAAACTCCTAGACATTCTGATGATTTCTTGTATGATATCTGATTGTATTCTGATTGGATCAAGCTTGTGAGGTGATAGATTGATAACACATTGTTTTGTCTTCCTAGAATCCATCTCTAACCGTTATTTTATGAATGTTTTATTAAATTGTCAAATTATAATCCCTACGAATCACTTGTTCCGCATGGAGTAGTGAATAGTGCAAAATAGATCATTGGCGTATTTTATAGGACAACTAGAATTGTAAACTAGTTGTATGAATTGTTTAGATCCACATACTGTTCCTTCTGGCACAACTCTTGTTTTGATAATCGCATTTGAATGACATGGGGTTACGCAGGATTTTCTGATTGGGGACATCACAATTTTGATCAAGTAATTGACCAAATATTTTGGTTTTCAATGCTTTTAAATTTTTTATACAGATTTAGTGATACAAAGTGAGTTTTGAAAAGCTGACGGAGTGCTTAATAATATTCATTGAGTTTTGTCATAAGTGATTCATTTTCACATAAGGCAGTAAGAAAAACATTATTTAAATAGAATTAAAGGTTTTTTTAAATCTACAATTATTGTACGTATTCTGCTAGGATTTTCATCCATAATTCTATTGCATTTCTTAAATAATATAGCTAAGCATAGATGGACGCGGGTGTAATTCTTTATAACCGCATTGCACCACACCCGCTATTTTCTAAATGTCGCCTGTCGATTACAAGACTACATCACATACATAAAATATTGTAATATTTCCTACAGATCTGCGCCCTACAGTGTCCTTTTACTTTTCTTTTGCAGTAATAAAACACAAGCTCTTCTAAAATATATTATTTTATATAGATTTCGTAGTATTGTATTTGTTTAGTAATACACATGTAACAAAATAAAAATATCTCAGGCCCCGCAACCTGCGTGGCATTTTAAAATCAGCACCCGCGGGTAAACCCGCGATTTCTTATAAACAAATTTATCCTCCTTAATGATTTCCTGTGCATTAATCAACAAACTTTTCTAACCATTTTGCAGGTGTTTCTGTTACCACCAGCGAAGAATCCACGGGGTATATTTCGGGGTGGGGGATAATTCCCTCCTGGGGAAAAATAATTACTCTCAAGAGCAACAACATTAGAGTAGTATGCAATGAAGCAAGAAACTAAGATGAAGATAGAGAACATTTAGTAATATTTAGAAATACGTCCTGATTTCCTGATACAATTTTTTTTTATTGCGCCGGACAGAATAGGTGAATTTTCTGACTGTAAGCACTGAAGACCAGATTTTTTCCAGAAAGTTCCCCACTTCAGCATTTATTTTGGGCTTCAAATGAGCTAGTTACGAAAATATAGTGCACATTAGGTGAATTGTTGTTGAAAGTCTCTTAAACGTCAAACGATTCAAGTAATTTTGAGCTTGATTTCAGGATTTGCAAAATTCGTTTTGTAGGCTGTATACATGGTTTTATTGGTTTTGAGCTCATTAGTGACCTGAGCCATGTCATGAAAGTTGTTACTGAATGCTCTGCAACGAAGTGCCACATCAAATAACACATAATTGCATTGCAAACAAAAACTAATTTCTCCAGTTGCTATTTTAAAATTGATCTTTCTGCAAATACTAGTTGATAAAATAATCATTGCTTTTTAACCCACCCAACTTTGGTCTAGAAAAATTGCAAAAGGAGAGGATACTAAAAATGTGCATACAATTAGCTGAAATAGCAATGATTTATTTGCGCTGGGCAGAATTCTAGCCAAACGTGTCTGCTTAGGTCTATCTCTGACTTCATCTGCGGTAATAGACATAGTGATGAAAAGATCAATGAATACTTCATCTCTTCTGCGCGATCTGAAATGCTGTGGTGTTTTCTATAAAACATAATATTCTTGGATTTGATAGAGAAGAAATGCGCTAGATTGAGAGGTTAAAAATTGCTTATGAACTGTACATGTGTGCAAATTATGTGCTGCACATATGCAAACGTTCTGTGCCAAAGCAATATTTTAGAAAATCTGTGCTTTGCCCTACCTAAGACCAACAATACTGTGCTTCCAAAAAACCAAACATGGCTATAGCTCTGAACTGCACACGCTTTAGTAGAGCAATACTTCCGGATTTCAATTCTAGATTATACACTGGTTACTACTATTGGTCTCAAATCATTAATTGCAGCTACATTTGCGACTGAGGGAATTGATATAGTGATATATCAACTTTCAAAAAAGACAGTTATGTTTTTGTCTTGAAGCTTAACAACGAAATCATCTTAATTTACTGGCAAAATGCATGTCTTTTCCAAAACCGTTGTGGAAAAAGACCAGAAAATTAGTAGGGTTTCAGTGATTATAAATAGCAATATGTAATATTTTTAAGGAAAATTTGCTATGTCTTTTCTGAAATTTGGATCTGTATCCCAATGAGTCTCTAATTTTGATTAAGCAACCCCTCAATTTTGCATTTTTGATTTATTGACTTCCTTGCTTTGCCAACAATTTTCCACCATAGCCTATTATTAAATTGTTTTCTTAATTTATTATTTTCCAAAGTTCTTTGTTCTTCAATTTTACCTGCCATTTCATTTACCTTTTTAGTCTGCCTATAGCTTGGACCCGTTTCTTTATTACTATGATTTCTTTTATAATTGCAGACAACAAAATAGTATCCTTAAGAAATAATTATTCTTATTTTGAACCGCTTCAGATAGATAAAAACTAATGCCTGCTTTAACACATTAATGACATTGTCTGCCAGAGGTAATAGTAATGATATTTTACATAAAATACTAATAGGGCGACAATTTCAAAATACATTTTTTGGTCCACGTTTGCGTAAAGGGTAAATATAAGAAGTTTTCCATAATTTCGACAATTTACAAGTATTTAATATGTGATTAAATAGTTTGTTTACATGAGGAACCAAACATGAAGCATGCTTTCTTAGAAATATTTCGGGAATGTTGTCTGGACCACATCCTTTTGAATTGCAATTAGATAAAAGTTTGGTAACTTTTTTGGTGGTCAATATTAAGTTCAAGGTATTTGAATTTTTAAAAATTTTTGAAAAATCATGACAACTCGGTGAAAAAAAACAGAGGAGAGGTAACGATTAAATAAGTTAGAGATTTCAAAATTTGAACTTGCAGTCTTTATATAGAAACATTGGTTTGGGCATGGATTTTGGAGATAAAAATCGAATAAGTTTGTAACACGAATTTATATCTAAAATATCTGTGAAGCTTTCTACATAAATTTTACTGATCAAGTTCAATAGAATTTAATAGATATTTTGTTGTTTTGTAGTATCTTAGTTTTAATTCTGAAGATTTTCTTGCAAGAAGCTTTTCGTAAATTGTCTTCAATTTGTTGTAAATGTGAACAGTGCGCGATGTCCAATAGTTAGGTAAGATACGTCTGCTGGTTCGTATTGTGGGGACAATGTTGGAAATTATGATAAATTGTTTTTCATACCAAATCGAAACAAAATTAATGTCATTAGAATACATTTCAAATGAAAATAAAGATTTGGCAAGGGAAATAGAAAGGTCTTCATTATTACATTGTGAATTTGATTAATAATTACCGTCAAATTTATTGGGTGTAGATGTTTTATCAATATCAAGCGGATCTATCATTATAGAAGCATAAAAACAATTATGGCATGGTCAGAGAAGTTATCTTGTGCAGCGATTACGCTAGAGATGGAAATTAATTTAGAGTTACAAAGAACTATGTCAAGAATGTTACCACCAATATGAGTAGGAAAATCGTTTAACTGCTCAAGATGCATATCAACAAAACAGTTAAGCAGAGAGTCGTCAAATGTATGCGGAGACATAAACGAAAGCCAATCAGTGTCAGGTAAATTAAGATCGCCACAAATAATTACATTTGATGTTTCATGTGCAGCATTTTGAATTAAGTAGTGTTGAAAATATTAAGTTGCTTAAGATAGTCAATAATATCAATAGGAGAAGGAAACGTAAAATAATGGAACATCCAATATCAACTTCTAAAAATACAATGGCCTTGTGAACTAAAATTATACAACCACTATGCTCTAATGAAGACTGTCTATTTTTTTGCAGCGACAATGTAAGGTGAATTAGGAAAACTATTATCATCAAAACAGCTATCAACCACGTTTCTGTTAATGGTATAATATTGCAATCAAAAGCATTTATATAAGACCAAAGTGAGAGACGTCTTTGTAAACTAAGTAGACTAAGACAGTTCATATATAGAAAATTAACATTATAATGAGAAGGTAGTCAATCACACTTGATTTCTACACCATCATTAAATAATTTTAAATTTTAAATTCTTAACGAATTTCTATGAACTCCCGAAGTAATGAGCTCATATCTCTTTTTCAAATACTCTTTTTGCTGATTAATTTTAAGTGATCTTAATTAGATATTGAGGAGTTGTAATGAAATTAATTACGTTCTTTGCTTTAGCAATAAAATATTCGATGTCAATAACTAAATTATCATTTTTAATTTTCGTTTGAGTTAGTAAATCGATAGAATTGTCCAACTTTCTTTGTAAAGAGTCTTTAAAGCTTCCATCCAATTGCTTAGACAAATATAAATCTAGTTTATTAATGCATATAATTAAGATAATAATGATAACAATTCAAAAAAAATTCTAGATGCATAAGCAATGCTGTTTAGCAGAGCTCCAAGTACTGAAGTTAAGTACAAAACAATATGAACATCTAGTCTTCCATCACAGTTGACCAGCTGCACGCCACATGCATCAAAATTTAGAATTCCGATGTATTCAGACAAAATGCCTACTCCTCATGTGTTTATTTGATAGCAATTCTCTCTCTGCATACTTCTATTTAAAGATCATTTGTGAAGAATTTGCAATTTCCGAATAAACTACGCCATGTGGTAAAATTCTGCATTACTACTAGTCAGCTATATTGATTTAATAGTACATTGCTATTAAGCACATTGTTTCAATGTTGCTGCATGTGGTTTTTAAGGTCCAAGCGCAGTTTTTCAATTTTGCAGTTGCGTAAGATTTTTCAAACAACAACCAATGCAACACAACTTCAAAATGATTTTATGTCACCCAACAGGCACAACATAACACAACAAAATTCAGATCACGTACGAACCTAGCGCACATGTGTTTTCAGTGCTAATGTTGAACGCTGTGTAATGGCCAGAGAAGGTTGATGCATCCCAGTGAATCACTAAAAACAAGAAATATATATTTTAAGTCCTGTTTAGAGTGTCTCCACTCATCGTCAGTTAATACTAATACATAAGGTGGTAAAATAAATTTTTTAAATTTAATTTGAAAGGAAATATGCAATCATTCTGGTGAAATTGTGAGGTCAAACTGAAACTAGTCTTGCTCCAATAGAAATTCAAATACATACCACCAGCTTTGGTGATGACATGAAACTTATCCAGCTTAGTTTACATTTAAAATTTAAATATAAAGGCATTAGGTTTGTGCATTGCAACTGAGGCACCCAAAGACATTACTAGGTCATTCTTGAACAAAGATAGAACTTAGGGAAAATTTAGAGGAACGTCAGGGCAATCCACACTCTTAATAAATTATAGTTATATTTTAATTTATCTTGATTAACTTTTTCATCGTTGAAAGTAATCTACTTTTGATTGCTAATAAATTTGTAAAAAAAGGGTTTTCAATAATTTTTGCTACTCACATTCTTACATAACGTGAGAAATTACACTCTATATTTTAGTTGATTAATTTTAGAAACTCTGCAGTTTTGCTAGTGATTGTGAATTAGCATACAAGTCATAGTCTACATTATTATACTAAGTCTTGTTTTTAAATTCATATCACTTAATCTAATGCAAGCACAAATTACTTCTGAGTTGTGAGATTATTTGAAAGCCTAGTTCCTAGCATCATAAAAGGATCCTTCCAAGTTGGCTTTCTTAACTAGATTAGGTTAAATTTTTATGTGCATGAATTTTCATTTTAGAAGCTTGCTAATTATTCAATTTTCATATGTAGTAAGTGCCTTAATTTAGTTATCAAAGTAATTTAGGCTATTGTACAGTAGTGATAAGTTAATTAAATGTAATGGTAATGATACCATGATGGATGCATGGTTGTGATTAACAAATTACAATTATGAATATATTACCTACATATAATTAATATGATGAAATATAGTAGTTTTATTGTATTTTCTTTTAAATTAGATTTTATACATGTTTATAATATTAAATGAATATAAAGCTGCAGTTGTTGAAAATTGATAGTTTACTTACTTCAATCTCTGTTGTGAGATTTGTCTAATAAACATTGGGAAACTGTTTCTACACATATTCTAAGTAAGACTTCAAATTATAACCAGAATGTGTAAGGCAGTTGTTAATGTAATTAGAATATCTCATTACCAAAGCCCTCAACATCACTCTAATCAAGCAGGGGATGTGAATGGTGAGGGCACAAACAGGCAAATTCAGGCAATGGACATGTAGGAGATGTGACCAAAACCATGTTGACATAATGCTTCTTCTCAATGGCATGACATTTAAATTTCTCTTTCTATAGATATTATTAAATGTACATTGTGAAACATTTTCTAATTCTCCTCTTTTTATTAGCTGAATGATCTCCCCTCAATGTGTTACTATGCTTTCTGTGTGGAACAGTAGGTTCTTTACACTTAATCATCTATTTGTCAAGTGATGTTGTTTCAAGCTGCTCTCCCTGGCTTGTCTTGTAACTTTGTTTCAAATATGGCTTAGGTAACTATTTTTCCACTTTTAAACATAAATTCAGTTAGAGTATTAATATCAAATATCTCTGGTTCATATCATTTTTTATTTCTACAGACTCTCTATTTGGCATAACCATCTTCTCAATTTCATTTTCATTTATATCATGTGATATGTTTTCATCAAAATCCGCCTCAGAAATGCTGTCAATATCATTCATTATAAAATACAAGTCCACTACATTTCTTGTTACTTCAAATTCAGTATTTATATTTAACATTATGTTTTCTATATCACTAATCACTCTTTTCAAATTTGAAAGTGTTAAATTTATACTCATTTCTCACTAATATATATATTTGTATATGGGCCAGACAATTGTGTGTTAAGTTTCCTTACCTGGCCTTTAAGCAGTATGAATTGGGTTCCATTTCGTGCCACTTTTTTCTGATTGGTCGAGAGGTGGGGTGAAGTTCGTGCCATTTTTTTCTGATTGGTCGAGGGGGACCTTTGGCATCTGCTGGGTCGTGTATATTGGCGGGGCTGTATCTCTGACGTCATTGGAATATGTTCTGTTGGCAATCAATATTGTTTAAATGTAACCAATTTTTTTATACACATAAAGGTTGAGGAATTTTCAAAAATCCCATGAGATTAGAATTGTTTGCAGTCTATTGTTCAAAATGTAACATTTTTATAGACATTAAATAAATAATTTTTAAAATAAATATAAATACATGCTTCCACAGATGCATACTCTCACCATACGGAGAAAGTGAACATTTATAAATAATAAATTTATTTACAAAGAAAATATAAAATGCACTACTTAATGATAAAGTTCATATAGCGAATTTCATCTACAGTTCAATGAACAATGATAATATTCGTCAAACCTTCATGTTGGGATGGGAAAGCTGTACGAAACATACGCAATGTGTAGTTGCAAATTATGAATTTCACATGGTATTATCTAAATTAATGATTAATAAACAAGCCGAATGAGCTGATAGATCACAGTATAAAACACATGACTATTAAAAGTTTAAACAAATTCAATTAAAAATGTGCATTAACAAACAAACGACGTTTCTATTTATGATAAAGTATATAATTAATATAACATCGGACTTCAAATTCGCAGCAATTGATTAAAATATATTTGATTACGTTTTTAAAAGAAATATCTGTAAAACTAACTAGAGATAATATTCAAAAAAGCGTTATGAATCAAAACAATATCTGAGATTTAATTATAGAAAAACCTCACCAAAAAAAATGAAATCTTTTAGGGTAGTTCTTTCATCAATGTGAAATTCCATTATGCCGGCTAGGTATAAAGTTGCATGCTTTAATAATATCAACATTACGTGGATTATCTATATCCCCATTGTTGAAATGGCAAAATGTAACCAATTATAGAAACAGTACAACCATGTAAAATTCCATTATGCTGCTGTGTGTACAAAGTTGTATTTAACAGACAGTTAACATTGCGTAATTTTTTATCTATATCTTATTGTTCAAATGTCAAAATGTATCCAATCGTAAAGATTGTAATCTACCAAACATGAAATCCAAATCAATTTAAAAATTATCACAATTAATTAAAACATTTTCAAATCATATAAAACTAGAATTTTTTCTCAAGTTGGAAAACAATCTCAATTATTACGTTTTTCCCAATTTATAAAATTATGTAAAAGAAAGATGCTACAAAATTAAAATGTTAATAAAGTAAAACGACTTATCAATCACTGTCTCTGGTACAAATGAAGTAAATATATTTTCAACACGTTTTTCTCGTTGAATTCAAGAATAAAATATTTGTAAAAATTATTGATATTATTTATATTGTCGTAAATTGGTTATTAATACACAACATTTAAAAATAACAAATAACTTATTTATTTTACGTTTTAAAAAATGTTTAAACTTAAATTTTATCAGTGTCCTTGATATTAAGAGTTAAATAAATACTGGTAGTATCATTGAAATGAATGAACTCACTATCTGATGTATGGAAGCTAATTGTAATTCTATCGATGAATGACTTTGAAGTTGGTTTATAAATTATATGAGCCTTTTCATAGTTGATGAATGGCTGATCATTTACACTATATACTGTGAAAAAGGGTATTTGATCCAATAACGGGATGGTACCACTCTGATAATGTTGACAAGTGACTATATCAGAATAAATTAAAATATTATGCAGTCCATTTAAAATATCAAATCTATATTTAGCAGTGTTCAAACCATTGGCGATCAAAACCCAAAATTTCACCTACCTGATTTAATTCAAATTCATACAGCGTTTCATTTTTTATGACTACTCTTCCACTAGTGATTTCAAAATCCAATTTCGGTACTGTTGTAATCAATGGCAAATTTTGTGAAAAAGTACTAAATAGTTTTTCAAAACTTTTTTCGTTATTTGTATCAGATTTAACAACCGTCAATTCAATTTTCGTTAAGACTTGGTTAACAAAGCTAAACACATCTATCTTTTTCACATGGACGCCCTTCACATAAATACCACGTTTATTTCCATTTGCGTCGATAAAACTCCACGATTGATCTTGTATATTATTGAATCCTATGGGAAATGTGATATTTAGCAAAGCCACATGCGAAGCATTATAGATTGGTCTTTCAAAATGCGTAGTAAAACTATGTATTGAGTTATTGCCTCGATAGTTCTTTGAAAGTAGACTAACAATTGGCATATCGCAAAAGTGTATAAAATTATAAATTTCGATTATGCTATTTATACAAAACATTTTGTACATGTAAAATAAGCAAAGTGACTACAAATACATGTTCTTCTGCATGTGTGACATCATATCTCATTTTCTCTTAACTTTTTAATAGTCCCCTTTTCAGTTTTTAATTATATGAGTGGTATTATTAATGTTTTGCATTCAGTTTTTGGTCTACTAATTCTTTCTTATAGTGATAATTGTGTGTTATCATCTGCTGAGTTTTTGTTGCTGCTTTTTCTCTAATATTATTATTATTATTGTCTATTTTCATTCCTATTGAGAATGAATCTGAAACTAGTGTAATGGTATTGTGCATGGGCTGTCAGATAGAGTCATGTCCTGTTACACATTTACAATGACAGTCAATAACAGAGTCATTACTTGAACTTCACAATTACAGGGCATTTGTTAACATTAGGAAAAATCTGGCTCAGCTCTAGATTTGTCTATTTCTCATATAAAAACTACTCTATTTATATTTCATCTCTTGTTTTCAATGATTATGAGAAGATGAAATTCAAACAAAGTGAGAACCCCATCATGGGCTTGTGCAGGTTGAGGTGTATTATTTGTAGCCTCATCTTAGTGTTAGCTCTAATTCTATTTACTATATTATTCTTGAACTATATGTTATTATGCTTTACTTAAAAGTGTGTTTGTCAGTTATGAATGGATGACTTAATTTTGTTATCTTTATAATAATGAGAGTTTATAAATTAGATTGCTTCACTATAGCCTAACCTTAGTGGAGTTAATGTTAATGTAATTTGTTCAGAAAAGCTAACAAAGTTTTTGATATAATCTCTTGACCAGATATGCTGGCTTATTTAAGAATTTATTCTTACACTTAAACAATGAGTATTTACTATTTTACTAGAAAAATTATTTAAAAAGTTAAGTAAACACTTTGAGTTACTTGTTTATTAAAATGACAGTTTTTAGCAAGAAATTCCTAAATGCTTAACAAGCAACCAAACTGTGAATTCTAACTGCTTTAGTAGTAACCATTTAATAATTAAGATCAATGATACAATCATTTATTTCTTCATTTGGTTTAGACCATATTCACAACTGGCAATTCACAAGGAATGACTACTTTTATATATAAATAGTTTTGATTAGTTTTGAAGATATTCTTGCTAATTTCTTTTTATCCAACAAGGAATGACAGTGCAAGCAAATAAGAACTCCTAACAATATAACCTAGAACAAATGATTATCATTGTCTGCAACATCAATTATAAGGTTGGGAATCTGGTAAAATATTACAAATCCCAAACATCTATACTATTTAAGCTTGTGTCTATCATAATTAAATTAGCAATATAAAAATAGATAGAGTAAATAAAATTGATTCTAAATTGTATATCTAAGCACAAAGACACTATCAAGTAAACTGGTGCACTCAAAAAGGTAAATGAGTAAAATACAGTAATAAGATAAATAAGTACAAACTGATTGTTAACTTAGAAAACAAGCAAACACCAAATAAGAAAGTTGTAAAAATACTAAAATTAAATTAATTTATTTCAAGTGGAAAAAGGTTTAGAGTTTACTTAATTAAAATTAGTAAATTAAGACTTTTCTATCAACTGGCTGTTCAGTACTTTTTCTTACTTGGTTTTTTTCACATGTCTGCATCCACAAGTTTTGGTGCTTTTCAAAGTTCATGAATCAGGTTTTCCCTTTTCATATTTCAAACATAAGTAGCTTGTTTTGTAGTTTGGTTCTTGGCAAACAAATAGCTTGTACATTTGAATTTCTGCTGTGAGAGAACTAAATTATTTTGTCCTTGTCTCTGTGTCAAAAAGTTTAAAATATTGATTTCCTTTGTAACAATTAAACTTAGAATAGAAATCATTTTTAAAAATAATTATTTCTCTAGACATATTGAGGGTAATGTCACATTAGTCTTTCCAAAGATTCTTCTGCATTTGCTTCTAGGTTGAACTTCTGTCTCAATTCTTCTCACATTTTTTTGTAGATATGAGAAAATAAATTGTATTTATTAAAAGAGTTATGTCTTGTACTCAGTTTTAATAGTTTTACCACCTGTTGCATGTATCTCTTTGATTTATTCAGTTGAAGCTTATTTTGCAATATCTTTTATTAAATTTCAAAGCTGTTAGTTTTATAGAAGTATTTATAGTATCCTAATAAAAGTTTTTAATCTTGATTAACTTCATTGTCTAACAATAGTGTGTGTCAACAAGGAGTTCCTTTTAAGTACAGTGCTGCCACTGTTTCCTGTGTTGCTCCCTGCTCTTTCATGGTGAACTAAAAATTGATAAACATTCTTTAAATATTGAGGAATATAAATATGTTTTTCCACTATGCTTTGTTAACACAGCTCTGAAAGATGTTGCATCTCCCTTTTCTTTTGTTTAATATTGATTCTGTATATCTTGGTTTGTTTGGTTTATTATCTTTCTCAAATAGTTTTAATTTTTTGGAAACTGCCTTGCAAATTTTATCTATTAACTCATCTTGTTTTCTTTGATCACTCAGATCTGCTATTTTCCTTTGTGATATTTAAGTCTTTCTGTTGAATCAATTCTCTGTTACTCTTGAGTAACACCTCCAGGTCCTGTTCTATTTCAATTATAGTTGATTTCTTCTTCTTGGCTTTCTGTTCCAAACACATGATTGCGTCTAGTTCAATTTTGTTTTGTGCTTGCATTTGTGTATCATTGTCATGCCTTAACTCAAGTTACTGAATTCTATCCTGGAATTGATCATGTTCAAACATTTAATTGTCTATTGAACTAAGTATTTTGTTCTTCTCATTGTCATTGATTAAGCTTGAGGCTTGTTTGTAAATTAGGGGAGGCTGCTGAAAAAAACTGACTTTTTCAACTAAAATTGTGCTGCAGGCCTGCTTGTGCTTATTAAGGAGTATTTAACAGGTTCCTCTAATGTAGATGATTAATTATTTTTTTTTGATTTGTTATTTACCATCTTTGATTTCTTTTCAAAATACTAGCAACATAAACAATTTGAATTTAGAGTAGATTTTTATTTCAATGAGTGGTATTACTCTTCTTAGATGACAGAAAAAATTTCCCAGTTTGATAAAACTTTTCACTTTTCTGAGATTCTTCTAGCATTACAAAGAATGTTACTTTTCTTGGCACTACAGGTCTTTCCAATTCCACAACAACTATTGATTGTACTGAGAATTTAGCTAAGGGATGAAATTAATTCAGAATATATTAAACTCTGTCCCAGTTAATAAGTAAACCAGTTTTTTTAGGAAAATGAGGTAGTATGATATAAACATGAGTATATTTTCAAGTTTTGATTTTCATTTTTTTTATAATATGCACAAGATCCTAAAATATCTAATTCAAGCCAAAACCATTGTATTTACACTATAATAAAACCCCAATTATTGATTTAAATATTTACTTATTAACTAGGACAGAGTTTAGTTAGTGTGAAAGAAATCCATCTTCATTGCAACATTATAATTAATTCCAATTATTTGGAAAGATGTTGGCATTTCTTTCATAGTTGCCATTAAATGTAAACTAAATTGATCCTTACTTAATTCCAATAGGTTCACTTATTGTTGCAAGACCCACTGGGTAGTGTAGCTCATTGAACTTAATTATCACCAAGCATATTACTAAAATGAATTACTAAATTATTTAAATCTACAATCATTATGATGTTGAGAGATAAATAACTTTGTCATATTAGTAAACTTTAACTGTATTCCAAGATGATAGAGAGCATTCAGCTTCCACTGGCCATCAGACTAACCTGCTTCTTCATGTTCTGTTTAAATTTCCTTTCCCTCAGGTCAGTGGTGTACTCAGGTACAGTAGAGCTGTTTGTGTATAATGTGCTATCAATGTTTTGCAATTGTGCTAACTGACAAAATTTACTAGCATTCTTTATATGCATATGCAAAAAGTCTACATATCATCTCCACATGTAGAAAGGTAATAATAAATCTGTACTGATCTATATCTGATGTTAACTGATCATTACAATGAATTAATAATTAATTAATATAATACAATAATACTCAAATACCAGTCTTAGGTCTCCCCTCACGTATTTGCATCAAAAATAGGGGATAGCCATTAAATAAATACGCCCAATGCTAACATGAATCAATAGGAATGCTAAACTATTCCCAGTCATACCTTAATTGCAGAGTGGCATCACCTGCAAAGACACTATAAGCTTGTATCCCTTGGAATTGCAATACCACCAGTGCACAAAATAACTTGAACTGTCCATTTCAATTAAAGATAAACCACAAATAAATAGAGTCCAAAATAAATCCAAGTAAACTAGCTGATTTTATCAATGTTTCTTACATCTACAATAATTTATACTACAGCACAAAAACATGTTTATGTTTAGCAGTTGCCACTGTTGATTAATGTAAATTGAATGCCCTTACACATTGTATAATAATGACTCAATTGCAGTTGCCCGGTGACAATGTAAGCTAAGTTATACAAGTTGCTAGCATTTTTATCTCTTTTTTGGCAAACAATAAATGTCAAAGCTCAACTCAAATATAAAAATAGATTTAATAAAATTATTCACTAAATCAATTCATCATAATTTTAAACTACCACACAAGGCTGTTTTCATTATTATATCACACTAAGAAACACTTGAACTTATTATCATTCCTCTGATAGACACAAAATTCAAGAGGGTTTAGAATGTTTAATAAGCTTAGCATTAACATGGTTTAATCAATTTGCAAAATAGTTAATGTACAGCCATGGTGTAGAATCTGGGGCTGGGAACTATACCAGCACTAGAGAACTCATTGTCATGGCAGAAGGTTGCAAAAGTGACCATATTGTAGCAGCCCAAATTCTAGCAATAATTCACATATAGAAAAACATTGGTAATTCATCTATGTAACTAGTAACTGTTTGGCTTTCAGCCAAAGTGCTATCCAAAGAGAGAAAAGTTTGTAACTTGATTGAATGGTGCTACCCTATTTGTCTCATAATTTATTATCTAGCTCAATACACAATAAACATCTCAGTTGTTTTCTTTTCTCTCAGCTCACAAAATAATAACATGTAATTACCATGAATTCATATTAACCCACAGTATATTATCATCACAGTGTAATAAATTATCAGTGCATGTTCATGTTGCATTCAAATGAATTGGTTTATTATATCTACACATAGCTTTACACCTATCCTAATGTGGTCCACAATTTGGGCTGCTTGCTGACTGAAAGCTACTTGTTGAATCAGTACCAGAAGAGTGACTCCCAAATTGTAATAAAAAACTTACTCTATTGTTATTATCAACATCATGCAAAAATTAAGAATAACTGTAAAAAAAAGCAAAGGCAATTAGGTGAGATAAACTTTATTGAACAATTGCTACATTGTTGCTCATATTTATACAAATGTACATGTGAGCAATTATTGTGGTGATAAAGCAACTCTCACTTAAGTAGGGGAAAGTGGGGTGCACTGGAACATGGGGTACTGTGGGACATTTACTTTTTTTAAAGCTAATTGGCAACATCTTGTCAGTGACATCATAAGTGTGTTTGTATGCATTATCTCAATAAACTGTGTTAGTTTAAAAAGAAATTGCCTCAGAAGTTTGACATACAATTCAAATTATCTGTTTTTTTACTCTAATAGTAATTTTTTTACATCAAAAAGTTTTTCTCCTAGTAATTTACTTTAAATAACAAACTTTTGAATTAATTCTACATAAAATACTAACAGGTATGTTATTATTATTTAATATATTTTATATAATAAAATTTCCATAGTTAAGCATGTGTAATTGGTTATTATAGAATATTACTGTTGGGGCACAGTGGGACATCTTGATTTGGTAGCACTGGGACAGTGTCCTAATCCACCCCTAATATTTTCTGGTAAAGTTGACTGCTTAAAATTTGTTAAATTTTATTCATTTGTGTTCTATATGAATGATTAATAGTAATTAAGTCTTGATCAGGGATAAATCCATTTATATGTATATATATATATATATATATAT
>CABFPE010000009.1:2194835-2207333 GCA_900660155.1 Hofstenia miamia | reverse complement strand
TAATATTTTATATTGAATTCGATAGACGGATGAACTGTCATGTTTTTGCGCAAAGTTTAGTGTTTTAAGAGACCAATTGAAAGTTTTAGACAGAAGTATGCGATATTTTGAATTTATGTTTGTAAAGAGAAATGAGCAATATTGAAAATGAGATAAACAAAAAGAATTTATTAATTGTTTGTGATATATATTTGAGACGTTTCGCAGGTGGTAAGGATACCTAACTCCAGAAGCCATTTTTTAAATTTTAGTCATTAAAAATTGTTCGAAATTTAAATCATTGTCAATCTCAACGCCTAAATAATGTATTGATTCACTTTGCTTTATTGGTACTTGATTTATATTTAGTTCAATGTTTTTTGTGAGATTTTTAAATGTTTTAGGCGAGAAAATTATAAATTGTGTTTTTTCAATATTTACTTTCAATTGATTATTTGAGAAATACTTTGTTAAATGTTCGATGTCATTTTGGAGAATTTTTGTAGCATTAAAGACATTAGTACTTATGAGACAGGTATCGTCAGCATATTAATAAATATTACTGTTTTTATCTGTTTCGTTTTATCATTTACGTAGAGTGAGAATAGGATGGGGTCAAGAACTGTGCCCTGAGGTATCCCACGGTTTGTTGTATTTTGATATATATATTTTGATTTTGTGCCATTAAGTATAACTCGTTGCTGTCGATTTATAAGGAAGTTCTTTATCAAATATATAGCGTTGTCATCAAAATTATAATGCATTAATTTGTCTTTCAATATGTCAAAGTGCATTGAATTAAACGCTTTGCTCAAATCGAGAAGGGCAACGCAACTACATTTATTAGAAGCTAAATTAGATTTTATTTGCTGTGATATTGACAAAATTGCATCTTGAGTTCTAAACCCATTACGGAAACAAAATTGTTTTTTCGAAAGAAAATTTTCAGATATCGAATATGCATTTATTTGATTATTTAATAATTTTTCAAATAGTTTACTGAAAGGATGGCCAATGCAAATTGGTCTATAATTTTGTGTGTTTAGAGGATCGCCTTTTTATATATAGGGCTTATGTCTGATTTCTTAAATATATCAGGGAATTTATTGTCAATAATACATTGGTTAAATGCGAATAGAAGATGTTCACTAAAGATATGAAAATGACGCTTAATAATAAAGATCGGAAGATTAAAGAATGCAGTTGATTTATTTGTGTCGAAATCTTTTTTTTATTATTATATCTAACCGTGGGGTACCTCTAGGCACAGTTCTTGGCCCCATCCTATTTTCACTCTACGTAAATGATATAACGAACCAGATAAAAAACAGTAATATTTATCAATATGCGGACGATACCTGTCTCATAAGTACTAATGTAAATGCCTTTAATGCTAAAAAAATTCTAGCTCCTTATTACAGAATTCAAATGCATATGGTATCAATATTATTTAAGTGCAAATCTGGTACACCTTCTCTTTCATTGTTAAAACAATATATTAAGTTAAATGAACGTTCTCAAAAATTTTTATGCTTAGATAAACATTCAAATAGTTTTCACCACATGGCAACTAAAATTTGGAATAACTTAGACTATGAAAGTAAAATGGAAATTAACTACAAAAAATTTAGAAAAAAAGTGCGAACATTCCTCTTTCACAGAAAATGCATACTTAATGACAATAATATACTCCACTCCTTCGAAAATTTCGTATGATTCTAGATAATGTACACACACACACACACAAATCCCCAACAAACACACACCACACAATTATATATCTATATGCTACTATTATTTTGTAAATAGTTTTTAGTTTATAGTCTTGTACCAAAGATTTTTTGCAATATGCTTTTGACTCTTATGGTTTCTAATTCATTTGCATTTACGAGTCTAAAAGAAAAGTATGATTTTGAAATAATTTATTAAAATTTTCTGTAGTTAGAAGGTAAAGAGGCTTGGGAAGCATCGACACTTTGCACAATATAGCAAGTTCATTAATATTTCACTTATAATTGTATTATACTTGCAATTTCGATATTTTGGAAATTGCGTATGCTTATATGTTAAATATATTTTTAACATGTTTGGATCGAAATTGGTAGCTCTAAAAAGAGCTGATTTGGGAGTGAAAGGTACTGCGATGGAGATTAAAGACTAGGAAGTTGAGGAAGATCGTCACAGGAGCATAAATTTGGTATATATAGAGAATCTTCGATAGCAGGGTCAATTACTTTTCCAGGATGCTTAGGTAGAAAGATGTTGAAGGAAGATAAATAAGGTGATGTCTTGACTGGGGATTTATTCCAATGTTCAGGAATACTTGGCCTTGGCGGACTAATAAAATTACTCGGGCGCTTGCTATTGGACTTTTGTAGAGTTCTGATTAGACTGTTTGAACTAAGAGACTTCCTGGAATTTCCTCTTCGAGGCTTAAATTTATACCCAGGGTTTTCCAATCTATGCTTCATTTTCAGCGCAGCAGCCTTTTCATAAAAATATTGCTTTTCCGCGTTTGACAATGCTTTCCATTGCTTCCCGAGTTCAATACTTAATTCCGAGTGATTAACAGCTTTCCCTTCTTGAATGATCTTCCTTCTTTTTTCCGATGAAAAAATCATAAATGCATTCATAGGACGCTTTGCTGTTGAAGTGCGTGGTAAGTTCATGAGGTATACCATTTCGAATGAATTCATCTGTTAATGCATTGCTAATTATATATTTTGCACTCATCATAGGCAATTAAGAATTAATTTGATTAACGACGGGACGTAATCAAGATCAGGCCTGCTAATCAGGCGCCCGTTGATAAAATTTAACAAATTAACCGGCCTGCTGATTACCGCTGATTACGTGTAGCCAACAATGAAATGACTTGCAATTTTTAATTATTTATAAAATGAGTTAAACAATATTTAGAAATGTAACTATATACAAAAATGTAGAAATTGAAACTAAAAATAATTTAATTCAAAACTTTTGGACTTTGAATGGAAAATAATATGTCTTCGAACACGATTCTACCACTGGAAAGGGCATATATATCTATAATTCCCGTATTAATATAATGCCTCCATTATAAATGTTATTGTAGTCAGGACGCCCGGAAAGTCACTACGGAGTTTGTAAAATACAAAAACTGAGACATACTGGAGTTTATTAGACTGAGTAAGTATTTCCAGCATGAGGTTATGGAGACTTACTTACGAATTGATGGATTGGCAAACTTGATCGTTATTCATGGCCACTAAGAAGCAAGGGTGGACGTGAGTACATATTTTCGTACCCAACGCAAAGCCACTCTCGTACAATTCTAAAAAAGCTGCGCCCAACCCATGCCCTCACCGCGCATCTGACCCCCCAGATGCTTACAAAAATTATTGCGGTTTTACATAGAAAAAGCAGTTTTACCATAGCAAAGTATTTTACAGTAAAAATAATTTGTATATATACTATGATGGTTTAACATAATGTATTGGTTAACGTTATGTCTGTGGGTGAGGTAGCCTACCGGTATACAGACTTCTGTATAACGTATGGCAACGACACTGAAATATCAGTCTATCATGGTCAAAAATTTAAAATACTTGAGATTCAATCTAAATTTTCATTCTATTTTTAATATACTGTGCTCTACTGTATATGTTTATGTATGTTTGCAATAATGGGCAAAATGAATTTCCGGCCATGCTGTTTCTCTAATAAATTCTTCTTAAATATCATATAATTTTGAATGCAAAAAATTTGATTTTCATTCCTATTTTTACGCGTTCCAAAAATGGACAGGGACCGAGACATTGGAAACATGGGGGAGAATTTGAAAAATCGTACTATTACGCAATAGTGCCCAAATTTAGTGAATGCTTTAAGAAATGTGTTCAAAAATAAAACTCAATTGAAAGTATTTCAATTTCAGTATGCAGATTTTATCATAATTCTCAACGTACCCAGCTTTGGTCTAGAAAAACAAAAAATTAAAGAATTTTTTGCCAGGCATAATACTCGAGCCTTGCGTGTATTAGACATTTCAATATTAGCTTTAAATTCTATTTTTTCAATTTTTACCTATAATGTCGAAGAATCCATCGAACTTTCACAGTTTATCTCAAATGATAAGTCATCAGGTTTGGTCTCACTCATTTTGTTTAACATGTTGTATCTCTGCCATATATTTACATAGGGTAGCACAGATACATGTAGTTTAATCTAACGAGAAAAATGTCTAAATATTATTGTAACTCGACTAGAACTCAACAGGCCGAATTTGCCTTTATATAAGTGGGCCATCCATCCTCATCTCTGGGCTCTGCCTCATTTTAATAAAGTGATGAAAGCCTATGAAGAAATTAACGTAAAATCATAAGCACAAATTTTCACGCATTTTGGAAATTATTTACTCAACCCACACCTCACCCGTAAAGTTTTAAAAAGCTAGTCAACCCGCACCCAAACCCGCTCGGTATGCTCAACTAAAGTTCACCATTGATTCTTTCTGAAAATCGTTGATATATATACACATATATATATATATATATATATATATATATATTTAATTGACATTAATACAAAAACGTTTCGACTATATTATACTTATCGTCAGTTAACAATATTTTTGCGGCAATATCATTAAATTATAAAGTGTAGTATATTGTAAACTTTTATTACCTCAAAAATATTGCTAACTGATGATGACTATAATATAGTCGAAACGTTTTTGTATTAATGTCAATTAATTATATGAATCTCAGTAAATTACCTTTTGAATATATAGATATGTATATATCCATAAATACTTAAAATTTTCAATGCGCGTAAAACCAATTGTATCTACTTTTTGGAGACAGATGGGTAAACAAAACGTTATCACAAAGTTACTAGACTTCACGTAATACACACAACATTTACTCTGAGAACTGTGAGTTTTTAAATATTACATACCTGTTGTTATGGTTAGTAATCAATTTTTATAATTCTGCAAAATGTTTTTAACAGTTATAACGTTTTTCCACTGTTTAAAAATGTATACTGAACTTAGTATTTCCTTGAAATATTTTAACAAGTTCAATGTTTTGGTTCATTATTAATAAATACATGAACCGTTTGAATGGAAACAATTACCACATATATATGATACAAAGCATTTGAAAACTTCATTCAATTTATTTGGTCTAGTAGCACAATGACTTCAAACACTTCCAATGTTCAAAATTTTCTTTCTGGGTGAAACGCTCAATTTGAAGGAATTATTTAAGAAAATATGTATAAATACCCGAATTGTAGGTGATGTATTTTTTACTAGCTTTATTGTTTTGCATTTTCCTTCAATGTTTTAAGGCATGTGTTTATATTCGACCATGGAATGTGAGCCTTGGTGTTCAGGATTTCGAGATTCACATAGATCAGGTGATGACCAGCTACGAACCCGGGACAAGTATTCAATTCGGGTCTGCTCAAAGCACTGTGTTAGTAGATCTATACTTTTTATTTGCAATTTTATACGGTATTATTTCCCATGCACACGATTTTAGAAAGTGTTTTTCACACAAAGTGTGTTTTTAATTTGATGAAAAATAGCATGTATCAGGGTTGCCGTTGATATAGAAATTCCGCATCAAAATCAAATCAACTGGCTCTTACTTATTGATATCATTTGATATTAATTAAAATCAACAGGAATTTTTTATTGATATCAACAGTAAAATATATTCCATATTCCTTAAGCATTTCAAGGAAATTCACTAACTTTATGAAGTAATGGGAGCAAATGGGTCATTAATATGTACCCCATGCATGCTTGATTGCAGTGTATTGACGCTATATATTTATAAATATTTATCGTAAGTTATTGCAAGTCTTTAAATATATTAGGCTAAATACTATCGGTGAAAATTTTATTATGTTAGCCTTAACCATAATTTGCAAGTTAATTCCTTATCAAGCAAAACAGATTGCAATTGAAATAATAGACAAGCTCAGTAAAGTTGTAAAATACGCATAAAATAAAGTTGGTTTGCAAAGCGCCTAATATATATATACATTATATATATATATATATATATATATATATATATATATATATACAAAATGAGGTTCATCAAAAGTACTTTACACTTATATCCGTCCATATCCAAACCTTGTAATAATTGCCTATTAAGTGGTTGACCAATATCCCTTTTCGACAAAGGGAATTTCTACCGCGATTAAGCTTTTAAATACTACTTAACAATTTGTGAAGCTTTCTTATTGGGGTTTTTTGTACTTTTCCTTGCATCTTTTTCTAAGTGGCATCTTATTTTATGTATTACATTGTTTTTTTACCAGTTATAAATCTTTAGTTTTTCTGTGATGGTTATTTTTATTGTTAAATTTTTGTTAGTTTAAATGAAAGCAATTGGGTAGGCAATAAATTTATATTTAATCAGTTAGTAGTGCATTCTACTAAATCCCAATATTTCCAACAGCTAAGGCCAATATGTAACTGATTATAAAAAAGGACCGTCCAGCCTAAAAAGTCTAAACTGAATAGGGCTTAGTAAATATTTGATTTTTATTTGTACTTGGAATACTGTGTGGATATTGTAAATATAGCTATGAAGTGACTTAATTATAATGTTCCATCCCGCTTTAAGAATGTGATTAATGAACAACATTAAACCATAAAGCAGGGCAATAACGTTTTCAGCTTATTTTCAACATGATTAAATTATTTATTATTGAAAACATTGATCTCGAAATCCCAATTTACCATAAGTGCAATTCGGCCTAAAATAAACATTTGGGCTTGTGCCAATATTTGAAGCAGATGCATAGTTTTCTAATAAATGAAAGAAAAATGAAAAGAGAAGATTTTTAGCGTTTTCTATATGAGCTGTATTTTTTTCAAGTCCCAGAAAATAGAACCCATTGAGGTAGCCAGAAAATAATTGGGGGGAGGGAATATTTGATGAGCTCAATGGAACTACAAAGTGCTTGTTTAGGATGCTGGCACCTGATGTAGAAGCCTGTAGACACAAAAACTCATAAGGATTGATGCAATTTTCTACAAATCTTGTTATATTTTCAACAAAAACTCAACTTCGGAATCGAAATTTTGAAAATTTTTTAAGGAGTTTTGGCCCGTTTAGCCCCCTTGTTACGCCTATGATAGAACTTTCATTAAATAATTTCGATTATCATCAATTGTTTTTCCACTCAATTTCGCATTTGACGTAGAATGAATAAATTGATACGTTTGTAATTATTTTTCTGTTCTTCCATTTTCAAAAATAATATTTATAAATAGCTTTTTTAAAACAGGAAGCATTGCACATCATCAATTGGATGGTATTTGACAAAACCGTAGTAATATTATTTTTTTCTATAATTTTAGTAAAGGAATTGGGTGCGAGTACTGAAACGAAATTTTGTTAAGAAGTTATGAACAAAAATCTTTTATTATAAATATATGACTTTGGTGTGATATAAGGAAGTTTTGTTTAAGTTTTTCGTAATCATTTTCAGACATACCTTGCCGTCCAATCACTAGGAAGTTGAGAGTAAAATTCCAGTTTGAATTTCACTTGTAGAAAATGAGGAATTTCATTGAAATGTAAACCAAAATTTCTTACTTAAGCAAGGTAAAACAACTGCAATTTCTTACTGATTATTTGTATTAGTATTATCTAAATACTGCAAGAAAATTTATTCCATTTTACAGACCATTATTTTTATTTAGGACAATCTCTAGATACTTCTATTAAACGAGATTAAATCAGTCTTATTAAAGACAGCGGTAGTGCAATACATCAAGTTTTTGTATTTCAAGCTTAGAAATCTTCAAATAGTCATAGGGGTGTATCAGATTGATGCAGAATAAAGGGACGATCAAGTTTCAATCCTGGGGCAGTTGCGATAGAGTAGGAATGTCTTTCCAAAGCACAAGAAGAAGACACAATATAGGTTCCTTTACAATATGTTTTTCAATACCAAGTTATCTCTCAACCCCAAACGCACAGAGGTATTAAATGCCAATAGCGCACTGATGGGGGATTCGGCCTACTCTTTTATTTCAAAACTATTAAAGATAAAGTAATGAACTTTGGCACAGTGAAAGATACACCTTTGAACTAACTACATCTTTACCAGTTTTCAAAAGTATTCATTGTTTGCTATTTTATATGCAAATAAAATTGCGACGTCTGTAAATTTCGGAAAAATAGAAGAATGCAGTATATTAACTTGTATTTCTCTAGTTATTGTCAAAGACTTACTCTAATAGGAAAATAAAAAATGGTCTGTCAGTATTACCTAATCACGGGAGCCATTTTCAAAACATTCAATAAACTGATGTTTTTAAAAAAAATGAATGAATAAATTGGAAATACAGTCAATGTTTATTTATGTTTCAAGAATCAAATACGCAAAATAATCAAATATGTATTAATGTCACCTTAAAGGCCGAAGTGCAAAAAAGTTAAAGAAATGAAAAATAAATTTCACTGCGCACAACCCTCCTTGCCCCACCCCAAGCGGTTGCCATTTTGACTAGGGGTTCAACATCAATGTCTCTAGTAACTTAGGCCACATTCTATATGGTATGTAATCATATTTAGTCATTATTGTCTTACTGTATTCAAAATATAGCACCAAATGAAAATGTCAAATTTTTCGTATTTCTAGTTTGACACACGGGTCCCTCCCTTGATTTAATGGATGACACTGATTTTCACAACAGACCTTCTAATACCCTTGTTTTATACGATAAACTATTTTGTTGCCAATATTTTATTTCTACGATGGGCCCAGTGACGAAAAATCAATAAAAACGGATGGTATTACTAAAACATATAGAGGCCGTGTCACCTCAATAAATTTTTTCACCCTAACATTTTTTTGACAACTCTGACCCTTAACAATTATGAATCAATCAATTTTATTGTTGAAATATATCAATATCTGTCAAAATATTAACTATGTTAAAAACATATTGCACCAAAAAATTTTTGAAGCTTTTGCTCAAATGATATTTTTCAGACCCCTTTACAAAGGTCTTGATCAAAAAAAATTTCCACTTTGACTTTATCTTACTCAGAGATAGCTTTTGGGAAAAGTCGGAAAAAATCAGCTAAAAAAATTTCAACCAAAGTTATCCACCAAAAACGACATGTGTCCTAATCGGCCCCTTCATTGCGACTAGGGTTAATGGCAGAACAAGATCTTTTACATTATGAACAGGAGAGATAGTATGCAAAGATCGATAAATAAACACAGCATTACAAAACTTAATAAACCTAGGCAATGGTTAACATATTTTACTATTAGCTGGCACTTTCAAATATTGCTTGCAATATATAATTTTACTAATGCTGGTTTTATTAAAAGTAGCAATAGCAATTCTCAGGGCTTGTGAAAGAGTAGTCATTTAATAACCGAGAAAGTTTATGTGTTCGAATATTGATTATTTCTAAATGCTAATTTTGGTTGAATATGGATAGTAATTATGCTAGAAGTAAATCTTCTAAGAGAAAATCTATCTAAAGCATTGGATGCACTTGGAGTTTATTATAAGCTTTTTAGATAAAACATAAGCCGCCATTCACGAAGATATTAAAATTTTTGTGAGGTAGATGTTATTGAGCGAAATTGATCAAATCAGTCAATTTACACCAATCCTGAGGCATTCAGGGCGATATAGCAAAATCAACGTTAATATGATATTATCATTAAAAATGCAAATACAATTTTACTTTGGTGCTTATCAAACTCGCTCGAATATCCTCTAAGTGAAATTAAGCATAAAGATGAAATATTTTTTTTGAAATTTTTAAAAGAATTTGATCGTATTTTATGAATAGAGAATTTTGAAATTCAATAATGGTGCATTGTATTCAATGTCCGGTACCGAAACTGATTCAGACATGCACCAGAAATTTTCACTAAAAATAATGCATTAATATCTATTTAGTGTCCAAATCTATTAACAATTTCGATTAATTTTTATATAAACTTGATTGGAAGGAAAACATTAATTTAATGAAATATTTTCGAGACGCATCCCGATACTCTGAAATTCAATTAAAAATTCATTTTTGCTAACAATCATATTTGCGGTGTAATTGGCACTTATATTGCCCATGGGTGTATATAACATGCTGATCAGTGATGGAAGACCGTCCATCGGACCTGTGGGTGGTTCGCGTCAAATTTTTGTCGGGTTCGATCAATGTCATTAAATGATTTTTTCTTCAAATCGGATCATTCAATAATGGTGATATTAATTATTTTGATCTCATAAGAGCTGGAATTGGTCCTATTTTTCTCAAACTGAGTCTGCATTCCCAAATCAGGGCTGGATCAGACAGTTTACTGTTTAGCCCTTTTTCGTACACAGTTCTCTTTAGAGACAACCTTTACAATAAATAGTATAGTTATGACGTCAAAATATTTGATATTTTCAACATATAAATAATTAATTAAGGTGCTCAAAATACCAAAACCTTTAACTTTATGAGTTTCCGATATATATATATATATATATATATATATATTTGTGGTAATTTACTTTAGTCAATTATTGCTACTCAGAAAAATATGATTTTCAAGAAAAAGGCATTTATATACTACTAAAGAGTTCACATCAACACCAGTTTGGGAAAAGGGTCACATTTTTATAAACTACTGCTACAGTGGCCAAGCTAATTAATGAGAAATGTACAATTGATAAATTCAAATTGAAATCATTTTTGCTGAAGGTGTTAATTAATGTGATATTGGTGAACAACAATGAATGACTTGGCTTTGACAATTAATATGATTGGGCTGTTTTTTATTGTCATTTATTATATATTTCGATATATAAGTGTATGCATATGCATAGTACTGTACACATGAGTTTTGAAATGCATTTTATTTAAATAAAAAATGAATGAAAATTGAGCTTTGCATATACTATTGGGAGAATCTCGAACCCACAGGACCACAATGTTTGAGGACACGATCAACCTGGACCGGACTGCTTTCCGGAATGTACATATTTCGCAATAAATATGTGTACACTATATTGAAATAAAGTTACATTACTTAACTATGCATATAATCTTTGGAAATCTCGGACTGACAGGACCACGATCCCTGCCTCGGTGGTATGAATATTTTGAAGTAAGTTTGGTTTTGTTCAGTATTACAAAAAATATTTCGGTATCGATAAGACATTACCATAAATATAAAAAATTAATAGTACATTTGGTATTCATGAGAAGAATCACAGAGCTTGATAAGATATTGAACAACTTACAGAACTTCTTAAGATTTTGCTAAGAATTTGTCAGCATTTATCAAGTATCCTAAGAATAATTTATTATTTATTTTTGAAATATAATTAACTTAAATTTCGAAAGTGCAATATTATTAACACATTAAAAACATTTTGTGCCACGTTCAGTAATTAAAAATGTTTGAAGTAATAGTTTTTACTGAATTGATGGAATTTCAATACTTACAGGCATAAGTTGGTTATTGAAATTTCTTGACCAATATTGGGCAATGCACTTTTGCTTCAGGTGTATGCAATGTTATTATTTCTGTGCAAAGTATGTTTACTTGTTGCTTGTAAAGCTTTGTACTGTTACTAATGCAAGGTTGTGAGAGGTTGCTGAATAGATATTATAGGTTAAGAAGTTGTTATTGGTAAGATCTTAGTAAATTTTGCAACGAAGTTGTATGAACTTGCAAAGATCTTACCAAATTCTTATTAAGTTCTTCAATTTTCATTGATTAGGGGAGTGATTGTCATATCGTTCTGTGGGCACCAAGTTTGTCACAATTGGTCTATATATTCTTTAAATGTTTGATAATAATTTTGGCCCATTATAAATATAGACTAAATATTTCTATTTTGATTAGATCAAGGTTAGGCAAAAAACGAATAGTAATTTTCAACTACAATAATTTCTGTTTCATAGTTTGTCTAACCATGAAGTTCCAATTCTCACACCGTCATTCAATAAAACTTAGAGTCATTAGTCAATATCTTAGAAATTGATTTCATAAATTATAAAACTTGATAAAATATCAAAAAATTTACACAAATTTTGTAAAATTTCGTTAAGAATTCGCCTAGTGTTTATCAAGTGTTATATGAATAATTTGCTAAGATCTTGACAAAGTTTTGATAAAAAAGCTATCAAGTTTTACAGGAATGCAGAACAATTTTCTTATTAGGAGATTAAAATTTTAATACATTAACCTTAATTATATAAATCGCTTGAATTTAGTGATTTAAAATTGAAGCGAATCTGTCAGACATACAAATACTTCTACAAACTATTGATTATCATTATTAATGTAGGAATATATAATTTATGCAAATTATCAGGATGAATTTCAAGGTGCTTGAAAACTAAAGTAAATCCCATTAGCTTTATACTTTTTTATGTTGTTTCTAAAAAATTAATGTTAAATCTTGACAAAATTTCCAATATGTAATTTTGAATTGGAATGGAAAAATTATTATCACAAAGTATATATATATATATATATATA
>CABFPE010000009.1:2169903-2190523 GCA_900660155.1 Hofstenia miamia | reverse complement strand
GAAAATTGTACATTTCATGGAGTAATATTTAAAAAAACTGCAGAGAATTTAACCCGAAATAATCCCATCACATCATGTAGAAGTCTTCAAATTATATACATGCATTTTATAATAATTATAGAATTTTCTGACATTCTTGTGCAATTAATTAATGATTTTTGCTGATTTCAATTTCGAATCCTCTTCAATGTGTATGAGATCAAAAAGCCTAGTTAACAGAGCAGGCCTTAGCCAGCGCGAGGCCCGGGGCAAAATATGCACATAAGTAAAATGAAAAAATTACGTTAGAAAAGTCCTGGTATAGTGTGGGTTTGCGCCCTTATTTAGATGTTGTAAAAGTTAATAGATCTGTTCTTGCATATGCTGTGTGTGTTGGGAAGTTATATAAATTGCAAAATAAATATAATTATAAAATTTTTGCTCGATAATATAATTATAGGCCATTGTGTATAATTGCATCCCAACAGTTTAAGCAATTGGTACAAAATCAAAAAAGCAATTTCAGTAAGTGTATATATTGCAACTTGAGAATATTACAAACATAGTAAGCAATTATGCATTTTTAGAGATCGTTTAGTATTTTAAAGTACTCTAAAGAGAATCATTTTACTTAATATTGTTGTACATCATTTGTCCCCTAATCAATTCTCAGATTGCAAGAAAAATTGAAGAAACTGTAGAAAACGTGTTATACATAAAAGAAGTATGATGGAACAAATAACAATGATATAATTCTAGAAGGTAATAAATTTTTCAAATAATTTTCCTTGTTTTTGGAATCTAATTGAATTAAAGCATATTTGTTATTTACCACTTATTACGACATATTTATAAAGACTTATTATTTGTTCTATTTTACTAAATATTATTTATTAGATTCGAAAAATCTAAATTTCATACTATATCAATCGAGTGGTGTAGCTAGAAAAATATTTAAGGGTTAATTAAAATCTGAATAACACACACAAAATAATTTTCTTCAAGTTTTGTAATATTTTCAACAAAATCCTCAACTTCGGAATTCAAACTTTGAAAATTTGGGGCCATGACTCTGTTCACTCCCCTAGCTACACCTATGCATAAATCTCAATTGATAGCAGGTTCGAACCACTTAGAAATTCTCTGTATATGGTAGATCACAAATATCTTTCAATTAAAACATTAAACACGAAAAGAGCCTTATTTGTTGTAAATCACAGTGTACGTATTAAAGTATATACTCTAATGTTCAAATGCAACTAGCAATAAAAATTGTTAAGTTCAAATTGTGAAAAATTTAATTCTAATTTTCATAAATTTAATAATAATTGTTCTGTAATAATTGCTTAGAGCGGGGGCCATGGCATTCACCTTCCCTTAAAGTCGGTACTGCTTATTTGTTAAATATATAAATTTTTAGCATGTTTCGATCTAAATTGGTAGCTCTAAAAAGAGCTGATTTGGGATTGAAAGGTACTGCGATGAAGATTAAAGAAGAGGAAGTTGAGGAAGATCGTCACAGGAACACAAATTTGGAANAAATTGGTAGCTCTAAAAAGAGCTGATTTGGGATTGAAAGGTACTGCGATGACGATTAAAGAAGAGGAAGTGGAGGAAGATCGTCACAGGAACATAAATTTGGTATATATAGAGAATCTTCGATAGCAGGGTTAATTACTTTTCCAGGGTGCTTAGGTAGAAAGATGTTGCATGAAGATAAATATGGTGATATTTTGACAGGTGATTTATTCCACTGTTCAGAAATACTTGGCTTTGGCGGACTAATAAAATTACTTGGGCGTTTACTACTGGGCTTTTGTAGAATTCGGCTTAAATTGTTTGAAGTAAAAGCCCTCCTGGAATTTCCTCTTCGAGGCTTAAATTTATACCCAGGGTTTTCCAGTGTATGCTTCATTTTTAGCGCAGCAGCCTTTTCATAAAAATATTGCTTTTCCGCGTTTGGCAATGCTTTCCATTGCTTCCCGAGTTCAATACTTAATTCAGAGTGGTTAACAGGTTTCCCTTCTTGAATGATCTTCCTTCTTTTTTCCGATGAAAAAATCATGAATGCATTCATAGGACGCTTTGCTGTTAAAGTGCGTGGTAGGCTCATGAGGTATACCATTTCGAATGAATTCATCTGTTAATGCATTGCTATTTATATTTTTCGCACTCATCATAGGCAATTAAGAATTAATTTGATTAACGACGGGACGTAATCAGGATCAGGCTTTCTAATCCGACGCCCGTTGATAAAATTTAACAAATTAACCGGCCTGCTGATTATCGCTGATTACGAGTAACCAATAATGAAATGACTTTCAATTTTTTATTATTTATAAAATGAGTTAATCAATATTTACAAATGTTACTATATACAAAAATGTAGAAATTGAAACTAAAAGTAATTTAATTCAAACATAAATAAAGAAGTTAAACGAGGAACAAACCTTAGTTATTCTGCCATATATTTAGCGAGAGCAAGCAGGCAATTTTATTTGATTTTCAAGCAAGGTTTTAGTTTTATATAGTAAAATTTCAAATATTTTGTATGTATGTATTAAATTACAGAGGAAGATTACTTACCACTATTATTTTGTTTTCAGTCTAAAAGGAATGAGAATAAAACAATTTTCGTTTGGTTTTATCCCTTGAAGTTCAAGAAGGGAAAGCTGTTAATCACTTTGAATTAAGTATTGACCTCGGGAAGCAATGGAAAGCATTGTCAAACGCGGAAAAGCAATATTTTTATGAAAAGGCTGATGCGCTGAAAATGAAGCATAGACTGGAAAACCCTGGGTATAAATTTAAGCCTCGAAGAGGAAATTCCAGCAAGTCTTTTACTTCACACAATCTAAGCCGAATTCTACAAAAGCCGAATAGTAAACGCCCAAGTAATTTTATTAGTCCGCCAAGGCCAAGTATTTCCGAACAGTGGAATAAATCACCAGTCAAAATATCACCATATTTATCTTCATGCAACATATTTCTACCTAAGCACCCTGGAAAAGTAATTGACCCTGCTATCGAAGATTCTCTATATATACCAAATTTATGTTCCTGTGACGATCTTCCTCCACTTCCTCTTCTTTAATCGTCATCGCAGTACCTTTCAATCCCAAATCAGCTCTTTTTAGAGCTACCAATTTAGATCGAAACATGCTAAAAATTTATATATTTAACAAATAAGCAGTACCGACTTTAAGGGAAGGTGAATGCCATGGCCCCCGCTCTAAGCAATTATTACAGAACAATTATTACTAAATTTATGAAAATTAGAATTAAAATTTTCACAATTTGAATTTAACAATTTTTATTGCTAGTTGCATTTGAACATTAGAGTATATACTTTAATACGTACACTGTGATTTACAACAAATAAGGCTCTTTTCGTGTTTAATGTTTTAATTGAAAGATATTTGTGATCTACCATATACAGAGAATTTCTAAGTGGTTCGAACCTGCTATCAATTGAGATTTATGCATAGGTGTAGCTAGGGGAGTGAACAGAGTCATGGCCCCAAATTTTCAAAGTTTGAATTCCGAAGTTGAGGATTTTGTTGAAAATATTACAAAACTTGAAGAAAATTATTTTGTGTGTGTTATTCAGATTTTAATTAACCCTTAAATATTTTTCTAGCTACACCACTGGATTGATGTAGTATGAAATTTAGATTTTTCGAATCTAATAAATAATATTTAGTAAAATAGAACAAATAATAAGTCTTTATAAATATGTCGTAATAAGTGGTAAATAACAAATATGCTTTAATTCAATTAGATTCCAAAAACAAGGAAAATTATTTGAAAAATTTATTACCTTCTAGAATTTTATCATTGTTATTTGTTCTATCATACTTCTTTTATGTATAACACGTTTTTACAGTTTCTTCAATTTTTCTTTCAATCTGAGATTTGATTAGGGTATGGGACAAATTATGCACATCTATATTAAGTAAAATGATTCTCTTTAGAGTACTGTAGCGATATTTTAAATTGCTAGATTGTATTCAAAACAATGATTTGCTCCAAGGTGACTTAAAGATACTTTCCCGTTTAACATTGCTCTACAAAGCTAAAGTGACTTGAAGATACTTTAAAATACTAAACGATCTCTAAAAATGTATAATTGCTTACTATGTTTGAAATATCCTCAAGTTGCAATGTATACACTTACTGAAATTGCTTTTTTGATTTAGTACCAATTGCTTAAACTGTTGGGATGCAATTATACACAATGGCCTATAATTATATTATCGAGTAAAAATTTTATAATTATATTTATTTTGCAATTTATATAACTTCCCAACACACACAGCATATGCAAGAACAGATCTATTAACTTTTACAACATCTAAATAAGGGCGCAAACCCACACTATACCAGGACGTTGCTAACGTGAATTTTTCATTTAACTTATGCGCATATTTTGCCCCGGGCCCCGCGCTGGCTCTGTTAACTAGGCTTTTTGATCTCATGCACATTGAAGAGGATTCGAAATTGAAATCAGCAAAAATCATTAATTAATTGCACATGAATGTCAGAAAATTCTATAATTATTACAAATGCATGTATAAAATTTGAAAACTTCTGCATGATGTGATGGGATTATTTCGGGTTAAATTCTCTGCAGTTTTTTTAAATATTACTCCATGAAATGTACAAGCCGGTAAGGACTAACTAAGCAAGGAAGCAAATATTGTCATGTTGGAAAATGCGGTTATTGACCATTTTATGGTAAGAAGGGTGGAAAAAATAAATAGCCAATCAAATAAGTTCAGTGCAGAGCTACTATTTCTAGTGCTACCACCAAAATGCTTTTCACTAATTGATTGGAAATCATGTTTTAAAACAATAGCTTTGATGCACATACATTCTTCAAAATTATTAGTATTTAGTCAAGTTTTTAATGTAGAGCCTACTTTTTAAATTAAAAGATATTTGTGACCAAGTCCGCCTCCGAATTTTCAAAGTTTGGATTCCGAAGTTGAGGATTCTGTTGAAAATATAATAAAATTTTTAGAAAATTATTTTGTTTGTATTATTTAGATTGAAATTGCCTCCCCCTTCCCCTCCCCACTTTTTTTTCTGGCTACTCTACTAGTTTAGATTTTTCGAATAAATATTTTTAGTAAAATAGAGCAAGTAAGAAATGTTTATAAATACACGCAAGGAGTGCTTAATATTAAGCACTCCTTGATACGTGGTAAATAATATATATGCTTTAATTCAATTAGATTCCAAAAACAAAGAATATTATTTGATAAATTTATTACCTTCTAGAAATATAATATAGCTTTTTGTGCTATCATACTACTATGTCTTTTCCTTCTACGTTTACCACATTTTCTACAGTTGCTTGAATTTTTTTGCAATCTAAGATTTGATTAGGTAATAAAATATACGCAACTATATTTAGTACAAGGATTCTCTTTAGAATAACGTAAGGATGTCCTAAAACATTAGACGGTTCTCAAAACACTGATTTGCTTTAAGGTGAATTCAAGATACTTTGAAGTTTGTCATTGCCTTCCAAAGATTTAGTTTCTTTAAAGTGACTTGAATATACCTTAGAATACTAAATGACCCCTAAAAATGTTTAATTGCATACTATTTTTGTAATATCCTCAAGTTACAATGTATAGACTTACTGAAATTGCTCTTTTGATTTATTAGCAATAAATTTTCGTTTGTTGGAATGTAATTATATACAATGATTTATAATTATATTATTGATTTAAAATTATATGATTAATTATATTTTTCAAGCTATATAATTTACCAAAACATCATATGCAAGCACAGATCTATGTACTTTTACAACAACTAAATAAAAAAATTTCAACAGATTATTTCATTTATATTGATTTCATCTTACATTTAATAATTTTGTTTTGTATTAAGCATGTCAAGCTAATGATTAGACGTTCTTAAAAAATTATTATGGGATAAAATTGTGGACATGCAGATATGTCCTTAATTTAAAAATTTTCTGTAGAATTCATCACAGATTTCGAAAAAGTCCTAGTGGAAAGAGGGTTAGTTTTATTGGACGAGCATTTAGTATTTTTTAAAGGCTTGTAAGATTTTCAGGCTTTCTTAAAAACAAATCACCACCACACTTTTAAAATGCAATCCACCAATTTCCGCTTGATTGCTTATTAATATTCCACTTTATCTGAATTGAAGTTTGACTCAATTTTCGCCATTGCAAATTTAAATGCCATCTTGAAAACGTCTGCTTTGATAGATTAAAACCCTGTGTGGAAAGGTAAGCAATGCGATCCTTAAGTGCCTTTTCCTGAGTAAAAACCGTTTTGAAGTTGCCCACGTTTGAAATTTTTGGTTGATTCAAGTGTTTCTCAAATGCCGTTCTCGCAGCCTTGCCATTGTGTGGGTTTTTTCACAGAACACAACCTGCAAAAGACTATTGTACTACACAACAGGCACAACTCAACACAACAGATTCATGCAGTTTTTTGTAAAATGTTCACTAAAAAAGTGCCTCAAGGACTCCAAGTTCTTAGCCATTCTTCTTCCATCAAATTTTTTAAGTAGTGAAATATTCAATTTCAATTAGAGTACTGCAAGACAAGTGCCAAAAAACAAAACGACAACTGGACCAATATTAATTAATCAATGTATTTGCTTGTATTTAGTAGAATATTTACAATTTTTTATATCTCTCTAAGCTAAGCTATGTCTGTAATACCTCAATTCAGTATTCAATTTGATAACTAATGATGAGCGGAACTAGGGCCTGTTTTATCAATGGTTATCTTTCTAGGCCAAATATCGAAGGCACAATCACAACGTGATATTTCTTCATGTAGATTGACAACAATGCGTATTCAAGGAGGACATGGTGGGATGTCCGCTCGTTGGGTTTTCAAAATTGATTTTCCTCTTTTAAATATAAAACTTTTCGACAGAAAATTAACAAATTTTAAACTAAGATGGTGAAATACATTTATGGTCAAAATTTTTAAAAAATTTCGGTCACTCACTTCATCAAGACTCAGATGTCCCCCTACATCAAAAATTCTGCCTACGTTCATAATTGAAGATCAACGACATGTGACCACGTTTTTCAATAGAAAGATTTGAGCACGCTGAATTGCTATGTCTTATTTAGAAACACTATGAACTGTAAAAAAAATAAGTACGAACACAATTTAAATTTAAAAATTTTGGGACGATGGGTTTTATGTTCACACAACCCAACACACAACGGCAAGCCTGCGTTGTTGTGATGATAGTTTCGCAGTGCATCAGCAGGCGTATTTCGCCATTCCTCGGCGCCTCTTGAGTTGATTTAAGGCTTCATGCCCATAGCTACTTCGGTTGGAATTTCTTTTGTACGTTCTCACAATTTTCCCCAGACAATGCAAAAATAATCCGTAGTGCCAAACTATAAAAAATCAAGTTTAATGATTTATAAACTTATACATATGCTATTATTGATTGCTGTTTTGAATAGGTGATGAATGCGCGTCGCAAAAGAAAAGCTTGCAAGTAAAGGTTTGCCCTGGAAAGTAAACAAATAACCTATCAGACAACAAGAGTTAAATAAAAATCCAATCCAAACTGATGAAAAGATTCATGTGCTTATAGATAAAAGAACTAGTTTTCTCGATTCGACCAAGTTATCAGTAGAGACAGCAATGATCAACAGCGTATTTAAGGGATAGTCGCAAAGAGAATCACAGCTGTGAACAGTTTTATGCATATAGCTGTGAGCAGTTTTATGCATACCTGTGAGCAGTTTTATGTATGCAAGGGCATGGGGCGTGCTGAAAAAAGTTCACGTGAACCTCATGAGTAAATGAAGACGACAAGATAATGGAGATAGAAAGCCAAAATAGAAAATGTAGAATTATGAATAAACTGCCTAATATCAAAAAGCAGATAGGTAAGATTAAAACAGTATAGGATATGTGTGTGGAGTAGGCAAACTGAAGTTTATGTAACTACATGAAAGAGAAACTGAAAAAAAACCGGTCAAGAGACAATATGTAGGTTGAAATCCTAAAGAATAGATTCTACAATGTACCATATGCAAGAAAAAATTCTGCAGCAAAAGCAGGTGAGTAGGTAGTATTAATCTGGTAAAACAGAATGTTGCTAACAACAGAAAAGATTTCAATATATATGGAGGTGTTGATAGGTTGTACATGACAGCAAAGATAGAAATGTCTATAAGTAATGAGGCAGAAGTAGAAGCAGAACGATATGTAGTTAATCAAATTATGGGATCACTTGTAAGTTGTTCTAAGACTGAGAAAATTAGAACAGAGAGTGTGTGCCCTCACAACCCGCTTTGAAAGAAAACGGGTGGGCCGTGTATACCCGCCCGTTGTCTTCCCTGCCTAGTGCCCACCCACTTATTCTCCACTGTGTTCGAAATCAAAAGCTTTAAAACCGACAGAAATGAAAAAATACATTAAATTAAAATTTGCAAGCTTTATTATACTTATAATCAAACGCATCTAAAAGAAAACTTTAAAAGAAACATGTGCAAAACAGAAGTATTCAGGTAGTTTCTTGGAAATATTGTATGTTGTCTTATAAGACAACAGGCGGCCCATGCCCGCCTCTTCACTTCATGCCTGTGGGCTTCCGGTCGCCCGACTACAAGGAGGTATACAAGAGATGGCGAGGAACATATAGTCAAATACGGTTTAGGCAGAACAATGCTTGGAGAATACTAGAAAAATGCAGAAAGCTTAAATAGCAAAATTTCACTAATAAAGGTACTGAATGACTATATTTTAAGGTACTAAGTATGATTCATTGGAGCTTTAGGTCAATTCCATAACACCACGTAAAAAATTGATTTTTGTCAATTTGAAAAATAATTTTGGTTTTTAGCAAGAAAACATTTCAAGTCACTCGAAAATTGCTCGATATTAAGGAAATTGATTTTTCTTCTCGTATATCATTGAAATACTGTTAGAATTATCTTTTGGATAAAAAATTCATCATCAAATTCATCATCTTAGCCGCCATTATGAAGTCAGAAATTTGGTTTTCGCAATTCAAATAGTTTAGTATAAACAATACACTTGTGAATAAGTTAATATTGAGTGGGTTTAGTACTATATGCAATTTTAAGCTTATTTGCTTCATAAACCGTTAAGTAGGAAATCAACTTTTTCAAACCAACTTAATTTTTCTAAATGTGATTTTGGTTTTGATTTCTCTACCAAAGCATTCGTGTATTATTCTTCAATTGCGAGAAATTGCTTAAAATGTAATTTTTTTTGCAGATGAAAGAGTGAAATGTACAATAGCAAACAATGAAAAAAATAAGTTGGTGTGGGAAATCGAAAAATGGTGAAAGTTGATTGGAGCACTAGAAGAGTAGTAGAAAAACCTAAAAGGTATATCAGAAGTTAGTTTTATAAAAGTGCTTGGGATCTGAGTAAAGGAATCGGAAAAATTAGGAACAGCAGGAGGTCCAAGAAGGGCTCTGAAAAACTTCATGGAAACTGGTGAATTTCCCAATTCGAGTCAGCACTAAAGTCAAATTGACAAGTACAAAAATTAATATTAATGATTCATATGTTTGGCACTGCGTAAGGAAATAGGCATTTTTTTCACAATATTATACGGGGTCCTTATTTATTAATTTTCATAGGACCACACTGTGCTTAATTTTTTGAGTGTTTTTTGCCAAAAATAAAAAAATCGAAAATTTTGACTTCATCAACTCATGTGAACAATGTTTGAAGAATCTCGGTGTTAATTTTTGGTAGTTTGTTAGAAACAATTTCACGTACTTTCGTTAGTTGTAGATTATGCCTTTCTTTTTCACTTTTTACAAATGTGTGCATATTCGACTGAATTTTGATGGTTTTTTTTTCTCAACTTGGTAGAAAATTTCGTATTTTTTGCTTGTCAAAGTTATCAGGGACCCACCACCTAGTAAACTTTACACAAAATCTATAGATTTTTTCCAATGGTGGAATATTATTTCTTTTCATTTTGCTGACGATTTCAAAGTATTTCATGGTTTAAAAAATAAAAATTGCTTTCAAGAAAATTTATATTTTAAAATAATTATTTAAAAAATATAGTCGTGATGAGCAGATTATAGCAGAAAAAGAGGAAAAATAATTTTATAATTCTTTCAAAAAATTAAAAATGTCTTTTTCTCTTGTACAATGAGATGCAATGAATTGCGTTTTTAATAAAGCATTTATATGAATGTTTTCTATATAAATATTAATGGCCCATCCAATATATTTTGAAAACAAATAAAATTTAGGATATGATAATTATTCTAAAGTTCACCTCTAAGAAAAATCTGCAACAAAAACTTAGCACGTATGCATGGAAAAAATAACACTTTCTAAATTTATGCAATTAATTTTTTTCCCACGTATGAAACAGTGTGCATCGTCAAAAATTTTTGAGCTCTCATCTGATATAATGTCTTATTTTATAGCCTGCGTCAATTTTGAATGAACACAAACTTCATTTCATGTCTTAAGCAAAAACACTCCTCAACTTTCATACTGTAATGTTTTCTTCAACTATTTATACCCTCATAACTCACAAGCCAATATAGATATCTAAATGCGAAGAAACCGCAGGTTAAATGAATTATATATACATATATATATATATATATATACGCGGTTATATTGAACATTTTAAGGGGCAACAAGTGTTGAGTAAGATATACACTGCGTGTAGAAGCAGAAGATTTAGGATTGAAGGATAGCGTAAACAAATACACTAGGCATCACTAATAAAATTTAAAACATTACACGAAAGATTTCTTGCTAGGAAATATTTCAGCCGCGCGATGGCGAACGAAAATTGATTTCGTGTGCTATCTTAATACATGGCGTAAAAATATTTTTAGCAATTTCTCTAAATTGACTGCATTTTTATGCCCTCACGAAATCAGAGCAATTTAGAGAAATCGCAAAAAATACTTTTTTCCTATGACTTCTCAAGAAAATATATGGGCGAATAAAATGCAAATTGCCCCAAAATCTAGCAAAAATTATTTCCTTTAAAGAAAGGCAGCACTACAATGCGTATTGCTTCACGATGCAGAAAGATTTCGTGACGGTATAAAAATACAGGCCAATTTAGAGCTAAAAATATTTTTTATGTCATGTATTAAGATAGCACGCAAAAATCAATTTTCATACGCCATCGCGCGACAGAAGTATTTCGTTTTCATTTTTATTAGTCATTCCTAGTGTATTTGTTTACACAATCCTTCAATCCTAAATCTGCTTCTACACGCAGTGTATATCTTACTTAACACTTGTTGCGCCTTAAAATGTACAATATTTTCACATATCTTTTTCAATTAAACCTTGTTTTACTTCTAGTAAGCATTCTCCAACTCAATTTTATTTCAAAATCCATTGCTGCAGAGTATCTTAGCACAGGCATGACCCATGTTCTAGTGATCTTGATATTGATCTGTTCACTCAATTATTACTTCTGTAGAACCTTCCTCTTCCTATTTCGCATTCACTTCTTAGTCCGGTTATCATGTTCTCATCATTTTTGCCTTTGTCTATCACTCGTGTGTGCATGGTATAGCTTTAAAGCTGCATGCCTCACTTGTTTTTTTCGTCCATCTGTGTCAAAACTACCATACACTGTAGATACCGCGCTGACTAGAATCCATTTTACACTCGGCTCGGCTCAGATTGTTCAGTTCAGCTGATAAAAAGGCCCAAATTCTTCAACTTTGCTCAACAGGTAAACGTGCTGCCCTTTATGTTAAATATTTGTAGTAAAAGTAATTCCAGTGTTGGGAAAACATTTCACGATTTTTTCATGAAACTTCAAATTTATTGAAAAACTGAAAAACTTTCCGATTTTCTGTATACCTAATACTTATTAGATCGTGAGTCGTGAGCATTTTTATATTTCTATTGAAACCGTCAAAAATTGTAAGAATGCGTAAATTCATGGTTAAGTTATAATAAAACATTTGCTGTAGATTTGAAATTCAAATTTTTTTGTAAAAAGATTCATTATTTTCACAAAAAAATTTCTTTGGTGAAAGCCCAAACTGGACCGTCTGGCGCACCCCATTCAACGCCCGATCTGCATTCAACATTGTTCTTGCTATAGCATGTAAGCGACTTCTGATGACATTGAAGACGTTGGGTCCAAGTGCAGTAGTGGTGCTGAGAGAAGAAATTATGAAATTTGAAGACATGTAGCATGATCAGAATATCTTCTATTATTAATAAATTATTATATGCCACCAATAAATGTGCATCCTGACATTGTTATCAAGATATAGTCGGAAAATAATATAATCGAGGACAAAGCAGTTGAAATAGGTCACTGTTGACTCCCTAAACAAAGCCCTGTTATCAAGCCAAAATCTAACATCAGATTTTACACCTAAGACACAATACATTGTCACTTTATCACAAAAAATAGCTGAACAGAGCAGAGGACCAAATTTGAAATAAATGTCACATTCTGAACGCGGAAGGTTTCAAAATTTGTCTAAGCTTTGTTGGAAAAATCAATTTTTACAACAATTCATGAATAAATACAATCAAAGCATAAATCTCTAACAAGACAAAATATTTTATGTATTGATCTGATGTTAATGTGCAACAATTTATCGCGTTCCTAATTAAATAAGTTATAATATTTAATGAATATTGATTTCCAATCGTAACCAAACAATGAATGTCAGTTTCAAACATATGAATTATCTTGATTTTTATCATAAACATAGCCATATTCTAAACAGTTCCAATTTAATGAGGTTGTCAGCAAAAGTTGTGAACGCAAAAAAACTTTGTCAACAAAGTTTTCAAAGTTCAATTGATTTTACTTTGGGTGACAACTTTTTCAGAGATAATGAGATTGACAACAAAGTTTCAAGTGTGAACGCGAAAAACTTTGTTGTGAACTTTTCAAAAACAAATTCTGAGTGTTTATCATAAACTAAAGAATAATTAAACAAGCAGCTTATGCTGTAAATGATCACTTTCGGCATTCATTTAATTACGAACTAGTGTACACTACATCAACATGGACGCCTAGAGTAACAAACCCCGGACAACAAACAAATTAGTTCGTAACCGCAACATGTGGCCATTGCAATATTTATTCAAACAATATTATTTTTTTCTGAAAACTATTTTCCATCAAGCTATTGACAAAAAACAATGATATAAGAGTAATCTAAAAAGAAATGTGTAAATTCTGAATATCAAAAAATTTTACAAACAAGATATTAAAACTTTTTCAATTTGAACATGCTTTTCCCAGTATGAGAAGATGAAAAGTTTACAGTTTTACTCAAACAATTAAAGGCATGAGTAATTTTCTTTTTAAAATATTGCATATTGTCTTGAGCACATGAAACATTTCTCGAATAATTTGGACATACTTCATTAAATATCTTTAAAAACATTGGGTCCACTTTTGCTGCGTTACATATAAGAAAATTAAAAGACTCCATTTTTATAATTTGCTGTAAGACATTAAATGATAACGAATTAATGAAAAAATATTATCAGATGGTCTGGTTAGATTTCCACGTTCTCTTAATTCAAGAAGACTAGAATTTTCCATATCACACATAATATCTGGAAAATTTCCATCATTTTTAACTAAGTTCAAGCATTCTATGCAAGAAAGTTTTACTGCCAGGCACTTAGAGATGTAACCAGCAACATAGTA
The DNA here is from genome assembly GCA_900660155.1 of Hofstenia miamia. NCBI lineage: Eukaryota > Metazoa > Xenacoelomorpha > Acoela > Hofsteniidae > Hofstenia > Hofstenia miamia. Next base: position 2,176,855 of record CABFPE010000009.1, on the reverse strand, counting down.
GCAAATTATCGCATCAACTTCACATGTAAAATTAATTATATCAGTTATATCAATAGATTCAACAATTTTTTGATTGGAAATTTCTTCGAGTGCTGATGGGATAAGTTGTCTCTTTTTGAAGGGTAAGTCAACCAAACCAACTAATGCTCGAATACTTAATTAATAGTATTGTTTTGATTCTACCTTCTGTTTCCAAAATGAAGCTGTGAAAAGAAATGAAATAATAAGAGTCAGAGCAAATTTATAGCGCTATATATGTATACAAAATCTACAAACTAACACATGACAAAAAAAATTAAACATGAACAAATAACTACAAATTAATATGTACAATATATAATAATATAATCAATGTTTGAGTGAATGTTTGTGTTGGTGCTCAATGTTGGATATATGTTTCGAATGCATGAAGTGTATTACCGTCCCCTAATGTATATTTTTTTATTAGAAGAGACTGCTTTAATTTTTTTCTAAATTTTTTATAGTTTTTTTCTATTCGCGTTTCATAATCTAAATTATTCCACAATTTAATTGATATGTGATGNTGATGAAAGCCATTATAATTTTTATCTAAACTCAAAAATTTTTGCGATCGCTCATTTAATTTAATATGGTCATTAAGGAAAAGGAGGGATGTTTGTAGAGATTTGAATTTAAATAAGACAGATAGCATATGCATATGAATTTGATAATATTTTATATTTATTACGATATACTGATGCTTCGTCATGCTTTTGTGCAAAGTTTAGAGTTTTTATACACCAATTAAATGTCTTTGATAGAAGCATACGATGTTTCGAATTTAGGTTAGTTAAAAGAAAGGAAGAGCATTGAGAATGAGACAAATAGAAAGCATGTATTAGTTGTTTATGATAATTGCTTGATATTACATTGCGTAAGTGATAAAAATATCTAATGCCTGCAGTCATTTTTTGAATCTTATTCAGTAGAAATTTTTCAAATGTTAATTCATTATCTATCTCCACTCCTAAATAGCTGACTGATTCACTTTCCTTTATTGACTCAATATTTATCTTTAGTTCTATATCATTTATTAGATTTCTTTGCGCCTTCGGTGAAAAAATTATAAATTGAGTTTTTTCAATATTTAGTTTCAGTTGATTATTAGTAAAATAATTGTTAAATTTTTCTACATCTGTTTGGACGTTTTTTGTAGCATCAAAAGCATTTTTTGCGATACTTGTTAGGCATGTGTCGTCGGCATATTGGTAAATGTCGTTGTTTTTAACATGTTTTATTATATCATTTACAAAAATTGCAAATAAAATAGGGCCAAGTATAGTAACTTGGGGAACCCCACGGTCGGTTGTAACATAACTTGATTTTTTACAGTTTAATATTACACGCTGCTGTCTATTTTTTTAAGAAGTTCATGATTAAATCAATTGAGTAACAGCAAAATTTATAAGCTTGTCTTGCAAGATATCGAAATTCATTGATTTGAATGCCTTACTTAAATCTAATAATGCTACACTACTGCAGTTATTATGAGATATATTAGACTTTATTTGTTGAGTAATAGATAGAATTGCGTCTTGGGTGCTATGACCATTGCGAAATCTAAATTGTNGTTTATTTGAACATACAAAAGTTTTTCAAAGGGTTTTCTAAAAGGATGTGTAATACAAATGGGTCTATAATTTTTTGCGTTTAGGTTGTCACCTTTCTTTTAAATATAGGAGTTATATCAGATTTTTTAGTAAGTCTGAAAATTCACCATCAATAATACATTGATTAAATGCGATTAACAATTTTTCTCCAAAAATAGGAAAAAAACGTTTAATAATAAAAATGGAAGGTAATAAGAAGAAGACAGGGATGACATTGAACTTGTTTGAAGAGACGCGTGATAGGACTTCGTTAAATTCATCAATAAGTGATTTTGTTGTAAGAGTGAATATTTGGAGACTGGTGTAAGTTCTAAGAAGTAGATGATTGATGTTTGATTTGAATGTTCGAACATCAGTGGAGTGTATTGCATCGATTAGACCAATGTTTAGAATGACAGAATTGACGTTAACTTTTGGATATTGCGAGATCTTTTCAGCAAGACGTCTACAATTGTGACCAAGATAAGAATGGATGGACGTGGTTTGGTTAGGTAGAAGATTATTTGAGCGGACATTTCGCAGGATACTACTTCCAATGATTAATGAGGTTGTACCAGGTTTGATCGATTTTACTTGACTTCATGGTTTGTCAGATTTTCTTCTTGGAGACTGGAGTGGATTTTTGAAGGAAATATAGTGATGTTTGGAGGGAGAATCGAATGTTTGTGTTGAACAGGATGCATTGATTGAGCAAGCAGATTTGGTAGGAGAAGATTGTGTCGCAGCATTGGAGACAGAGTTGAGTGAGCTTTTGAAAAGAAGTAGAAGAGCTTCAGCGGCGATTTCTTTGTGGAGAAGAGAGAACATTTGATGCAGCGGCGTTTCTTTTTATCTTTGATTAGAGAAGCAAATAGCTTTACGCGTATCGCTTCTGCGAGTGAGAGAGAAACCCGACCGTCCACGGCCAGAGCAAGCATAATAATAATAATAATAATAATAATAATACAGTTGTTTGAAATTTGTTCTTGACAATTTATCTACATACATTTCGTAGTATAGAATTTCTAAACAGAAATCCTGATATTATTCAATATGATTCAATTACTGCAGGGTTTGTAAAAATAGCTTGCATAAAAACTTCTCCTTGACTAAAGTGAATCTACGATTCTCCTCATTTTGATATAAAGTCAAGTACCTTTCTATTGCGAAAATAATTCACCTCGATTTCGAAATATATGTTGCGTAATAGTGTCTGCAGAAATTTTGAATTTTTTCTAAATAATTTGATATACTTAATGTTTTCAACAACAAAAGGCAGTAAATAAAAAATGCATACACTAAATTTTGAGCAAAGGCTGCCAGTTTTCAAATAATTACAAAAACATCTCACTCAATTACAATGTTTAGTATATATTATGTATTTTTGTCAAGATTTGTGGATTTAAGTTCTCCATGAATTATATATCTCCAAACCAAAAAATTCGTTTGGAATGAAGGAATAATATTTTCTTGTATTTAGTATGTTACAAATACCGGTGAATATATATACATATACTAAATTGCAACAAGAGCCTTAAAATTAGTCCGGAAGCGAATGAAATTTTTAGGTCATTTAATACCCGTTGACATGTGTAATCCAAATTGCATTAAGCACAAGCTTATACTCCATTAAACACATTTTTTAGCCTGACTATCAACATTTTTGTCATGGTAAGAGATTGATAACTGTTTGGGCTGCAAGTTACTTTCAAAAAGGATCACAGGCCGATCTGGAGATATTCATTTTCTTTCTATTACTTTATGCTCTGCCATTCTACTAAGCTCATTTTGTTAGTTTTAGCTTGTGAATTTGTCTTAGGCATATCAAATATTCTTATTGTTTAGAGCTTTATTATTATATTTGTCAATGCGTAATTCTTCTTCGGGTTTAGTTTGCTTTTAATAACAATTTTGGCGATATTTCCTAATTGAGCTACTATATACCTTTCAACTTTTCAATATTTTAAGAACTTCAGCATAGAGATATGGGCTTAACTAAGCATCAGGTGGATGCACGAATGTATTGCGGTTAATTTTTTATGTAACAATCTGATGACGTACCCAGTACAATTAAAAATGCAAAAGCAAAAGAAAAAGTTAGTAACATTATCCAAACTGAAATTAGCCTTTGAAGACCAAATGATTCTTAGTGTAATGAGTCTGGATTAATGCACAGAGAACAAATCAGTTCTAACACCATTTCGTGTAAATGCAAAAACTATAACTTTCCAAGAACTTGCAAACTACAATCTGTATCTTCAAAATTCATCGTTCCAGTAGCTTTCCATGACTGAACGTTTACTATGATTTGAAAAGAATGACAGGTTTCCATTGTTCTAAACTTGTTGGAAAAAACTTTATGTTACAAAAACCAGATAAACCCTCTTCGTATCATACAACTGGATTGTATCACTAAACTGTCACATTTGCTTTATCCGAACGATTGTCTTGGCAGGGTTTACAGTAACTGTAGGAATTTTCACCAGTATTTTAAGTAAAAATTTGTATAAATTAATGGGCTGATTGAGAATTTCTTTCATACGATATTTCTGTAAGTCATTAGCTAACTAGTCAGAATTAAGTTGTTTTGCTAACATTTTTATGGAAGCTCTACATGGTCAACAAATTTATCAACTGTACTTGTATATACTATATGGTGATAATGAAATTCTATGAATCAGGAAAAATAAAAGGAACAGTAATTACATTCAATGCTTTGTTTACACTTAGTCTGACAATTGAGGTATAGCTCTAACTAATATATTCACCCGTCTAATTTGGTGTCTGATGAAATCACAAATATGCAATATCTCTTGCAGATGATCTGCTGTCACCAAGCCGAGTCAGAAACTTTACATGCTAAGTTTAAGATTCTGGAGTTTATTCCAAGCTGACAACATGTTTCTCTTCATAACCACCTCATTGAATATGTGTGAAAACTTCCTTTACATTTTTCTATATAGCTAGGGTTTAGACACGAATACTCTTTTGAAAGACCTTAACTATGTAGTTGAGAGAAAACAACACCCTTATCTGAAGTTTTAGGTAATCTCGAAGTTTGAAACTTCAATGAGATATTTAATGACAAACAAGATTCTAAGTCATATTGCCATGTTTCGCTTTCAAGAACGATATGGTTGCCTTGCACAACAATTTATGAATTATGAAAACAATAATTCGTAAAAGCCACTCATGGTTTGTAATTTTTAACCACAAAAATATCGTAGGTGGAAGAGTCCAACCGTTCATGCCCCAAATATGAAGATATTCTATAACTTTTGCCAATTTAAACTTTTATAGGAGATCGATTGTTAACAAACGTGTAGTACAAACTTGATCAGGTTAAGAATCTCTCATTGAAATTCAGTTTGAACAAATAAAAGAAGATTACTACCTGTCGCTTATATTTTATGATTTCACATCACTGGCAGTACCACTAAAAACGAAAAAAACATTAAAAATAACTAATTTTTGTTTATGCTGGAATATATTGTATTCATATCTTTTCACTGTTATTACTATAGCGTCTATTTCGTTCCTGTAGCAATTAATTCTCTGTTCTCTGATCAGTATTTCTTTTAATCTCCCGTAAAAATGTTCCACTTTATGACTGAATTTAAAAACTATTAAAGCTAATTTTTTCATTTATTTTCTTTAATGTTGTAAAGGTTCATTTTGAAACAAATAGGAAATCAATTAAATGCTTTTTAATGTATTTTGTTTTTTTATTCAACGTTTTTAATTTTTCTCAGCTGGGCTGTTTTCCCAAATTTTTTCATTAAACTTTAATAATGCTAAACCAAGGAATGTAAGCAGGGTGATATTTTTTTAAAAGCCACACAGTACGGCCCACAACTCAATCCTGTTTTGCTTTGGCTATCCACTTACTTTTAGTCCAATGATCAATGAAATACCAAAATAGAACAAAAATGTAGAGACATAGAAACGCATGACAAACCATTGAAATCATTACTTTATATAATCATGGAATATTTTTGGAACACAAGTTGTAAACAACTAGAAATTTTACATGACAATTATTTAGATGTGGCCTGTACTTCAGCCTGCATTTCATTTAGTGTTAACTCGAGCTGACCAACAGCCAGATATTTTATGGACGACCCAGTCTGTAACCGACATAGCACGCGCCAGCCCGCTTTCATGAATGGGATAGATGCCCTGGTAATATAAGCTTAGTAGAATTATTACAGATCTCGAAAACTTGTTTACTGAAATTAATTACCTATGTTATATCGTTCAAATTGAATCGGGTAGTTTCTAATGCGTAGTTCTGGCACATTTAGGTAATGAATTAGAAAATTTTAAAATGTGATTTGAGTATTTTACTTTTTGAAACAGTGTTTCTAAGCACAATTGCCGAAATAAGTAGGGTAGGGGGTTTATACTGTCCATCAATTGTTTCAATTTGACCAAATGTCAAAATAACCTCTTTCCGAATCGCAGCAATTTCATACTGGTTCCGCTTAAACAAAATCGCTCCCGCGGTATAAGCACAGGGTTGACGTGGATCGAATATCTTCCGATCCATATCCAATCCAATCCACAAGAAGTGACATGGATCGATCCATAGAGCAACTGCAACTGGTCTATTCAATTTGAAAATAGGCCAGCAATGTGAAACTACAATTTCAACATGAACACCCCTATATTAATATAATATTAAGACATCAGCTTAACTCTAGTGTTCCCTTTGCAAAATAAGGAATTGAGCCTTAGTTTTGTGCAAAAAAATGGTTCATTTTTATTGTTCATCTTAAACTATTATTCTTAATATGTCACCATAATGATAAATATTTTTATCTACTAACCATTATTTTTATATGTCGTTTTTTAGGAGCTTAATTAACCTTAATAAGAACATGCAGATATATTTCGACTTACAAAGTCATCGCCAGTTTTACAAATTATTCCCTCTAAATTTACTAGATTTTACAATAATAATTATAATTTTTTAAATTTTAAAAAGTGGCAAGTTAAATTTATAAATATAGTCTTTTTTGTGTTTAAACTTGGTTGCAAAGATTTTATAAAAATACTCTCAATAATTTTTAAATTACTTGATCTTGATGTCTGATGTAATATGTTTGTTTCAAAATTTAGTCCGCACTTAATTAGATGATTCGATATATTAGAACTGGTCTCATGTTCTTTAATTCTTCTTGATAGTTGCCTACTAGAAAAACCAATATAATCTTCACCACAGGTGAATATTATTTGATAAATTATATTTGACTTATTGGTTTCTTCAGTTGTAGATTTTAATTGCAATTTCGTTCTTAGTTTATGATTGTTATATATAAATCTAACTTTTTCTTTAATTA
>CABFPE010000009.1:2134828-2154334 GCA_900660155.1 Hofstenia miamia | reverse complement strand
ATTTCACTATTGAAATTGCAAATTTCTTTCTTTGTAATTCATTATAGGAATATTGTGTTCATTGCATTTAAATGATATTATGTTCTTGTTGTTTAAATATTCTCAACTTACAATGTTCACATATTTAATCATTTTTGGATGAACTTGTAGAATAGCAGCATGTAGAGCACAAAGTGAAAACCAATATAGTGTAATATATATATATATATATATATATATATATAGCTTTTAAAACTAGGAAATCATAGAAAAATTGAAAAAATATAACACTATATTTAAACAAAGCTATAAACTGTTAGTTGAAATCAAGTCTTTATCCTAAATGCAATTTCTTCATTAATTGGAATTAAAAAAATTGTATCTTCCACTGTTGAAACAGTTGCTTGATCTGAATAGATGGCAAAAACTACACGCGAATGCTTTTAAGCAGACAAAATTAGCGGTAATCTGATCATTATTATAAAGAATATCCATACATTATTAGTGTGTTTAAAATTCTTTTGAACAGCATATTACTATAATTTAATTTAGTTAAGGCTTTCCAGCAGCATACATCAAGTTCAGTTTCAGATTAAAATCCATATCTCATACTGATGTTTAATACACTAAATTTAAGTTTGGAATCCCAATGTGAGAAACTTGTAATTAAGCAACTTGTAATTTTTCTGAGAATATCGATATGCAAACTTGAAAAATAATAAGTTAATAGCAATAATAGCAAATTGCTAAAAAAAATTTAAACAGATACCAAGCCAATATTTTTTATTATAGCGATACGAATACCATTGATTTTTGAGAAAATATTGCCGATTCTAAAATACGATACTTTCACGCAATTTCCAATAACAATATTTTGTTTTTCCGATATATCGAATTCCCTAGTGAAGACAACCTGGAATCTCAATAGCAAAATCATGATAACTAATAATTGAGAATGAGATCAGTTCGATATGATAATTAAAAAGAGTACTTTTTATACTAAAATTACCACATATTTTCATAGTTGTTATTAGAACATTCTTGCATTACGCATTCTAAGTTAACATTGATCACTATACATTTTCATTGCATTATTTCTTCAGAAATAGATAAATTGGAATAGCTACTAAATAACAAATGTAATGTATTTCCAGCAACATGACTGGACAATAAATTAATTGATTAAAAATAATTTAAAATATAATCGATTACATTGATATTCATTTCGAGTGCAAATCTGTGTCATTAAAATTAAAATCAGGACATATTAATGCAGCTTAGTGATCTTAAGAAATATTTTTTGACCCTATTTTTTGAATGAGAAATTTAATATTTCTAACTTGGCGTTAGAATCCGGTGGTAGTTGCTAGTTTTAATAAAATATAATCACAAATCTCCTTAGGGTCATCAATTCCTGAACAAGCAAAATCGATATCAGAATTGAATTGAGTTTTGTTGCATGATTGCTAATATTCAGTGAAAATAAAACTTTTTCAGGTTTACCATCGCTTGAGCTATCAGGACTCTATACTTTAATTAATTTTAAAGACACAAGAACTTCAGAGGTAAAAGAACGATTCAACTAGGTTCCCGTAATGCTGCAACACTGCATTTGGTGAGTTGTAATATATTAAGTAAATTTTTTGCGTTCATGAAAAATTTTTCGAAAGAGTAAGATAGTTTATTATGATTTATTTCGAACAGTTTATTATTGATCTTAATCCTAAATGGAAATTTATCAGCTTGTTCTTTCTGCATCATACTACAATATTTCTATTTTATGATTATCAGAATTAAGTTGGGATGAAATATAATCCCCAATTTAAAAAATAAATAAGATTTGTTTTGTGTTTGTACCCCATTCTGAGTATGATTTGACTAAAATATATGAACCTTTAACATTATATTTTTTAATTTGTTATCAAATTCAAGATTAACAAATGAAAAAAAGCCTTTTTCAGCAGAATAAGGAGAATAATTATAAAATCTCAAGACAATGGACTTTTCGTAAAGCGAAAAACATCAAATAATAAAATTTCTAAATGTTTACAAGACTTGCACATGTGTTTTTGAGAAATCCACTAGAAATCACAAAGTTGTAGCATTGCAGAATATATTTCCGTGATAAAAAATAAAATATATTTGTAATTTTTCAATTAAAAATAGCAAAACATGTCTAAGAAAATAGCTAGGAATAGAAATTGTAACTATGAAACCATTTAAGCTGTGTGAACTTAGGCTACTGTCAATGTTCTGCATTGATGTTCATCTTAATTCATTGTAGGAAGTCAAAATACTATTTGAATGGCTTTCATCATTACAGAGTACTTTAGGCAATTATTTTAAGCTCTAAATTCTAATATTTACATTTTCAACCCATAAATGCATTTACAACCAAATAAAAGCAAGTGTACTTAATGTCAAAAAAAGACACCAGTAATCCTTTCAATGAAATGAAAAATATGTACTTCTAAACAAAGTGCAAAAAACGCGTCTATTGAACTCAAATACATTGAGTTTATTGTTAATTTTGTTAGAGACTTTGCCACCATTACTGATCCTGTCCTAATTTTAGTCTCGCGTTAGGGATCAGCACCAAAAATTATTTCCGGTACAAAACAGGACATGGACTATCAAAATAAAATGATAAATGACATATTTTTTCGATTTCTAGAGATAATTATCTTAACAAAAAGTGCTGCCTACATGTAACATATTTTCAGTGACTTGGTTTTTTAAGTTTGTTAAATTAACGTCATTTGCCCTTTTTCATGGCATATATATCACAGGTAATATTAAAGGCCGATACCAAGTATCAGAGACAAGTTTTTTGAGACGCGACCGAGGATCACCTAGACTGATATCTGCGATATCTTGACCTTGACATTTCTATCCATTACTCAGCCGAAATTTATATTTTGGATTAAAGCTTAATTTAAGAAAATCATCGCTTCAAGCAGCAATACATACTAAAAAGGACTGAATAAAATAGTGTATAAAATGGCGCAAGTCTCAGTCGAGTCAAAAGTCTCTTGCATTGTACAATGTATTTTGGCTCCAGCTTCCCTAACGATATACAACATGATGTCTAAAAGCAAATTCGCTTTTGCAGTGCTTTCACTGCAGCCTTGTTGGCAATAAAATTGCGTAATGCCTTAAGAATAACAAGAACTACAAAATGCGTGAAAAATTGCGTAATTGCAAGTGCAATTTTATCCTCGTAATGAGTACGCTAAAATGTAATTTTTTAAAAAAATCAAACCCCATAAATTTTCAGAATATGTTTAAATAGCATGATTAATTTGATCTTAATTTTGTCGATGCTCTAAATCCCATCAAACATTAATTTCAAAAAACCAAATACACTTATAAAATTTTAAATATATATTTGTTTGCGTATGTCATCGTACTTATTTGGGACTTGAGGGTTTAGAAATAAGTTATGTAATAGTTTCGATGTTTGTAGTTATGGAATGATGTCTTTTTGGTTAGGAAATTGGAAGGATGTAAATATGAAAGAACGTAAAATTGAAATTTTGATTATCAATAAAATATAAATATCACTCAATTTTAGCGACGATTTAAATATAACGTAAATAGTCAGAGTGCATTATTGTCAATGCTCACAAGGCCTTTGTTTATCTTCGAATATCAAAAACGAGTCTATGCCATTAAATTAAAGCACTTAAGTGGAAAAATATTTTCTCTAAACTGACATCAAAAATTTTGTGTAACACTTTAAACGTTAATTTAGAGTTGAATAAAGCAAAAGATGCTTGATTTTTCTTAAATAAGTGTAATAATTTCTTTAAGGCTTAAAGTGCATGCTTTATTCCCTTAGAATGTGATTGTAAACTATCGTTCTCGTTGATTTTGTTCGAATTAATAACTAATAATTTCGTCATTTTTAACAATTTATGAAGGCATTTCTTTATTGCTTCTGAATTAAGTTTATGCATAATACATAATTAACATTTTGTTTAATAGACATACAGGCCTAGTAGAAAGATACATATATGTACATTAGGGTAGAATGAAAATCCTAATTTTTTGAATTTTTACTAGTTTGGGGTTGGAAATGTTGCTAATTGGTATTATTAACATGTCTGCAAAATTTTATTGAAATCAATCCACATCTTGACTTGCCACCAGCCACTTAAATTTTCGTTAATTGACTCCCTTAAGTGACTAAGCAGAACGTACCCTGACATGTTGTTACACCTGTTTAAACCTACTAAGGTTTGTTGATTGTCACCCACGATGTCACACAGGTTGATTACACCTGGCAGTGTCAAATTTACACCTCAAATACCATTTACTGTTTGTGCAAACATTAACTTAGTTTGTGTACCAACATTTTATATATTGTTTTACCTGTCGTCCCATATATAGGGACTTCAGTTTTAGACCCCGCACAAATACAATTTTTGTTGCTAAACCAATTATAGCGCGCATTGTGATAGAACCATTTTGAAATAATTTAAATTCCTGCAACGTGGTTTCTTATCTTACATGCTACAATAATTGCTTTGACCCACTCACTAGACGTGCCTTACATACTATCAAAATACACACTCCTTTTTTGTGACGTCAGCAATTACTGATTAACAAAATTAGCTTGGTGATAGAATAATTGTTGTGTGTCTCTGTAGCAGAACAATTCAGACTTTAGTAAGTTACATGATACAATAATGTAAGCTTACTATTTTCTGACTAATCCTTTCACTCAAATCACGTTAAAAAGATCATCAGTATTTGAAATAATGAGTTTTTCAGGTAAATTGATACCAGAGAGAAGGTGGCATGTGTGATGTTCAGCACTCCACCAAATGTTTCTTGCTACGGTATGTTTCTGTCGCGCGATGGCGTTCCAACAAAACGTACTCCAAACAACAAACACCAAAAGGTAATCAAGTGTACATTGAATATGACATCAACTGATGATACCAATACCAAAGATGAAGTTTCCGAAATTTACTGATATATCATCTCAGTTCTGTCTTTCCATACAAAAAATGTGTGAGAAGGCTTCCTTACCAACAGTGACAGTCTGTCATATCATTGAAATATTACGAAGTTATCATGAAAAATACAAAGTGCTGTTGAAACCGTACAATGCCCAAAAGGTTAGAGACAGCTACAAACAACCGATCAAAACCTTCAAAGAAAATGACAATGAACTGTTTGATGCATCCAAATGCAAATGTACCGATTTTATCATTTGCACTTGTGGCAAGTATGACAAAGTTCCAAACTAAGAGCGTGAATTTTTTCAAGACCAGAGAGGACTTAGAAACATGATGATAAGTTGAATATACATGGGAGTAACAATGTGACTACAGATGCATAATTCCAGAAAGGAGAGTGCAAGAGTAGAACTGGGCACCAGCGGCTGAGCCGGTGCCGCCGTCATATTATAGGTCAGTTTGCTGCCGGAAAATTTAGACGGATGAGCCAATTGATAACTAAAACTATATCAAAACAAACGAAATTTATCATAAAACGGAAACCGCATTTAATGAATTTGATGTGGTAGTGACATTTAACATTGATTAGTTAGTCTCCCCAAAGTTGACCCTTCTTTATTACGTTTCATTAACATAGGAAGAAATTAGGTTCATTTAATAATCTGAGAAATATTATCTTCAATATCGCGCATATGAAATTTGCTATGGTAATACATTAGTAAGAAAATGAAATAATAAATTCTGACGTTTCTTTATCATCTAGAAAAGCATCTATGATCACTCCCTGTCAGAAAGCTTTTGTCTGACATTTCATTATTGCATATTATGTTGTTGATCTCTTAAAGAACTTGCAAGGATTTTAAAAATTTTATTGTCGACATCGATTTTTCAATAGAAAAATTATAAGTGTCTATTTCAAACACGTTTTACACCAAGACCTATGAATCTATAAAACCCTCTATGACGATTTATTGCTGACTAAGCCTTCTTGTTTAAATCGCGCTATCTCACTTTGTTGTAAAACATGTAATGAACTTGCAAATTGAATTATCGTACAAAACTTATTTTGAAGCAAATCAATTTAGTTTTCCTCCGCTTAGTGGTGTGCAATTAAAATGATTCAAATTTATTGAGATGGTTTTTATTACACTAAATGTATTTTAGTTTTTTATTGTTTTTATTAAATGTTAGTTAGGTTATCACTTATTAATCCGATTGCCTGTAAGCGCATGATGAACCTTTTTGCAGATAGATAGTTTCACAATACTGCTTGCATCATATACGGTGTTTAAAGGGCTATTCACTTTATGGGGTTTCTATATGGAATATTATACAGCCTAATCCAATTCCATAAATTTTGCTCAGCCGCCTGCACCCCCGATGCCGACCTTATCGCGTCTGCGCCGCCAATAGTAGTCGGCGGCGCCCACCTCTAGCATTGAGACGACACACTCACTCAAATTCCCAACATCCTTCTCCCGATTTCTAATAACGAATCCATCAATGATCTGGAGGTGTAGCATGTAAGAATTACATATCATAATGCGTGCTATAATTGGTTTAGCATCAAAAATTGCATCACTTGTGTGGGGCCTAAAATCAAGTCCCTATATATAGGACGACAGGTAAAACAAGATATAATATGTTGGTACACAAATTAAGTCAATGTTTGCACAGATAATTAATGGTACGTAAGGTAAAAATTTGACAGCTCTAATTAACCTGTGTGACATCATGGGTGGCAACAAGGCCTACTTTAATCACGGCCTGGCGATTTGCAGTATAAAAAAGAAAAGTAGCAATAAATACTCTTGCAAGTATGGAATTGGTGCAAAATTTTGTCCAAATATGCCATGCAAAGAATATCAAAAATCTCCTTCAAATTTGTGGAGCTACAACCATTGTATTTGTTTCCCAACATAAAAAGGGTTCGTCAAACAATTAAAGGATTGCACAAGTACAGCAGTTAACTCAATTTTTTGAAATATTTCATCTCAATGTAGAAAGGTTAGATCTACATTTCTGCTTGAATAGACTTATATTCGCTGATTTTTTATTCCGGCAAATCATAAATTTTGTTATGCATATTATTTGAATGTGGTTTTTGCAGTTTTTAACAAATCAAAGCATTTCAAAAAGTACATGGATATGTAAAATAGCTAATTCTTTGACTTGATTATCTTAAATGATTTGCTGCATCAAATCTTGGTCTGCGGCGAAGTGTGTTTTTGCATAATTTTTGTTAATTTTACTGCAAATCGCCAGGCCGTTAATACAGTAAGCCTTTGGTGGCAATCAAAAAACCTTAGTAGCTGTACTCAGGTGTAACAAAATTTCAGGGTATGGCCTACTTAGTTGTGTAATGGAGGCAAAATAGCAAATATTTAAGTGGCTGGTGGCAGATCAAGATGTGGATTGATTTTAATAAAATTTTGCAGATATGTTAGTAATACCAACTAGCAACTAGCTAGAAAACATTCAAAAAATATAATTTTCACAGCACCCTATTGTACATCTGGATAAGTAAAATTTAGTATGTCTAAGTTCATAAGGAAAATATCAAATTGCATTTTTTACTTCTTCAGTGATCAAATATAACGAAAGTTTTCATTCAAAGTTTAGGCTTGGGTGTTGAGTGCAAATTCCCTTCATAAATAATACAAATACTACAAAATCAAGATTTACATGAAACAAAATTTAGCTATTTTACAACACTTTGGGTGTGATTAGATTCACGTAATGAGAAATAAATGCTTCGCAAAGACTTAGAGCCATTAGAAGCAGATTTACTTCTTTGAAACATTCGTATTAAAATTATTTTCACGGGATTCACATCAGTCTTGTTTAGAAAACAATGATCTACAAAACATAAAATAGAGAATATATACCATTAAGTGAATGCACAGAGTAAATGTTAAAATATGTTAAGTTTATCATCCTCTTCCTACTCATCAACCCAAAATGATTATATTACAATTAAAAGGAAATTATGATAGCACTATACGCACTAAGAGACTAAAAACAAAACTGAGAGGCCCAAAAGCTTACTAAAACTCAAAGATGTAAGTAAGCCTGGAAATATAGGCCCGCAACAGTTCGGCGCAGAGGATTGACCATGAAGGAGACCTACCCAGCGCAAGTCCATTAAATATTCAATATTAAGGGGACAAGTTAAACATAGACCTGCAAATTTCATCTTGTGTTAATGTCTTAAGTCTCAAACCAACCAATTTCACCTACTTCATTAGCGGTAGTCGTCCGTTTGCCGAGAATACCAATGCCAACAAAAATCGAAATATTCAACTTCAGTGGAACAAAACCACCAATTTTGAAGCTACAAAACTCCTATTGAACATTTAGCTCTAATTTGTTACAGTATCACATGGCAACAGGATTGAATATCATTCTGGTCGTATATTATATTTATTTATAAATGTTTTGATCGCAAAATTGGCAATATTTGCCCAACCATAACTGTGGGGTAACTAGCAATAACTCTTTGGCTGTAGCCAACTAAGCCGTAACCATCATCAAAATCCATGCCCAGCCCAACTCATGAGTACCCAGAGCATTCCATTTCTGCAAAAGCTGTAGTTATGAAAATACATATTTTTAAAATTATGAATAGCTAAAATAAGTAAAAGTGCTATATTTGCTTACTTGTGATTTTTTTATAATTCAATTTTGCAATATTCACATGAATTGCTTTACTAAACATTAACGATGCTTAAAACGCTGCTGCTAAGTCTTTAGTTCTTACAAAGTGCGTGCATATTTGGCGTTTAAAGTTATTGATACACTAGTCAGCATGGGCTGCCAGTAAACAACTAATAAATTCATAATATTCAACAGTTTGTGAGTGTTCAATCCTTTGTAAAAAAAATATAGTCGTTCATGTTTGTATACTTAAATTGTTAAGGGCGGCAAAATGTATACTTTCGAATACAAAATTGCCAAAAGCACCAAACGCTAAAAATTTCCAAAGCGCGTTAACAGTTAACGACGGTTTGGAGACACGTTTCGTTTCACCGGAGCTCTTAATTCTTCAACCGTTTTGAAAGTTTTATATGAAACTTGGTAATATTGATTGACTTTTCGTGAATTTCAAAACTTCAACATAATTTGAGTACAACAACCTTAAATATTGTTGTATACTACGTAAGGACGGTTTGGAGTACTTTTTGTACCCCAGTCATTCTGACTAAATAGATTCACTCTTGTATCTTAAAAAATGGAGTGTGCTACAAAATATTTTATATTTAAATTATATTACCAGATAGCCTTGTCTAGGAATGTATTCTAGCATGAGTGAGTTCAAGTCCTTCTATATAGTAGGCCTGGATAATAGACAAATATTATCAACAAAACTGAAACCTTTTTGAAGACAGATACAAAGTCTAATGATAGAGACCTTACCAATGGTAATGCTAATCATGTAAAAGCTATACCCACATTTTATCTACTGATGCTCCAAAAAGGAATAAAATTTTCTAGCATTTTGTCAAAACACGGTTTGCAATAGTTGTTGTAGACGGATATTCAACAGTAATACGACATTTTAAAAAGGAAGTAGACATTTGCATTTTACGAATACATATTTGGATATATGTATTTCAGATAGATAGATATGGATAAGATGTGGTCTCGACCGCTATTCATTTCAATGACTAGATCCGACAAAATTGTGCTCAAATAACTAGGCACGATTAATATAATGAGGGATGAATTTATAATGGGGGAAATTCTTTGTATAGAGGGTAGATGAAATTTTTCAATATATTCTTTAGGCTATAGTTGCTTAGCACACTCATTTGTGTAAAACATTATGTAGGAGATTTCGAAAAATAATTCGAAAAATATTATTTCATTACTTCATTGCATCCAAAAACGCCTAGAGTTTGCCATCATTATCAGAACCATGGCATGTGAAAAGAGGCAATAATTTTACAATGAGTACTCAAACGATTTTTTTGAAATATGTTAGGATCTTAAAGTGTTTTTATGACTTCTTACATGGAGCTTTATGGTTTTTACGATTAGATTCCAGGAGGATTGGTTAAAGGATAAAGCTGGGGTGACTTTTTTTATAATTTAAATTACTTAGAAAATCCTAGAAAATCCTAAAATTTTCCATGCCCAAGCTGTAAAAGACTAGCTGTTTTTGGGAGTTCACGTACTGTTTCAAAATTGGTCTGGACCGGCTCGGCAGTGGGTCCAATTTGCCTTAATTGTTTAACCTAGATTCGGAATCTTTAGTCAAATATTCCATATTTTACAAAGACCAATCAAAACTTTTAACAAACAGAAATTATATGGAAAAACAGCAAAATCCATATTAATTACGAGCCTGGAATGGTTTATTGAACACAAGCCGCAAAACAAACTCATCATATTCATAAAAATTATTTAAAATATACTATTTTGCAAGATTAGCGAAAACGTGTAGCCTTCACTTCAACCAGCAATTTCTGGCCAGGTCCCCTCCACAGCCCACATTAATAACTTTTTCTGTCCCAGCCTAGCTCATGGCCCACTTGGACCCGGTAGGCCCACAACATGCATGGTGCAAGCAGAACTGTTTCCACTCTTGCTCATTCCTACAAAATATTGTGTAGGACGTAAATGAGTCATTTTTGATGACGAAGTATTGATGGACAGGGTCAACCCTGATTTGAACATATGAAAGCTGAATAATAGATTATGCTTCATTTGACCAAGTTAAAAATCTGCTTTGTGCAACCCGCATCTTTTTAAAGCTTGCTTAAGCAATAAAGTATTTGTAATATTCAATAATATCTGTGGGGTACAAAAAGTACCAAGTAGTAAAAAAGCAAAAAGTTTCTAATTGGGAACGCTTTAGCTCACACAATTGTAAGGCTATTTTGGATTACTTCCCTTAACGGTTATGTATGTCGATAACAGATTAGGTAAACACGTTTAGGGCGAATTTTCCTTTCTATAAACTAAACAGAAAATAATATGTGAATTAGGTTTGACTCAAAAAAGTCTTTGAAAATAATAATTCACTACTTGTTGCTGGAAGGGAAGTGGTCCATTCAGGACCGCGGTCCAGATCAGTCCGACAGGTCCTCAAATATTGAGGTTATATTGATCCGAGTTTTCCTAAGAATCAATGCAAAGTTCAGTAATTTTCATCCGTTTTATATTTCAATACAATGTATTTCCAAAGTCATATGTACAAAACTATATCTGTGCATGCATTAATATATCGAAATACATGTATGTACGGCAAACAATATATAATGAAAAAACAAATTTTTCGACTTATTAATTAGTTGCCAAACACATGTCACTCATTGCTATTTGCCTTTTCTAATTAACAAATTCCTCAAAAACAATTTGATTTCATCAGATATAAATTTTTCATTTAATAGTGTGCTCAATCTAGCAAAGCCCGTAGACACGAGCGGTAGGGGCGAACCCCGGAAGGTCAGGTAACCCCTTCTAGCAAATAAAGCTAGAAGCAGAATGTAAAAAAATTTAATTCAATTGTTTTAACCTTGCTGTTAATAATATCATGAAATGCATTTCTAAGATCTGGGTTTTCAATATTTTCAAAAAGATTTTGTCATTCAGTTTATCACTACTAGACGTGCCGTGTCAGAAAATCTTGCGTAAGCCCATGCATGCAACATAATATTAAAACCGTGTACAGTCTTAATTAAACTTTAGATTAAATTATAAGAAATGTCGAAATGCCCATCACCCCCTCCTGAATCCTTGTCGACTTCCCTTAGGTGATAATACTGGCTACGAGCCTGGACTTGCAGTAGCCAATAAAATGTGTAATTAATAGTTTTATTATATTCGACACGAAATTCCAGAATTCGTTCTTGCATAAAACTAGTAAGTAAGCCTGTTCAAAGCATGTAAAGAATTAGCTTAGAATTAATGTCATTAGAAACCACATTAAAAATTAAAACTGAGTGAATAATTGACATAGTTTGAAGTACGTTTTCATTTATCAGTTTCACCACTCACAGCAGGTGCTTCCTGAGAAATCAAATGTGTTAAAACAAAGAATGTGTTGCATTTCATTATTCCTGCAGGATTGAACATTATCTTATCATTTGCCAAAGGCTTCTAAAAAGCATCAAAGCTTATGTAGTGTGCTGAGAAAATCTAAAGTACGTTATTAATCAATTTTATAGGGTGGTGTAATATTTTGCATCTATAGTAAATGTATACCAATGATAAAGAATCCTGATTAATTTGAATCGAAGGTTGACAATTTTACCTAGTAACAGGGTTTTCGCACAAGAATATTTTTCTAGAAAGCGTCGATCGCCTAGAACACTCATTTCAGTAACGTTTTATTGAAATGAAATAACCGTGGTTTACAAAGGATTGTTAGTTTTTGCAATTCATGGCGTTGCTCATTAGGAACTCATTAGGAACATACTAATGAATTTTCTTGAAAATCATATTTTGTTGAGTAGTAATAATTGACTAAAGTAAATTCCTATAAATAGAGTTATAAGTACTTAATATTTAAGGATTCTGGATGTTTTCAGGCCCTTATCTAATTGACCTATAACTGTTTTCACCTATACTTAAATATATAATTTTATAATAGAGAGTAAGCAAACATATTTTAATCAAGAAATATTTTCTAATTGATGAAACGGCATTTACATCAAATCATATATTCGAGTTGGGGGCATCTTGACATGGTTAGCTCAATTGTTTCTTATTGTAATTTAATGATCATTGCCTGAAATTGATTTTAATTGGCAATACATGCCTATTTTTACCCAATGCCAAACTCATGAAGACATTGTAAGAATTGAGAAGTGTGAAAAAGTTCCCTATTCTATGCTTTGAATGGTAAGTTATCTATGTTTCTATAAATATGAAAATCAATGTCACATAATATATGATATAAGGCAACTTTAATCCAGCATTTCGTTTCATAATGATAATTATTTGATCCAATTTTAAAGTACTCATTTTTCATTGTTGTGATGCACCAAAATGTAGTCTTTAATCCAGTAAAGTATTATGCCCATTTGAAATTATATGCATCATTTAAGACCTTCATCTTATCTCCTTTCAATTCAATAAGATAACATTAAAATTTGATGTCTAAATATTATCTTAAAAAATTCAGTCATATGGCACCAATCAATGAATATAATAAAACAAGGTCATATTGAAGATTATTCTTTTAGTAATGAATCTCTAAATTTAAATCTGAAATTTTTTTCTTATGAGATTATAAGTCATGAATTAAATAGTTAATTTCAAAAATTAATTCAATTTCATTCTATATCACTCTTAATTAGCATCATTGCAAATCTCATAGTCCTTTTTGTGACATGGTAGACATGGCTAGCAAATACTTTTTAATTAGCTTTATGCTGTATAATAAAATATAGGGTGCACATTAGCTATACACCATAATTTTTAAATACAAACTGCAATATTATTTGCTGAATTCTTATTGTGAAAGATTATGGTTTTAATTTATTAACAGACTAACAAACGTAAAAAAATCAAAATTTATATAATGATCAATTTTGTCTAAATAGTTAAAAATTTAATAGTTTTAGTGCCTATGCATACATATTGTAGGATCGCTAGGGGGGAGGTGCACGGAAGTGCACTGAGTGATAGAACGCGACTAAATATTTCTCTATTTACAATTGAGTTCGTTCCTTATATACATAAATTCTCGAAAATTTTTTTTCAAATAACTGGTAAAAAACCGGCCACAATATTTTAAAAAATTTAAGGTCAAAATTTAGAATATGGTAAAAAAACTTTTAAATTTTTTGGATCCAAAGCTTTAGGTCATTTTTTTAAAATTAAATAATGTATGAATGATTTTCATAAAATTCCCTTTAATACGATTTTATTCAAAAATTTAACAGTAAAGTGTCTGATAAAATTGCACTTAAGATGTAAAAAAAAGTTTAAAGAAGAGGAAGCTCTACTTATAAGCCAAGAAACCATATTTCCAATTTGTCTAGCTTAAGCTAGTACAAAGTACAAATTTCTTGACTACAATGACATGTGAAAACATCACTGTTCAAATAAACTTTTATTATGCACTGATTGACTTGAACATTAGTCAAACAGGCATTCCATTCCGCTATTTTCATTTGAAGGTCCTGAATTTATGGCATGCCGAAAAACCTCAACTCGATAAAGCCTTAACAAACAGAAAAGTGTCACCAAGTATTTTCACTCACATCTGATGGTAACAAGTCAAAGGACGTTTGTAAAACGTCCTAACAATTCTAAAGAAAATGTCAATTTCTATATTCGTGTTTCTTACAACCTACTTGACTATGTTTAGTAAAGAATACACGAATTTTACGAAAACTAACAAATTTTTCGGTCAATTTTTTAGGTAAAAATTACGTTTTATGTCAAAAATTTTTGTTCAAAAAAAAATCACCTGATTTATTAAAATTCCCATTTACATATATTTTTCAGGAAGCATTGCTTTACGCGAGCCCCTAAAAGCGCAAACAGCAAGGCAATAAAGAATTTTCTTAGCCTAACCTATGTACCAAATTAAGAAATACTTCACGGCAAGGGTTAAAATTTTACGAAAATTGACATAAAAGCTAAGATAACTGAATATTATTACATATTACATAACGTGTGGTACAGCAAACAGCAATTTTTTTGAATTTAAGCATGTACTGAATAAAGTTATTCTTCTTCTTCCTCCTCCTCTTTCTCATTCTCTTCTTCTTCTTCTTCTTCTTCTTCTTCTTATTCTACTTCTTCTTCTTCTTCTTTGCCAACTAATGCCAATACGGGGGATTAAAAGTTGTATCTCAGTCAAAGTTAAAATTTGTAATTGATAATAATAATGCTTGACACCATGTTTTTAATTATTAAGCATATCATTTCTTACATTTGTACATAGTTCTGTGGATCTTTCAAGTTTGTGTAGAATGCTCGGCAATATTTTGTAGAATTCTAAAAGAAATGCTTTTTAGGAGTAAAAATACTAATGTTCAATGCAGAATTGTTGGCAAGCATGAAATTGCTGCTCATGTCCATTTCTTTTGAAAATCTAATGTCCAGCTGGCATCCTTCTACCATGTGCTTGCCCTTTAACTGTAATTTCAGGTGCGTGACTACAATTGAACGATCATGTTAATTTAGATGGAGAAGAAACGTTAGTGATCTGTTAAACAGAAGGAGATGAAAATTTTCATTTAGTCTATACTTATCCAAATGGTCACACACTGGGGGGGGATTAAAGTATCCTTTGTGATGCAATACCGACCTTATGGGGGGGGGTGCGAATGCCATTGGCCCCACGCTAAAAAATATCTGCTGAAAATGTATTAGTAAATAAAAAATGAACTTTTAAAAATTTAGACATTAGAGTATATGATATGCACATTATAACTTACTACCATCAGACACATAAGAACAAAATTTGTGTTGTCATGAGAGCTCTCTAAAAATCGTCGTGTTATTATATTGGTTAGAATATTTCAAAGTGGTCACATGGTTCCGCAAGAGCAAACCAAATTTACAGTGTTATCCATAGAGAGTGATATTGCTAGAAATTCTGATTTTTCCAAATTAATAGACGATTTTAATAAAAAAAAGGGGGAAAACGTATATGTAAGTGAATTTTATTAATTGCAATATTGGTGTTTGTTATTCTATTTGTTTTGCCCTACAACGTTGTTAATAATCTCAAAGTTGATTAGGTAATACAGTATTGAATTGCATTACTTAAATGCAACTTTCCCTATAAAAAAAGGACTGAAACCTAGATCATGATGACATGGACTTTGGTATTACATAGGGCGAACAAAAGTAAGAAACGTCAAAATTGAAATAAAGATCCATTTTGTCTAAATAGTTAGAAATTTAAATTGTTTTAATGCATATGCGCTCATATTTTAAAAATTTTAATGTCAAAATTTACCAACATTCGCAATTAGGTAAAAAAAATTGAAATGTTCTTTGAGGTCAAATTTTAGGGTAAATTTTTTTGAAAAATAAACAATGTAGGAATGATTTTCATAAAACTGCTTAAACCATATAATTAATACAAATAATTACCAACCTTTTTAATAGCAAACGATTTCATACAATTTATTAGTTTTGCACTTATATTGTAAAGAAAATTTTAAGTAGGAGGAAATCTCTACCTATAAGCCAAGATCCTCATTTCGAATTCGTTTAGGTTTTAAAATATAAATTTCTTGGTTACAAGAACATCCCTGCACAATTTTCAACTATTACAAATAGAGATAAGTTAGAACAACCATTTAATTAATATTTTAATATTTTACAAATGTTTATAAAAATCACACTACTAAGAGTATCATTGCTGAAAGAGCAAGAACTGCTATCAATGAGGCAATAATCCAAAAGTTAGGGATTTGAGTCCAAATCAACCTCAATTTTAGATGCTTTGTCGAAAATTTAAAATTATATATTACATGTCTTAATGAATAATCGGTGCAGTCAGTTCATTAAATCTTACAGAATATTGATTGCTGAAAATAGTAAGTGCTCTCCGTGAAAAGGTTCTTCTCAATGTTAAAAGGTATGCTTAAGACAATAAAAATTCTAAGGATAATGTGCAGTTCAATATTGGTGCTTCTTACAACCTAGTTGATTATGCTTAGTATAGAATACACGATTTTTACAAAAGCTAAAAAATCTTTAGGTCAATTTTTTAGGTAAAAAAATTCATTTTTAAGTAAAAAAGTCAAAATTTTTAATTTATTGGTAAAAAAAATTATTATAGCTTACTATTTCACTTATATGTCGCAGGCTAAGGCCGGCCCTGTTGCGATGGCACTTCACATCACACGTTGAATTTAAGACATTTATTATTCAGCTGTTTAAATTTGCAAGAAAAGCAACACGGATATAACCTTAAGTAGCCTGGTGTAGTTTTAATATAACAAATCATTTGTCCACAATTACAAAAAGCTTCTCGAAACCTATTAGGAAATTTGGAAATTGTGAGGCATGGACGTACCTATTCATGAACGTGTTTGAATGTTATGCTGAAAAATTGTATTAAGGTGTATTGTTGTCCCAAAAGTANTCAAAATTTACCAACATTCGCAATTAGGTAAAAAAAATTGAAATGTTCTTTGAGGTCAAATTTTAGGGTAAATTTTTTTGAAAAATAAACAATGTAGGAATGATTTTCATAAAACTGCTTAAACCATATAATTAATACAAATAATTACCAACCTTTTTAATAGCAAACGATTTCATACAATTTATTAGTTTTGCACTTATATTGTAAAGAAAATTTTAAGTAGGAGGAAATCTCTACCTATAAGCCAAGATCCTCATTTCGAATTCGTTTAGGTTTTAAAATATAAATTTCTTGGTTACAAGAACATCCCTGCACAATTTTCAACTATTACAAATAGAGATAAGTTAGAACAACCATTTAATTAATATTTTAATATTTTACAAATGTTTATAAAAATCACACTACTAAGAGTATCATTGCTGAAAGAGCAAGAACTGCTATCAATGAGGCAATAATCCAAAAGTTAGGGATTTGAGTCCAAATCAACCTCAATTTTAGATGCTTTGTCGAAAATTTAAAATTATATATTACATGTCTTAATGAATAATCGGTGCAGTCAGTTCATTAAATCTTACAGAATATTGATTGCTGAAAATAGTAAGTGCTCTCCGTGAAAAGGTTCTTCTCAATGTTAAAAGGTATGCTTAAGACAATAAAAATTCTAAGGATAATGTGCAGTTCAATATTGGTGCTTCTTACAACCTAGTTGATTATGCTTAGTATAGAATACACGATTTTTACAAAAGCTAAAAAATCTTTAGGTCAATTTTTTAGGTAAAAAAATTCATTTTTAAGTAAAAAAGTCAAAATTTTTAATTTATTGGTAAAAAAAATTATTATAGCTTACTATTTCACTTATATGTCGCAGGCTAAGGCCGGCCCTGTTGCGATGGCACTTCACATCACACGTTGAATTTAAGACATTTATTATTCAGCTGTTTAAATTTGCAAGAAAAGCAACACGGATATAACCTTAAGTAGCCTGGTGTAGTTTTAATATAACAAATCATTTGTCCACAATTACAAAAAGCTTCTCGAAACCTATTAGGAAATTTGGAAATTGTGAGGCATGGACGTACCTATTCATGAACGTGTTTGAATGTTATGCTGAAAAATTGTATTAAGGTGTATTGTTGTCCCAAAAGTACTTAAAAAGATTTAATATAGTTCATTGAAAAATCCCGATTTTTAAAGATTTTTTGAAGTGTGTCCATATTTACGTTCCGGTAAAGAAATGATTAAGTAAAGCTCATTGGATCAACAACGAACCTTAATTGTTTCTTGATATGTAGATGTCGATAGACCTCCGAAACCCATTGAAGCTTCTCATGCACAAAGTCAAGGAAGCGGTGTGGGGTTTCGGCCCAAGAGCGAAAATCAAAGATGTTGATACTACTTTTCCTCTATCTTGTGGAGATTTCAGATTTTAAAGATTTTTACCATTCTTGAGTTAAAAACTCTTAAACATTTTTTCGAGAACCATTAGAAGATTTTATAAAAAATTTAGGGTTAATATTGAAGTGCGCTTAATTTTTTATGATTGTTTCTAAGGTGTATATGCAAAGAAAGTTGGGTTAAAAGTTGGAAACCAAACTTAAACTGCTTTCTTAATTTGAAGTCCTGAATAATAACTATTATTCCTTTGCAGCGATAGTCAGTTACGAAATCACTTTGATGAAAAATGCGTCACAATATTCATTAACAGTTCAAATGGGATTTTGTTTGAAGCTAAGTGTGCCAAGCTAAAGCATATGTCAAGCAAAAATACGATTTCCCGAAATATCATGGAAGAATTCTCCAATAAATTTTATAAATAGCAATTAACCAAAACAACACACAGTGGAAGTCCATGGTTTAAAACAAATGTAAATTTTATTGTATTCAAAAACAATTGATACTTTCTTTCAGAAGCAAGTTATCCCATATCTGATTAAGCCTTTCAGATTTCCCTACTATAAAATTTGTTTTCTTATATTATTTGCGGTAGATAAAAATAACCTATAAGAGAGAAAAATAAAAAACAAGAGTTCCAAAGTTATCTTCTTGAGATGTTTTCAACTTTGGTACTCCGCATAGGTGCCCACGTAGCCAAATACTGATGGACCACCANTTGGCAGACTGACTTGAGTTCTTCACGCCATGATATCACACCAGACTTGTCAATGAACCGAGCTTCTAACGAGCCGAGCCGAGCCGAGCCGAGCCGAGCCGAGCCAAGCTTGATCACAGTATTTGATATACAACAAGCCCAAAACGAGCCTATTTTAGGCAAAGCACGTTTATAGTTCTGCTTGTTAATTTGATCATGTAGATTTTTCTTATTTTTTGCAGTCAGTATGCTTTTCCGATAATCTTATTTAAGAAATTTTATTAAATAATAGAAAGAGCTATGTAAAAAATTCTTTGAGCACAATATTTTTTAAAATATACCGAGCTAAAACGAGCCTCATTCAAAGATTTTATGTGGCGAGCCGAGCCGAGCCGAGTCAAGCCGAG
>CABFPE010000009.1:2116293-2126775 GCA_900660155.1 Hofstenia miamia | reverse complement strand
TATATATATATATATATATATATATATATATCTAATGGCGCTGTATTAATGAACGTTATTGAAACATTAACATATTCCCTATTTTAAAAAAGATAAGATAAAATAAGATAATAACATGATTTAAATAGATGCGAATAACAGGATTTCCCATAAAGCAAGAATTCTTGCGCCAACCCGATGCAACATATAGAGCGTTTTACACCACCAATTTTGTTGGTAAATATGATTGTGTGTTTTTATTTTTTATATCTTGTTCAAAATTTTTTAACTTTGTATTAGTACCATCGTCATAACATATTACCCTTAGTACGGCAATTACTAGCAGGGACCTATTATTTTATGTGCATAGAACTGTTATTATAAGGTGATGTATGTTAATTGCATCCTATATTTATGAAATGTACATGCTGCAAAATAATTTTATATTTCTGTTATAAGAAAGTATGCATAGATTTTCATTAACTAGTACATGTTCAGATATATTAAAGTATTTTTTTGTGCATATTTTATGAACTGGACTTGCAATACCAGTAATATATCAACATATTCGCCTAAACAATACACAAAAATTGAACTTCAAAATATTTATTCATTCAATACTTTTTTTCTATATTTAGTGCAAGTAAAATGTTTTGATCTTGAGTTCTGCTTATGAATATAACCAGGCATGGAAATAGTATTATAAGGTAGTAATTTCTTGATGAGTTTAAAAAACGTTTACATCATGTTGAATATTATTAGTTGCCTTGGGAAAAGGATTGACCTAGAAATAAAGTGTTAGTTTGGAAAGAATTTTTCTTTAAAACATTTAAGGCCAATTTTATTTGGATATCGAGTTTTTTGTAATAATATTAGTAATAATATTAATAATAAAAACAATAATAATATGAATTAAAGGAGATTTAAAAGATAGATATTTGGATGAACGAAAATTAAAGGTGCTTGAGAAAAATGATAGATATTCATTAACATCAAAGTCATAGCTTCCAATAAGTAATTGGTTAAGAAAAATAAGATCAAGATATCTTAAGTAAAGATTCATTGGAAAAGCATGACTTGAAAGAAGAATTTCAAATGAGGAATTTGAAGAGTACGATGTAGTATACAGTCAATTTTTAAGGCAGAAGAAGAATCAAGATGTCAGCACTGTGAAGCATACTGTAAGCAAGCATTTGTTTGTATAATGAATAGACTTGGGTATTACAGATTTCAGATAAAACAAAAAAGAGAACTTTACATTTTTTTTAGAAATATTAGATTTCCAGGATAAATAATTACTTCACATTTAAAAAAATTTCAAAGGTAGATAATGTAATAATAGGGGAGATCTAGCATTATGTGTAGAGCAAAGAAGAGACCTTCACATTTTGACGCATTGAAAGAAATATGAATATCAATAGACCATTGTAGTGCATTATCACAAGCAGTTTGAAGGTCGTTCAAGTTTGCAGAAAAAATTCAGATATCATCAGCATATGGGATACATATGGAATTTTTTTGAGAAATTCATTTAATGTACATGTTATATATTATACATCTTTTAGATCAGCAAATAATATATTTGCATATCTTAGGTGACTCATAATAAGTGAATAGAAAAATTGCATTACTATCATTGACATACTTCTTATACCTATTGAAAATTTTTGCACTATTTCATTAATGTGAGCTTCAAAATTTAGCTTCGAGTAAATAAATACTCCTAAATACTTAAAATTGTCTACATTTGGGACCTTAACATTATTGAGATTCAGAGTTGTTGCTGAAGCATAGTAGTTATACTTATTGGGCTCCGTTTTACTTTCATTTATGAGTAACTTATGCATGTTGAAATATGTTGACAATTTGTTGAAATTATATGCTACATATTCAATAGCTAAATGCATCGATTTACTATCGTTGAATATGCAGGTATCAAACTTTATCTTTAAAATTCTGCTTGTAAATTCTTTTTTTCAAGGCTTTACTTCATCTAAAACGCCACACAATTTGATATCCGGAGAGCCTGCAATTGCGCTTTTCCACACTGTTTGGCTTTGGCATAGGGAATTAGGAAATTCAAAGATTGAATAAATGTTAAATTTAAAGAAACATCAACAAATAAAACGTATTTAAGAATATATTGCTAATAGAGTTAAGTTAATGCAAATGTAAATGGCTTTTGTAACGTCCAACCCCTCAAAATGTCGGACGTTACAACTGCAAACTGAAAAAATAATAGATAATGTTTTTTGTTTAAGAAGTTAATTATTGTACAATCATTAGGCATGGTTTTGCAAAAAAATCATATGGCAATTGACATTTTTGAAAAAAAATGTAATCTAAAATATTAAAAACTTAGGGACGTTACAGTCCTCACAGAACAGGAATTTCTTCACATCCTCCCTGCCTATGTGATGTAGCAAAGTTATCCAAGTAGTGGATAATTGGTAGCCACTATAAAGGCTGAGATTAAATTCATTTCCAAAGAAAACACAAATCACATATTAAATTCATATGTTCCAATAACATTGAGAAAGTAATAGACTTATAAAATATTGCATTGTAAACTGAAAATTGAATATATTGCAACATCTGTGAAAATGTTATTTGTTGCCCTTGAGAAAAAATATTGAGAGTGAATTACCGCTGGCCCCAGCCTATTTTAATTTCATTCATTATCAAATTTACTTAGTTTATTACTTAGTTCAATTTTAACCCTTAATGCATAGCGTATTCTACTGACGGTAATACATGGGCGGGTACTGTCCACTTTTTCCTTATGGTAAATAAGGTTATTTTGGAAAAAGTGGACATGGACAATTTATTTGAAAAATATTTATCTTAGAGCTTAGCTTTAACCATATTTGGAAAGCGGGTTAAGAGGCACCTTCTATGCAGAGCTAAGCCCTATTTTGTACACAACGAAAGTTATAGACCCCAACAATGTTAAGATGTCCATTTTTTCAATAGGGTATGTCCACTTTTGGAGGACTAATCTTTTGAAATTTTAAAATGCGTACAAGTCAAACCCGGCGGGTGCATACACTCTTACTATGTCTAATATACATATATCAATCTCATAATTATCAAAATTCAAAAAATAAAATTTTGAATATTGAAATTTGTTTACCATTTTCAGCCTGTCAGTACTCAACATTTTTAAGATAAAACCTACACTTTAAGGGGCATATTCAAGTAGATAAAGACTAGAACTTTTGAATGGTATATGTTTTAGAGCTGTGGAACCTATATTGGTACCTCAGTGGTGTCTCAAAATTTTTGATAATTTTAATATGGAAAAATTATCAAAACTTCTCAATACAGTATTATCTAATTTGCCAGAAAGCCGAATAAATTGCAGTGTAGAATCAGTTTTAAAAGACTTAAAAACGAAAACAGCCGATCAATATCGATTATATTCACTTGATGTTAAAAGCTTATATACCAAAGTTCCTTTAGTTGATGCTGTTGAATATGCAATATCATTATTGAAAGAATATAACATCAAACTTCTTAGCTTAGACTATGAAACCTTGAAAACTTTGATATTACTCTGCACAAAAAACACCCTTTGTGAATTTCAAGGAAAGTTTTATCTACAAGTTAATGGTGTTGCAATGGGAAATTGCCTTGGACCAACATTAGCAAATATTTATATGTCAAAATTTGAACAAAAAATGAATGTTGCCAAAATAATGAATAAATTTCATTACTATGCTCGATATGTTGATGATATACTAGTTATATCAGAATATAATGTTAAAGACTTACTTCCTTCCTTGAATTCTTTAGATTCTGCAATTCAATTCACCATCGAAGAAGAAAACAACAAAAGACTACCATTTCTCAATATTAACATTGAAAGAATAAAGAACAAATTTACGTCATCATACTACAGTAAACCAACTGATACAAATTTAGTAATTAACTACAATTCAAACGTACCCTTTGCATGCAACACTATGTTTCAAGGAAAATAATTGATAGACGCAAAACTTATTTTTTGGTAATATCCAAATACAAAGTGGAGAAATATTTTACTAAACTTAAACACTGTAGACGTATGAAATAGACGTAAATTTTCACAAACAATATAGAAAATATCCGCTAAACGTAATAACAAGCATTTGAAATATACCCATGATAAATCAATAAAAAATTGAAATGTCTGATATACGTGACAAAAGCAAGTTCGTTTTCACCAATATCCAAAATACAGAGTGGAAGAAATATTCGCCCTGCTTAAGCATTACACACATATGAAACAAAACGCATTGCATATGAGATGTTTTTGTGCAGAATGAGTTGTTGTGCAGAGATTCACCGCATCTAGCAAATTTACACAGAAGTATCACCATTTATTTTCGTAGCTGACATGGGAAATCATGACGCGCAAAATTGCTATGCCGATTATTCACTACATTATAAGCTGATGTATCCATAAGAGTAATGCATTAATTCATCCATCCAAAATTACTCTCACTTCCATGTTGACTTAACCTTTCTAAAGTGTAAGTGTATGTAAATGGGTAAACAAAGTATTAGTTAATAGTGTATTATTCACTCGCAAAAAATACAAATGTGGTATTTAAAAGACAAAGTGCTAAGAATTTTGAGAAACAAACGTCATTTAATATAAATAATGAAAAACAAGATGTATAAAATCCCATAGCATAAATTCATTTTAAAGTGGAAATGTAAAATAACATGCTTAGTTAACCGTGGGATTTTATAATATACATAACCAGTGAAAACAAAAGATGGAAAAAGTATGTGATATACCTTGCTATTTTTGTGTAGACGCATTTGAAATCGCCAGACCTCCCTGCTTTTAAATATCTTTGACGCAGTAAGTTAATTAGTTACAAATTCGATAAGTTCTTTTATACCATGGTTCAGGCTAACCACGCCATTATTATTGAGGTGAAAAGATTTCATTGATTCCATAACAGTCTGCTAAAATTAATAGTAGTGAATGCTATTGTTAAAAAATAGAGTTCATACACACTGATATGAAATAATCAACTGTATGGTTGTTTAATGAAGAAGACGCCTCTATAAATGAACCGTCTATAAGCAACAGCAAAAGACAAAAAAAACGCTTTCAATGCTATACACAGATTTACAATGATAAAAGCGTTAACATTCTCATTTTTCTTCAGTCAATGAGTAAATTTTGATAATTGCAAATGAATACAAAACGCCATTTCAAAAACGAATGAATTAGATGTCATGAAACTCGCGAAACATTTTTAATTACTAAAATACAAACACATTTTCATAAAAAAATACATTTACGCAAAAATGATTAAATTGATTGATTTTAGAAAACAAAATACTCGTACACAGTTTGCAAAATAGCATTAAACGCTCATGAAATTGAAAAATTTTTATGGTTATTAAAATAATTCTACACGATATATAACTTGAAGTGAAAAGATGCAAAGTTTTAAAATTGAAACTGAATATTAAAGCTATATAAAATAAATTTAAGCATACGTATAGTACTCAAAACAATTAATCTAATTAATATATATTTGTAATTGCTTATGACATTATAAAAACACAACAGCAATCATTAAATGATTTAAACTATATTTGTAAATTAGGTATTAAAACAACGTAGGATCATTTTCTGAATACGAGATAGTGTGATATATTTATAATTATACAAATAAATCGCGTAAATTACAGTTATCACAAGCGGATAAAATGAAATAAATACTTCTTTAAGGCGGTTTACTCATTGTATTAAAAAATAATATATATATCTCGCAATATGCAATTAGGAAAACCGGATTTGAACTCCATTTTCCCATTAAGTGTTTTAAAATCACATAGAGATTGAGATTTCTTGAAACAATATCTGACCTTGTTGAGATTTTCTATTTTAAATTTCCAAGTATTTTCCCAATATTTGAGAGTATAAAATATGTATTTATATTACTAGATTTAGCTCCAGTTTTTGATGAATTGATACGGGTTTAAATACACTATTAACTAACTTTGTTTACCCATTTACATACACTTACACTTTAGAAAGTTTAATTCAACATGAAAGTATGAATAATTTCTTCCACTTTGTATTTTGGATATTGATGAAAACGAACTTGCTTTTGTCACGTATATCAGACATTTCAATTTTTTATTGATTTATCATGTGTAAATTTCAAATGCTTGATATTACGTTTAGCGAATATTTTCTAAATTGTTTGTGAAAATTTACGTCTATTTCATACGTCTATAGTGTTTAAGTTTAGTGAAATATTTCTACACTTTGTATTTGGATATTACCAGAAAATAAGTTTTGCGTCTATCAATAATTTTCCTTGAATCATAGTGTTGCATGTTTAAGCATTGGTACAACAAACACGCCTTAAGTGAAATTTGCCATCAATTATATCACTTTGCCCAAATCATTGCAATTAAAAATAGAACTTTCGTCAAAAAAATTAATTTGTTCAATTTAAATTTGTCAAAAGTATTTTGTCACTAGATGGTGTCCAATAGAATCAGTCCATTTCCACATGGCAAATAGCCATATATGTTACTAGAACTTCAGGGTGTCCCAATTGGGCTCCTCTAGGCCTTCTTCATTACTGTGGACACTTGTTAAAAAAGTGGACGGGTCTACGGTTAGGCTTAGGATTTGGGCTTTGGTCAAATAGACCCATAATGTCAATAGTGTTAATTTAATAATAATACTAGTAAATTAGTTAATCTAAAAATATTTACTGCTTTAAGGAAAACACACAACAAAATAATAGAAAAACTAGCTTTGAAAAAGTGGTATATGTCAAATTAACCCAATATATACACTTAATGGCTAAGAACAACAGCTTGTCTAATTGTGAGGCTTGCAGGAGGTTTTTTGTTTCAATGGTCTGAAAGACAAGCATTCCTTATTGTTTTTCATGCCTTATACCAGGCTTGATCTTTTTAAAATTTTATAATTATTGCCTTCTTTCCGAAACGTTTAAGTAAAATTTGGTACGGCACTACTTCGATATTAATGCAGGCATCAGAAATAAATACTAAAGCTTGGAGAAAAATTTTCAACCCACCAAGTGTAAATAGTTGATGCTACGTTGTATATTTTAATATTTCGATTTCATTGAAAGCCTCCTGTTGTATTTAATCGAGAATTTGCAAGCAAATAGCACTGTAACATTTATAGAAATATGATATCTCTAAATTAATTAATCTCTTAAAATAAATTCAGAGTAGAATATATTTTTTGTAATGAGTTATTACAAAGTAAATTTGTGTAAAATTCTCTTATAAGCACTTAAATATTCCGAATATCGTTGGCTAAATTCATTTTTATTCCATAAATTTTCTATAAAATGTATTCTATTATTAACACGTTTGTACAAAATACATGGTTGCTATAATCATTAAAGCGAAATTTTCCTTTTGGCTTGATTCAATTTCTGGTTTTCTAAGATGCTTAGTTGAATAGTAATCATATTTCACCCATAGTACATTATTCTTGTCTTAGAAAAGATTTGAAACACAAATGAACTTGGCCATAATTGAAACCTGAGGTGCTTTGCAGACTATTTTGAAAAAAATCCAATTTTAATGTTCTATTAAACCTTATTTTCGCACACTTAATACTTTAAGAAGTCGAAAATTAATGACCACTTAAGATTGTTAATTCGAGCAAATCTAGAAACGGGTCAATTTTTTTGTCGTGACCTAATCCGACCGAGTAATATGTATACCCGGCCCGACTCATCTTCTTCAATTTAAACCGATTTGCTTATTTCGGCTTGAAGAACAAAATTATTCATTCTAAAATAATTGATGTGCCTAAGAATAAATCAAAAACTAAAACTAACAAAAGAAATTAAATAACATTATAGCAGAAAACGATATCTCCATATCGGCTCCTGATAATTTCTGTAAGATATCGATCACTTACAAAGACAAAAATTTTGATAGAAAAGACAGAAATCTGAAAAATCACTTTTATGGAGCATAGACTGTGGTTCAAGGCAGCTTAGATTAGTTTCAATGGATATTCGGTTTGAAAACGGCAAGAATGACACCAAAACAAATAAAAACACACTAGTCTGGGATGAAAAATTAAATGCTTTTCTATGCATTAGTTCTTATATGCGACAGAACAGCTACATGTAACACACCATTCAATCGTTCAATGTAGAGTTAAACCTATACATGACATCAGAAATTACTGCCAACTATATTGAAAAACTCGATTTATGGAAAAAAAATTTACACCCAACCCGACCTGGACTCTTTAAAAAGCTGAACTAATCCCACCCGCCTAAATAATTTTTTTGCGCTACTGACACTGTAGTTGTGCTTCATACAGGTCAACATGCACTACACTGTGAATTTGATAGGATAATCTATATAATGAATCGCTTAATATGTACTTATCTACTTAGTACATAAACAATGCTAATTCAATTGATTTGCATTTGCCTATTAACCTTACTTCGACACGTATCAAATTTGTCATAGTCCCTTAACAACGACACCTCGCCTCCCCGCCCCCCTCCTTTTAGTAATCTAGCTATTGATACAACTAATGTTTTGATATATTCAACTACTAGAATTCTCTTTCAACTTACTTCAATTAATATCATGACATCCTCCTAAGAAACGTTCTTTACTTCCAACAACAAATTAAGACTTTGGAATATTGCATCAGCCAACAATGCAAGACTGACTAAATTTGGAATAATGTTTTTTATCATTTGCAAATGTTGAGCTTTCAAATGAGCTTTTCTTTTCGTCTTGTATTTCTAATATTAAAGCAAATCATTAAACCCAAAATTAGAATGGCCCAATTTATTTCTGGCATCAATTCCAAATCTGAAAACGTTTGTGTTTTTACCTTATGATTACACTAGACATTTAGGTTTAAGAATCTCAATTCGTGTGACAAAAGACACAAAGTTTTGCTTTATGAGTAAACATCTGAAATGAACAATTTAAAGACATATTTGAAACTGGGGTTTTGCTTATTTAAAGCAGTAAAAAAATAAAAGAATAACATCAAGAAATATAACATTTAGTAAAAAGGCTATATCCATAGAAGAGATATGAATTGATAGCTTTAATGTTAGTTTTCTAAAATATTGAAAAATAATTACAATTTCAAATGGAACTATCAATTGCACTTTATAGTATAGTACTTTCTGAAAAAATTTGTATCCTATTATAGAATCATTGAGTGTCTGTTGACTAACTAAATGTGAATAATTAATGACTGTTCAGTCTACAAGCGAATGATTTCAACAAAAAACATTGTACTATTTCATAAATTGATTAGGAATTTAATTGATTCAAGAACAATAAATTAAAATGAGAGTGACTCTAAAATCTAAATACGCGACATAATGCTGACCGCAAAAATGACTTTTTCTCACTGTATTCAGAATCTAGAAAAGTGCCTCATGACAGAAGGAGAGCTTGGATGTTCTTGCGGACAATGCTATTACTTCAGGCTTGTCGAGTAAACCGCAGGAGATTCGTGGTACTACATGGGGATTGCCACTGAAAATAGCGTGGATCGCCATTATTGTCTTCACGGTATTGTTTTTTCAGGAAAAGTTTCATTCCTCTTTGTGTGCTGGTAGAAATTACTTAAAAGATGTTATATTACTTTTTGGCAACCCATCTTGCAGCATCGCACAAAATTCACGACAGAGATGTTGACACTGCACTCGCTAAGTTCATTTGCACTGAAAGGAGGCAGTGCTAACATGATTTTAACAAGATCGTTTGGATCTTATTGTTAAATTGCATTAAAATTTGCTTTATATGGTTAAGAACTTCTTGATTCACTTTTTAAAGTTACTGCTTGTAGTATAATGCATGTTGACTGTATAATGAATTTCGTTATTTGTTAAATAATGATACATTTGGTGATAACTATCAAATGAAAATTTTTAAATCTACAATATAAAGATACAATAAAGCACATTTTACAAAATTAACATTACAAAAATAGAATATTTAAGAATCACCAAATATAAAATTGTTTTTTTTAAAAGAACGAAAATCAATACATATAAAATTAACATTACAATGATTATTTTTTGGGTGATTGATTGAAAAACTTGTATAATGGTTGAGTTTTTGTTCCAGATGTCACAGATTAGACAAGAATTGCTTGAACCCTAACCACCATATCTTGATAAAAGAAGTGTAGCATTTCCCCGCTGTAAAATTACTGACAATTGCTGGAAAAAATATGTAGAAATCGTATTCAGATTGCAAGAGGCACTTCTGGCAGAAGACATAAAAGACATCTTGGAGAATACTTTGATAGCAATTGGTGACCATCCTTCTAAAGCTTCCACTGATAGTGGTATGAAGGATATACCAGCTGCTGAACATGATTCTGCATATTTAGTGAGCTTTCGGTTATCTGAAACTTTCAGAGCATGACCAGCATTAGTACCCGCAAGAGAAACAATCGAAAGCTGCAGTGAACTAATTACAGTCACGTCTAGAGCGGCT
>CABFPE010000009.1:2069549-2090371 GCA_900660155.1 Hofstenia miamia | reverse complement strand
AAAGACTGTGGAAGTTACAGAAAGTTGAAGTAGTCCCGGTAGTTGTAGGAGCACTAGGAGCAGTGAGTAAGAAGCATAAAATATACTTGAAGGAGTTGGGAGTATCAAAGTGGGGAGGAGCAGTAGCACAGAAGGCAGTATTGTTAGGAACAGCTAGAGTCCTGAGGAAAGCTCTCAGACTCCCTGGGAACTGGTGAGTTCCCCGAGCTGAGAGGGATACCAGCATGAAGCTATGTGAAGTAATGATAGAAATAATAATAATGAATGAGTAGGCAGGTGGCAGGAGGACCTGGACAGAGAGAGACAGGATCCGAGAAATTCGAGGCATTGAAAAGATCAGCCTTCTCCAGATCCGAGTGCGCAGAAAGATGGTTCTAATTCAAGCTGGGGAGATCAGGTTTGGAATGCAAGGAACGCAAAAAAAGTTTTGAAGAGATCCAGATGAGAAGCTGGACAGCAGAGAGATTTTGTCGAGTGCCATGAAGTTGATGACGTTTTTTGTGAGAGAAGAGAGCTTCGAAGAATCAGAAGGACTGTAACAGCGTTTAAACGATTCAAGTTTATGCAAAGAGTGTACAGTAAGGGATGAGAAGTAGAAAGGGAGAGAAGTACGCTTCCTCTGACGATGGGGAACAAAGCATGAAATAATTTGGTGAAGGAAGGTGGACCAGTCATCAGCAGAGAAAGAGTCATTAAAAATGAGGAATCAGGAGAAAAGCGCAGCATTAAGAGATACAAAGTCACTGTTAGATCGAGCATATTGAGGAGCAGCAGGACAAGCAGATGAGGTAAAAGAATTGACAGACAGGTTGAAGCAAACAAATGAGTAATCAGACAGATTAACCGGAACAGGGACTACAGAGGTTTCAAAAATACGATCAGGGTGAAAGCACAAAACCAAGTCAAGGAGAGAGGAGCAGGAAGTAGGAGAAAATAAAAGTTGTTCAAGAGAGTAGGAAGCGAAAATATCAAGAACAGCGGATTCATAGGCGTCATTAGAATCAAGTGCATTCCAACAAACATTAGGAAGGTTGAAGTCACCACAAATGAAGAGATGGGGAGGAGTGGGAAATCCAAGTTGACGAGAGAGAGAGTGATAGACTGATCATGAAGGTATTCAATCATGTATAACAAATCAGCAAGGGGAATGCGAAAAGGACTGTTGGAAGGAGAGTTGTAAACACAGTGAAGAGAAACAATGTGATTACTGAGAACAAAAACACAGCCGCAACAAAAATCAAAGGAAAAAGACTCAAAGGAGAGGGGGTGTCAAGATTAGGACGACGTGAGGCAATGAGAACACCACCATGATGACCACTTCAACGATCCTTACGGGAGAGAACTTTAAGTGTGGAAAAACAACACTGTAAGCAACGGAAGGATCGAACCAGGTTTCAGTAATAAAAATGAAGTCAACAGGAGAGTGCAGGAAGAAGTTGTAAAAACCGAGACTACGATTTAATGAGACAAGACTGCGGGCAATGGCGAAAAAAAAGATAAACCAGAGCTGGGATGAGGAGTAAGATCCAAGTTAAGAAGTTCAGGTAGTCAATCACGATCAGAAGCATCACGACGGCGGGGACGAAGACCAAAAGATTTGCGCTCAGCATCAGAGAGAAAGTAGTATCGGATTAAGAGGCCATCTGACCACACTTCAGGATCCATGAGAGCAAGATGAGACTCTTGATTACAGACTATGTGGAAGGAGGCGAATGGAGAATCCTTACGTGGTGGAATGGGAAGAACGTCATCAAATTGGAGTGAGGAGCCACGGAGGTGATCAGCAACAACATCAAAGCAGAAACAGAATTAGACATGAGCTTTACTAGGAGGACGAGGAAGAGAACTAATAGTTGTAAACACTGAGACGACGGTTCAAAGATACAAGACTGGCATTGGCAAGCAATAAGGAAAAGTCAGAGTTACGGGAGGGAGGAAGATCAGAAATTTGTGCTCATCGTCAGAGAGGAGGTAATAACTAATCAATATGCCTTCGGACCACATATCAGGATTCATGAGTGCAAGATGAGACTCTTGATGGCAGACAACATGGAAGGATACAAATGGAGAGTCAGGACGTGGAGGAATGGAAAGGACATCATCAAATTGTAGAGAGGAGGAATGAAGGTGATCAGCAACATCTGAGGTGGACACAGACAGCAAAACGGCCAATATAGATATGAGCTTTGCGCGCGGAAGTGAACTAATTGGGACAGNGTGGAATGGGAAGAACGTCATCAAATTGGAGTGAGGAGCCAC
The DNA here is from genome assembly GCA_900660155.1 of Hofstenia miamia. NCBI lineage: Eukaryota > Metazoa > Xenacoelomorpha > Acoela > Hofsteniidae > Hofstenia > Hofstenia miamia. The sequence continues at coordinate 2,088,112 of CABFPE010000009.1, read as the reverse complement.
GGAGGTGATCAGCAACAACATCAAAGCAGAAACAGAATTAGACATGAGCTTTACGAGGAGGACGAGGAAGAGAACTAATAGGAACAGCAGGGAGTTGGCAGGACAAACTAGTACCAAGGATATGACGTGGGCGATGATTGCGGTGAGTAGGCAGTGGACCAGACTTTTCAGGGGCACGTCGCAATGCAAGCAAGGGAGCGGCAGCAGGAGCAGAACGTGAGGCAGGATGATCAGGACGGTTGGTAATGGTACGTGAGGCAGCAGCACTGTAGGAGAACATTTGAGATTTTAGTGAGGAAACGCTGAGGAAAGCATTGTGAGGGATTCAGACAAGAATGGTATGACACCAGGACCTTCATTGGAGACATAATTAATCTGTGTAATAACAATCACAAGATAAAGGAGAGGCTTCAAATGTCAGCAAGTTGCCGAAAAGCACTTGTGAAAGGTGACAATAGGCCTAGATCAGGACTTGAAAATCAATTTAAACAAAACAAACTGTGTATCAAAAACGAAAGTGTAGGATATGAGGTCACGATCGCATGATTGGTAATTGAATTAAAAACTTTACGCACTAGAGCAGCTGCTAAACAGAACACAGTAGCATCATCATATTAATAATAATAATAAATGAAATACTTTTAAATATTCTAGAATATATGGAGATACATATCAAAACTTAACCGTACAGAAATGCAATTATATGCCTTCATTTAATAAGTAGGTCTTCCTTAAAACCAGAATGTAACAAAAATTGAAATGTTACTAGGAACGGTCTGCTTGAAGAAACTGCAATGATTGGAATCAGTTCAACCCACTTGGGTTAGTTGATATTGTTATTACCTCTTGATTTGATAAATAACATGAGGTTTGTTAGCTATCAGTATTACACGCCAGTCCATCAGTGATCTAGTAAATGCTATTTAAAGAAGGATGAAAATTTCAAGATTTTAGGTAACAGCGACAAAAAATACTGGATCATTTTTTATATATTATATTAAGCATATGCGGATCGGTAATAGAAGATCAAACATTCTACTGAGTATTGCAAAAATAACAAAGGCGACCGAAGAATCAATAATAAAAATAAAAAGCAAAAAACCAATATTTGCAAAAGGAGATTTTGAAGTCTTTCCTATGACATTGTTGAGCAATTAAATTGATTAAAAATACCGAATTTATGCGGTTGGTACAGAAACAGTTAGTGAATAGAATATGCAAGGACAGTAACACAATGCAATTAAATGTTTGCATTTGATGCAGAGGATCTTCAGCATCTTGGAATGTTTTGGTATTAAGCTGTCTCAGACTAACAAAGCAGAAAATTGGTAACTCCGTCCCCGTATCAAGAAAAAATATCGAACAAGCAAATGCAAGAAAATGAACTGGACGATACATAAATCTACATAAATAGTCAATCATCTGCAATCTGCAACAATAAGAAGAAACATATTGCGCTTCGAATCAATGATCAAAACTTTCTCCCATTTTTCCATTTTTTCAATCATGGATGCTTCGTTCACAATTTCTTCAAAGGAATCTCAGGAGACAAAAAGGTCTTGAAGTAGATCACTCAAATTCGTAAGGTTAGAGAATCAGTATTACATAGTGCCTAAGTTGTTTTGTTAGATGTATAATTGTAATAAATTCCACAATCAAAATTGTGTACTCAAATTCATTTCAAATATTACGAAACATGGCAGAAATTATGTATTCTAACTTAAACAAAAATCTCAATTAACAGTCTAATTAACCAATAATTTCAAATAATAGTTAATAAGCGCTTAAAATTTAAATTGCCTTTACATTTAAAGGGATTGACATTCGTCTAATTAATCATATAAAACTATTGTATCCTAACAACACAACTATTCGTTTTTATTTATCAAATTTTAAAGTTTTTAAAATTAAAGTTCATTAATTTAAAAACTTAAATAATTTGTACAATTAACTATAATTATTTAATAACCTAGCAACCGACTGTTACATTGCAAAATTATAAGATATGTTAATAAGTTAATATTTATCAGTGCAATGTCAGAAGATACTTTAAAGACAGATTTCGGTTTATACTTTGATGTGAATAATAAAGTAAAATTTCTTGATCCAGAAGTTTTAAGCAATTCTTTGGAATTGAAGGATGGTTGCAAGGAGTTTCTTGGAAGTAATTTTTGGAATATGTATATATATGTTAAATATATATGTATAAATATATTAAAGAGCTAAGGCCCATCATAACCAGAACAGTGTTGCTACAAATCAATATAACAAGGCAATATTGGATCAATTCCAGTTTAGTTAACTTTCTTAAAAACTATTTATTTAAAAATTAAAATGTTTTGTGGAATAGTTTTTAGCGAGAAATTAATTGGCATCTCTAAAACGTTAAAAAAGCTACTCGACGAAACGTTAGATGCTAAAACGTTAAAAAAGCTACTCGACGAAACGTTAGATGCAATTCATTAACATTAAAACATTAAAAACTAATAAAGAATTAAAAAATTAAACAGGATTCCGGAACGAGATACATTGAATAAATGAAAAAGTTTCGAACTGTTCTTAGGTCTATAGAATATTGTAAAATTTAGGTTTAGTCTTATGAAACGTCAAGTTGTGACTTCGCTTAGGGCTTAGGTCTATAGAATATTGAAAAACTTAAATTTTAAGTATAGGTTCCAGCCAGTAGCGAAAGGGGGGGCTTACTTGAAGACAGCATGCACTTTACCTGCATATATATATATATATATATATATATATATATAATTTAAAGCGAGAGACACTAGGCCTATAGCCTAATTTTAGTTCATACAAGATGCAAGAGAGCTTAGTCAATGGACAAGAACACTAAATTATTATGACATGGGTTACAGGCAGAAATAAATACACTGCAAGGACACCTGTAAAAAAACAAGTTAAAAAATGAAGTGATACTGACAAAAATCTTTAAATAATCAGGTTAAGAGCTACAGTTCTAGGAGGCTTAGTTATTATTTTGTTTAATTGCTTTCCCTTCATCTTGTACCTATACAAAAAAGCTGGTTCCTTATGCTGCAGTTGTAAGAAGGTTCAACTTTTTTTCCCCCTGACGAAGTTGAAGTTGGGTCCTCCCAGAGCTGTAGCACTTAACCTGATTATTTAAAGATTTTCTTAGCCTTACTTCATTTTTTAACTTTCTTTTTTACAGGTGTCCCTACAGTATAGCACATGTCATATTAATTTTGTGTTCTTAACACTAGAACGGCCATTACTCCTTGTGATTCTTTTTCAGGCAGCATTTCAAAATAGAACATTATGTAAAAAAAAGAAAAAAATTATACATGCAAATTCTAATGGATTATCTGTTTAATTGGTGGTGCATATACCTGCTGTTGTTTTTAATGAATGCATACACAAGTAAACAAAATTCTAATTGCGGTCAATTTTGACCTACTTGGCCGTTCTAGTGTTAATAACACTTTATTTAGCTGCTGAAGGCAGACACTACAAAAAAATAAAAACAAGTCAAGTTTTACGACAGCGAGGACAGTCACAGGAGATGGAAGAGTGTGCGAAACTGGAGAAGGGCTCAGCAAACAGGAAAGACATCAAAGATTTCTTGAAGCTCGGCAGCGGGGAAAAAATCAATGGATGTTGGAGGCTTGAAAGTCAAGATGTAATTAGCAGCAGTACAAGCACGATTGAAAAACGAGTGACGGGTGCGATGTTTCTTAGGAGAATGAATGGAGAACGTGACAACATCATCAGAGTGAGTAGAGTGGGAATTAGAGAACGTAATGAAATCAAAAGGATGAAGATCCCATTTGCGAGTGAGCAGTCAATTGAACAGAAGGAGATCACACTCATGGAAGTAGAGTGACAGCGGGAGAGTGGAGAATTTGAAAAGGGCGTCTTTCTATAGCATGGGAGAGATCCATTTGAAGGCGCGCTTCTGGTAACCTTCCATAGAGTGGAACAAGGAACGGGAAGGCCACCAACAGGGAGAAGCATAGAGAAGGATGGCACGAGGAATGGACTTCAACAAAGAGAGTTTCACAGTAGCCTTGGAATTAAAGGGAACATTGCGGAAGAGGGCAAAGTGTGAGGAATTTGCTTTGCGGAGACATAATGACACATGACCAGACCAATTTAAGTTATCAGCTGGATGAGTATGATGAGGGGAAAAGTTCACAGGGAGAGGAAGATCAGAAGTAGAATACAGAAAAGGAAATACCACATGTCTTGGTAGAGCTAAAATCAAGATGGTTAACAGAGGACAAAGTAGACAAAAGCTCAAGATCAGAGGTAATATTGGATCCAAAGGAACTACCAAAGTTGAAAATCACAGTATCATCAAAGTACAGTAGACATGATGAGTTGAGGACAGATTCAGGGAGGTCGTTGATAGCAACAAGGAAGAAGAGAACAGCTAACACGCAACCTTGACGCGCATTATTCAAAACCACAATGGTTCCTAATGTTGGAATAAGTAATTTTTACAATAGCAACAAGTTACGATGAAATTTTTAAGCTAACAATTTCCCTATAATTTCCAATGTATTTCAAAAATGTATACATTGTATTGGTTGAATAAATTAGTAATAACTCCTACGTATGTTCTTATATACGTCATCATTAATTTTATTTAACTATTAACTTGGTTTTGGAAATCATAAACTAAATTTCATGCTACCTTAAAATTCCAAACTCAGATACTACGTCCTGAGAATGAAGAAAATAAAGTCTCCAAAACTTGCTTGCACTTGTTTGGTCATTTTGTTTTCAGTGTTTTCATTCTTAAGATCTTAATTTTCTCTGTAATAGTGAGGATTTTTTAACCTCAATTTCGTAATGGAATATCTTGTTCTTGGTTAAACAGCATGCAACAAGCACTGGATGATTAAGCACAAGCGGTTTGGGTAATGTAGAAATCATCATTACTCAGCAATTGCTTACGAAATGAGTTGTAGTATGTTTGTGAGGAGAAACAGGGTCACATATTTAACACTATTTTGGCAATGCTTACATTCCATTTTATTCGCATAGATCCTCGAAATGACTGTGGTAAGAAGAAATGTTTGGATCTGAAAACAATAGTTTTATATCCATAAATAAAGAATCAGAAATAATATCAATAATAACAAATAATAACAATAATAAGATTGAATTTACCATACAATGTAGGTATGACAAAAGTACATATAAATTTTCAAAGGAGAATTTTTTAGTTAGATGAATGACAGAAACACATTTATAAAAGAAAGATATGCCATATCTAGATATAGAGGTAAGAGCTGTACCTTGAGACGTGAAATGAGAACATAGATATGTGTCAAAAGTAAAAAATTTTATACGGCAGGCTTGTAATCCCTTATTTGGTTGCGGGATCAATTTTTAATCATCTCTGACTTTAATTTTACTGAAAAAACCCAACTTTAATTTTACTGAAAGCTAAACCTTCCCTTCCATACACTTACCTCTAGTCATTGTCACTTCCGCACACTTTCCTAATCTAAATTCTAACTCTGAATCTCTGCTTGCCTTCTCCAATGTTTCCACTTGTTTCTGCAACATCTTCCTTGAACTAGCATACATCTTCAGGTCGTCCATGTACCACAAGTGACTCACTGCTCTACTCTATGCCTGTCTCCTTTAGCTCACCTGTTTATAAAAAAGGAGATTCTTCCAACCCAAACAATTATCGACCCATCAGTATTACACATCCCTTTGCTAAAATCTTTGAGAAGCTCTTAGCTAAGCAAATTTACGCTTTTCTCAAGGACAATAGTATTCTATCAGATAACCAATTTGGATTTAGGCCTAAGTATAGTACAACCGACGCAATATTATCTATTACAGAAAAAATTAAATCAAATCTGAATAACAATTTGTCGACATCTATTGCCTTATTGGATCTTAGTAAAGCTTTTAATTCAATGAATTTTAATATTTTAGAAAGCAAATTAGAAAATCAACGTTTCAGTAAAAGTGCTAAAAATCTCATTATGAATTTCTTAAGTAACCGAAGACATCGAGTAAAAATTAACAACACTTATTCTGATTATATTAATACTAATCTAGGTGTTCCTCAAGTAACAGTATTAGGGCTCGTTTTATTCGCACTGTACGTCAATGATATATCGAATACTTTAAAAAACGGAACGATCTATCAATATGCGGATGATACATGTATATTACGAGAAGCAAAAAATCCATATCACGCAACCAAGCTTTTAGCAAAAGATATTGAAAATCTTATTAGGTATTTTAATAGAAAAAAGTTAAAAGTTCATCCTGATAAAACATTATTTATTATTTTCACACCAAAGCAATACCAAAAAAATTCTAATATCAAAATTAAAGTAGGAGATAATTAAATTAAGCAAACCAATTCTATTAATTATCTAGGTGTAGTAATTGATAGAGATTTACGTTTCACTGAATTTTTTTTCATCAAAATGTAGGAAAATGGCCTCTGGTATTAAATATTTATATCATTTGCGCAATGTAGGGTAGTCCTTTCAATCACAAATGCTTAACTCTTTCGTGCTAAGTAACTTTAACTATTGTTGTTTTTTATTCCAAAATATCACATCAAACAATCGATCATCACTAGCAAAAATATTCAATTGGGCAATAAGAACTCTGAATTATATTGATAAGCATAAATCAGTGAGCACTTTTATAAAAGGTGGCAATGTTCTTGCACCATTGTACTTTATCGAATATAAAACTCTTTGTATGGTACACAAGTATGTACACAATACAAAATATACTCACTTTTTAAGCAATTCTATCAAAACCAGTGATAGAAACCACAATTTGCATAGTAGTATTAATCGTCCAGATTCATTTTCATTTAAAGCTTCTAGATTATGGAATGACTTAAATCTCGAAATAAAAAAGGAACAAAATTATAAACATTTCAGAAGAAAAATTAAAAAAAATTTATTATCTATACAATCACTATTAGGAATATCAAACAAATTAAGCGCATGCACAATATTTCATTTGACATTTGAAAGTTACGCCCTTTAAGTAAGTGTGCATATTTTTAATTTTGTAAATATACATGTATAGTAGTTTGTATTATTTGTTTGTTTGTTTATTTTAGCAATAAATTTGCTTGACTCTCTTATTATTGTTATTATTATTAATACTTTTAACAGCATGATCTACAATAATATTAGCTCTTTTGATGAGATACTTTACTGAAGTGGCAACATTTGCTAGTAAATGATGTTCATGACTCAAATGTAAGGTGATTGTATATTTATTACTTGAAAAATTTCCAGCTCAAACTCACTATAAACTAACTAGTTGAAGAGCAAACTTGAACTTGCTTAAAATTTATCAACTTGCAGGGCTCATTCTCAAAGTGTGATTGAATTTTATACCATTCTGTGGTTATTTGTTGTAAGCAAGCTTTAATGGAGATAGGCTATACATATACATCTTATACCTTAGAGAATTCAATATTAAACTTTTTTCAGTATCTCCTGTCAATACTTAGTGTTAGCGAAACTGATTTTTTTTCAGATTACATAAATATATTTTAGGCGTTGGACTGAAGATTTTTTCCCAATATTTGAAATTAGACAAGATAGTTTTAGTCTACAGCTAAAAGTTAGGCAAAAATCACTGCCGTCAATCAATTTACTGAAGATTATTATAGTCTAGGTGTAATGTACATTAGTTCACAATTTCATTTCTTCCCTTTTGTGGCACTCGGGGTTAATAACAATAAATTTCATGGATTAATGTAAAATATGCTTCTTTATTAAGAAGTATTTTTATGACATGTTGACATATAAAAAGTTATGTTTATGGTTCACGTACGTATTTAAGCTAAACTTTTTTATTGCAGGAACTCATGTATGCGAAATATACAATAAAGGACATGAATAATTTATGATTGTTTAGACTAACAGTTGACAAATTAACATTGCAGCCGCACATCCTCATCTTTGTATTATATTATGCGCCTTTGGCATTTTATTTTTTTAGCTAGTAGTTGATAAGGTATTCGCAAATGCATATTGCAGTTTTTACATATAAAATTAAATTAGAAATGTGGATTTTTTTTCAGCCGCGTAATTCACTCATTGTTTAGAATTCGAAGATTTTAACAAAGTAATTGCTGCCTATATAACTTCAGTAAGTAGTATTGCTGCAGAAGTTGAATCTGCCAAGCTTAAGGTAAATTGGATTTAACCAACTTTCGCTCTAATATCTTTTAGGCATTAGGTCAACAAAATCTGCTTAAATCAACTGCTAGGGAAAGATCTGTAGCCACTCTACAATTACATGATCTAATTCAAGAAAAGAAAAGACTAAAATCAAGGTATTCATTTATTTAAATAGAAATCCCGATCCAATGGAAATATTCTCTATTTTGGATCTTTGATATAGATCCTAATCTTAAGTATCCAATTCTAGTTGAAAGGAACAAACTATCTGTTTTTCTTGGCTAATTTTATTGTTCTTTGCAATAAATAATTTTTGCCAAGTCAAGGTGGCAATTCGTGCTGATAAATACACAAATACATATAAAATACATGTAGATATTATCCTGTATTCAGTCCTCTTCAAAGAGAACAAGTTTTAAACTTGAATACACAAATTGTTTAGAAGATACGTATTAGACTTCATAGTTTATCGCATACGTCTTTCCGGCATCAATATTTTTAACCGTAAAATTTGCAAACAGCGAAGAGTCTTCCAAAATTAGGAGCCTTCTTGACTAACCTTTTGTTCAGGAGGTTATCGTAGAACTTTATAAAGCAAAATTCATAGTAATTGATTAAATGTTGTTAAGATTATGTTCCAAATGGATACTAGTTTGATTAAATAATTCAACAATGTTCCTCTGGCTAAATGTTTTTTTGGAAGTAATTGCTTCTATATCCTTTGCTTCGAGAAACTTGCACCTACTTTTAGTGTAAAAATCATTGATGCAATTTGTAAAATCATTTACAAGTTTACACATCATGTTTCATAATACACTGCTGTATCGATTCAGCGGTACTTTCGAATAGTCAATCCTTATGATAGACTGCTGTTCAATAGTTTCAGCCAAATTGCTAAAGCTAATTTCGCTGAAACTATTGAACAGCGAAATTAGCTTTACTAGCACTTTGCATAGATTATATGTTTTGAAGTATATAATGTACATTATGACGAAGTTGAATTTTGCCATATTTATTGCTAGTTGAGGACTTTGTGCAGGCGTAAACCTCCATACTCAGGACCGGATTTATTTGCATGTGGGCGCTAGGCCGAATCCTGTCAATGGACCCTAAAATTATTTACATCAACAACCATCATCCCCATTTTGCGTCGGTATTGTGTGGTTTCGTTAAAGTTTTTATCGTCACCGTGAAATAAAATTTTATTTCAAGGACTTGAAAGAAATGTTTATTCATTCATCTGTCAATATGCAACGTAGTTTCTGTACCTGCCTTTTCAAATTCCTCCCTAGCTCCCGTGGCTATATATAAAATTTTAAATAATGTTCCTCTTAGACGTTTTTCAAAGGTTTCTACGTTTCTTTTGATCATCATTTAGTGTTGTTCTTGATAACATTATTTTTTACTAATTTCAAATCACACAATTATGCATATGCTTTTACCTATTAATTAATTCGAGAGAAGAATTTAATTTAATTTAATACCCTTTATTTAAAAACCGTAATGCCACTCAACAACAATGTCCTATACTTAGAATAATGGAAAAATACAGTGAATAACTATGTAAAAATCAAAATGACTTTTCCTGGTTTTATCCTTGGAAAACTTGTCGAAAGTGTATACGAGATCTGATTGTAATGAAAGTGGGTTTAATCTTGTTTTGTCCCAAAGTTGATCTTAGGTGATTGTTAATTTTAGATAGAGTAGAGAAGAGCCTCTCTACTTGACAGTGTGTAATTGGGGTGGTAAGGAAAGTTCTTACCAAGATACTAAAGTTGGGAAAGGCAGTTGTCAAAACACCATCTTTAGACCTCAGCAAAGTTGAATTGTTTTCACTGAACTATCAGATTCAGAAGACAAAATATGTTTAAATTGTAAAAATTCATCTAAAATAGATGCATTCCAGATGACTGGAATAGGTATTGACAAGGAGTTCCAGATTATCTTTGATCACGTCAATAGAACTAGTTTTTAAGAGAGATGAAGTCTTTCCATTGCCTACAGTGTCGTATTTATCCAAATGCTGTGCAAAAAGTTGCTCATATTTTGTTAAGAGTTCGAGTACTCCAATGTAATTGCCGTTCTTATTAGATCCGAGTCTTTCATCAATACCTCTGAGAGGAAGTCCTCTTAATGTTAAAAATTTCATTGTTTCCACTATGTGCAACAGAATTTCTCTCCAATACTTTGTCTCTACTTCTTCTTACCCAAAGTGCTATCAATTCCCTTCCTGCAACTGCTCTTAAACCCTAAGCAGCCACTGAGTTTTATTCTCTGGACTACTTTCATGTTCAGCAACTCTACGCAGACAGTTCTTCCAGTCACGAAATCCACTTGTAAACAATGAATCTAGCCTACTAAACATTTTGCATGGATCGCAAAATACATCGCTAGTTTTCGGAGAATACGAAACCATTCCCTTTTCATCCTACATTGACTGTTTTTTTAAAATTGAGAAGTCACCTTGATCACGATTTTGATCAAGAGGATGCTTTACTACATATTCAATCAATTTATTATCCATTATCTACTAGTGAGCTGGATAACTAATCAATAGTAACATTTTTTCCACAGAATGTCTCTTTTCAATCTAATGAGAAGATGAAATTTCAGTTACAGTTAGCACTTCTACTTTCATTGCAATTCACTCAATATACGTGACTGTGACTCAGGCTCCACTGATCTTGCTTCGTCTTTGTCGTCGCCTGGGAGTTTAGCGCCACTGGTATTAGGCTCTGAAACTCATTTTGGTTTAAAAAAGGTTGGAACTTTGCAAGCGATTGGAGATGTGCAGCTTTGGTTTATTTTAGCTTTTCTCTTTAGTGAACCACTCATATATTTTATCTTGAAGACATGATTTATCTGATAAGAACCCCAAGAAAAATCTGTAAGCAAACCTATATAAATTAACAAATTATATATACAAAAATATATGTAAGTAATATAAATATATCGAACCAATAATTTGAACCAATGATCCAATATACAATTATAGAAATCTCGCTCTTCAGTTGGCCCTAGGCCAATGGCTTATATTGCCTATTGGGAAATCTTTCCCTGGCCATACTAACATCGACACATCATATGTTCCTGTCTTTTTGCAAACAGCAGTGGTCTATGTAAACATCACTTTTACATAAAGTCATATTTGATTTTTGTCATTCAAAATTCACAAACGCACCATGGCATCTGTGGGGACGGTGTAAAAGTATACATGTGTTTCCTTCATTATATTTTGATAAATAAGTTCGTTTTGCATTAATAATATGTTTCTATAAGATGTTGCTAAATTCTATACGTCTTATGACCTATTTAAGGAAGTATGTACGAAATTGAAGAATAATGTATCACTTATTCATCAATCACGCAATTTTCGCAGATGGAGAAATTTTAAATTATTTTCTAAGTACTTTTGTCATTTGTATTAACTAAGAGTACTTGTCTGCACAATACGTTTAATGATATAAAACACGTAATTTAATTGAGTTATCCAACTTTGGTAGTTTTGCAAGTACTGAGATATTTTATAGTTAATTTTAATAGAATCGTTAAACAAAATGCACTGTATAACGATAGCTTAAATCAAGAAATTAGTTAAAGGTTGTTATTTAAGGTTAAACTTTTCATGCAGGAAGCATTTAACTGCCTTGTTTCCCACATAAATTTCGATTTATTAGCATTGTTCCATTATAAATTGCATCAAGTGAGAAAATACTCTTTTATCTTGAATTCATTAAACAAATCGGAAATATTTTATAACTGCGTATATATTATATCATTTTATTTTAGTTAAATTATGTCTATATATTTCCAAAATTTATGTGATTTAACATTTGGAAATGCAAAAGAATTTTAATTACTTATTCGTTAATGTTCTAACTTTGAAGAAAGTTGCTAAATTTTATTTACTTTGAAACATTTCAAAGCTTTGTGCGAGGTTTAATTTTGTTTTTCGCCGTACTACACACACGCAATTGGTAATAAATGACAATACAACACCTATCTGGATATCGTGTTTAATATAATTTATTGTCTACGATCTGATCTCAAAATATCTTTGATTCTAGATCATTATTCACACCTCGTTTGTAAATGTGGGCAGATTTATGGTTAACACAAACAATGAATAAATTGCTAATTTGATGCAGTTCATAAACACATAGTCCCTTTAAATTTTAAACTTAGTATACAAAAAACTGTGTTGAACTTTCGTTGATTAACGTATTTGCTGTTATGTTAATTAATAATTACAGTTATTTATGAAAATGGTGTGCAAAAATATTATGCATAATTCATTACAAGAATTGTTATTCATTCGTGGGCAGAGGTACGGATTATAGTACCATTATGTAACATATTGTAGTCATGATGGGAAGCCACAACCAGATACAGACACGTCTCCTCTATTACTTCCATTGTGCGACTGGCGCCACGACTTCTGACTTTGAGCAATGCGCGTTTCAAAGAGACTTGGGTGGTTTGACTACAGAAAATAACATTGTTGTAGTTGTTTTTTGTTCCCAAGGTACTCAGACTACCCACAATATTAACCCTCAAAGCCGACCTGATTTCGAGTTAGGGCTCGGGTCGTGTTCGGGTTCAAGTCTGTTGGATCGTTTTGTTTCTTTGGGATTCGGGTTTTTTGGTTTTTTGTTTCATTTAGGCAGTGTATTTCTTTTTTCTTCATTTTAGCAATTAGTTATTATAACAGAAAATTAATGAGCATTTAATCTCTTCTTGTTATTGTAGTTTTAAGGTTAAACCATTAAGTTGATGTAAAAAATAGTAGACATTTCCTAATTATATTTTGAATTGGTAAAGGCAGACTCGATTTTGTGGTTTTTTATTTCGGATCGGGGTCGATTCTGAGTGAAAAGCAACTTTTCTGCGGAATTACGTCGGTGCGAGTGTGCTAGAATAATTTGCAGAGTTGGAAGTGGCATCGCCCGGCGTAACATTTCGAAGGAAAGAAATTTTGAATAAGAAATTTTATTTTCCAAATATGAAATAGTCATAGGCCTTACGAGGGTCCTGCATAAGCATATCCACATTTACACATTTAATGTAGTGATGTATTGCAATTAATTAGTAGAAAAATATGTATATTAGTGTATACTGATTAAAAAATTTTAACGAACCGGGTCATAATGGGGCCTGAAATGTCAGTTTGTTTCCAACTGATCATTTATTTCTGGATTGTGGTCGAAATTTCAGATCCGATGAGAATTCAGATCTGAACCTCATTTGCGGGAAGTATTGGAATGATGTTTATAAACATCTGAAAATATTTAATATTTTTAACTATTTCAGGCATAGCGAAATATCCATTATTATCAGGAAAAGTATTCAGCACTTTGGACGAATTACAAAAAATAACATGAGTACCAAAAATGTTGGTAATAACAATACTTTTATCTTCAATATGTAAGTTTAATGTTTTACCTTCATTCAGGTTTCTGGAAAAAATGAGCAAGAATTTTCAATTAGATTGTTTCTCTTAACTGGTCGAAATACAGTACATTAATGTAATTTTTAACATTCATTAAGCCTAACAACATTTTGTAGAGTTCTCATCAGACAAAAGTGAGGCGAACCTCGCGCAATTTAGATAAAGTTTTTATCTGTGTTTAGGAATTATATTTTAGCAAATGTATGCAAAAATGTGAAAATAATGTTGATTATAACATATATAACGCGGAGAGAAATATTTCACAAATATATAACTTATGGGAATGGGTTGAAATGGGACAATATATATGATTCAATGGATGCAATACGAGGGAAAAAATTTTGGTCCAATTTTACTGTATTTTATGATAAAATTTCCTTTATCGTAATAAATATTCTTATATATTCAAATTATAAGCCACATTTCATTTTATGTGCCATTAAGATCTAATTTTCCGCCCAGTTTTTTAACTCTACTCTCTTTTATGTCTCAACGCTAAAGACTGTAAGGAATCGGCAATCTATTTCTCAAGGCTTACTAATTACCTGCGATTTAAAAATATATCAATTTGTGATGCACCTAAACGTTTTATGGCTAAGTTGATGTGTCATATGCTAATCTTAAGGTCACGGTTAGACTACGTGGTTTGTAGCAAGAAAAGTTACAAAATCACGTCACATCACTAATTATCTCAGTGGTAAAACGTGCGATTTTACCAAAATTTGACCGATCACCCTTGACCAATCACATAGTCTAACCGTAGTCTAAGCACGAATATATGATGATTTACACGCATGCAGGAAATTCTTTCTCTGCGAGTATAGTACTTGTATTTCCTTTTTTAATTTTTAGTGTTATTGCTTTAGTTGTGATTGTTTTAGGTTAGGTAGATATTGGAGAAATAGAAGTAAGTTTTTATTCCCAAGTTACATTGCGACAATTAACAAACTCATAAACCACTATATATAGTATCTACTGTAAATCATAATAGGTTTTGTCCATAATTTATCACTGTTTTCAATATTTGTATAACATATTCTCGCAATTATTTTGTAAACATAATCCAATTAAAAATGTGCTGTATATTTTCACATGTCAATATTCAACCTAATTTATTTATTTTAGACAAGATGAAATGCTAGAAGCACTGAAGAAAGAAGAAGCTTATCAAGAGTCATTCATTAAGCGCTTTAAAGACCAATAATTTTATTTTGTGTGAAATGTTATATTGTTTTAATTTATTTTTTTAGAAAATCTTTATATCATATTTGTGTATTACATCAAATTTGGACAGTGTTTCATTCATTTATATATTTTTAAATTTTGTTCATGTTTTTAACTATAGAATGACTATCATTCTTGAAAATGATTTGAACCAAACTGTTCACCAAAAACTTTATACAAAGAATTGAATTTTTGAATTTGCTATTTTTTATCAACAATTTGTGACAATTTTAAGATGCCATTTATACATTGAAATGAGCGTTTTTGGAATCCCCGTAAAAATTTAGGCCACTAAACGCCAATTTATATATATGAACTAATTGTAGCCTACATATATAGAGGAAATCGTTTTGAAAATTTGCATATTGTTTTTGTTGTCAAAACCGTTTTCTTAAATGTATGACTGTTTATTAACATTAAACTCACTATCAAAATGTATTACCAGGTATTTATTGTTCTATTGGTTCATTTAAGTGTAAATTACTTAGATCTATAATACAGAATTCAGTTTAGTTGCATTAATATTTAGTTTGTGGCTGGGAAATTTGTGCCAAGTATTTGAAATTTTCGTCATTATTGCAACCCTTGTTTTAAACATAGATTAGAATATTGTCGGCGTATCTTAATTTATCTTATGATATCTAAATATCCTAATTAATGTATTATCGCATATTGTTTACACTTACATTGAACGTAGTATTGTACCATAAGGCACAACTTTATCAACATTCGTCCCGTTGAAGAAAACATTTTCAATTTCAACGTTTTGCTTTGTCTTAAAATATCATTGTTGAATTAGTCCTAATTCTTAATTCAAAAATGCTAATTTGGGCGTTTTTTATTGAAAAATTGAGCAATCGATTGAATCAAAAGCTTTGTATAATTTTAGCAAGCGATAACATTAATTATATAATCCTATAGATATATATATATATATATATATATATATGCCACTAGTTTACAAAAAATTTGCACTAAAATCAACATAATGCAACAAATTTTTAATTCATGTAGTAAAAGATTTTGAGGTTGTGTATATTTCTTCC
This sequence comes from Hofstenia miamia, assembly GCA_900660155.1. Classification (NCBI taxonomy): domain Eukaryota; kingdom Metazoa; phylum Xenacoelomorpha; order Acoela; family Hofsteniidae; genus Hofstenia; species Hofstenia miamia. The sequence goes on along the minus strand of CABFPE010000009.1, from coordinate 2,072,228 downwards.
GTGCATTTAACTGCATGTTTTGCAAACAATGGGTTCTTTGGATTTGAGATGTTATATGAACTTTATTATAAGAACTACAAATTCAACAAATGATTTATTACGACGCATCGGCATACCACTGTCATCATCAGAATTTTTCATCTATAAAATTAAAAATTTAATAATTACATTAGACGAAAAAAGATATATTTCGCTCAACTTGAGCATCGTCAATTTACAAAAAATTCCCTCTAAATATGCATTATTTAATTAAAAGATATTATGCAATTAATTGCTAATTAGAGGTAATTTATGCTGATGTATGTAATCATCTTCGATGTAAAGACTTGGTTTCATTGATTATATGTATATACTTTCGATTTTAAATTTTTGGGGATTGTTGATCTAAAATTTTCAAGTCATAATTTAATCCACATTTTCTTAGGTGTTCTGATATTGGTGACTTAGTTTCGTGTTCTTTTATTCTTCTGCTTAACTGTCTGCTACTATATCCAATATAGTCCTCACCACAGGCGCAATTGATTTTTTAGATAACATTGGACTTATCGGATATCTTTGTCATTGATTTTAATTCTAGGTTTTGACTAAGCTTTCGCCCTGGATAAACAAATCTTACATTTCCTTTTATATAATTTATTCTTCGTATTTGATTATTCATATCTGTTGTGTGCTTACCTCTATGTTCAATTTTAAAAATGTGTTCAAAATTATTCGAAAATTTTCCTGTCTTGTTCAATATTTCATCCATTGTTTCTTTAATAAATTTGTTAATAAAATTTTAGATTCGACTTTAGCTTGATTATTTTTTGGTTTATGATTTCATAAGAACTTGAAACATCCAAAATTCGATGTATTGCTCCTTTAATAAGTGCTATTTTGTATGCTACAGGGGAATTTGAATTGAAATTTAAAGCAAGACCAATATCGGTTGGCTTTCTATAAATTCCTGTAACAAAGCCTTTTGCTGTTCTGCTAATGTTCACGTTTAGAAAATGGAAATTATTGTTAAATTCTTTTTCTATTGTATATTTTATGTTGTCATCTATTGTATTTAGTTTTGTTAGTATCAATTTTGCATCTTCTTCATTATTTACTATAGCAAATATATCGTCCATATATCTTTCATAAAAATAAAATCTGATACTCTTCGATGCATCATGTTTCTCAATAAAGTTTAAATAGATGTTAGCTAGGGTTGGGCTTAAGGAATTACCTATAGCTAAATCATCTTTCTGTAAGTAAAATTCTCGCATAAATTTCATTAATGAATTTTTCGTTGCAAGCATTAATAACGTCTTTGTTGTTTCGTAACTTAGATCTTAAATCGTTATGTCTATATGGCTTTTTTAGAGGAACATTGGTGTATAAACTTTTGATGTCGTATGATACCATTAACTTACTCCCATCCTGTTTCATAATATGATCAGAAAATGTTTTTGAATTCGTGTTTATTTTTGCTTCTGGTAATTTGCATAATATATCCTTTAGAGTGTCGGATAGTTTTTTATTTATGAAGCCACATGAATTTGCAACAGGAAAACGGGGTATTTCTTTTTTGTGGATTTTTGCAAGACCATATAATTTTAAAGCGTAACCACCTGTTGGTTTGCAATTTTTATAAAATTCTTCAGAGATTTTCATTTGTTTTTTTAAAAGCAGCAATTCTGCATTAAATTTGTTTTCATAGACAATTGCAGGAGAGTTTTTGTATTTCTTTTTGCTTCTATCTTTTCAAACTTGTCACCATTTAACATGTCTAACATTTTATTGTTGTAGTCGTCATTATAAATGATTGCAAGTATAGCATTTAGATAATTTTTATTCAAAAAATCGTTCAATTTTCTTAAATTTCTATGATTTTTTCTATTTAGATGATTATGTTTATATTTATGCATTATTTACGTGAGCATTGATTGAGATTCTTTAGAAAATTGATCTTTAGTTGCTAAATTTTCAAATTCTGTAAATACATTAAAATTTACTTTGGATGATCTGCTTAGGATCCTTTTCAAGTATTTTTAGAATATAGTCAGGAATTGAAATATTCGTCATGTTTTGAACAGTGTTTTAACATTAAAAATATTTATAGATAGCTTCTTGCACAATCATTATATTTTTTTCTTTTGTGATTCTTTTTCTTTTTGATAATTCTATTTTTAAAAATGCGGATTCAATTGAAAATCATCTAGGTTTGTTGATTTAATTTTTTCACGTTTTTGCAGTAGTAAATTATTAGTATTAATGATTTTTCTCTTGGTTTCCTTAAATTGTGAATCAATTATTGATCTTTGAAATTTTTTGACATGATTGATTCGAAAGCACCCATTTTTTCGAACTGAAATTTTTGAAAAAGTTGGTAAAATCTTTAAATCTTTGCAAGGTGCAATAAAATCCAAGTCACATATGAGCTTCTCTAACGAGAGATAACTGTTTAAATATTCATTAACGCCTATGAATAACTTATTGTTGTTAAGGATCTTTAATAATTTTAGTAAAAACATTAGACTAAAAAACATATTTTGCTCAACTTGAGCATCATCAATTTACAAACTTTTCCCTCTAAATATGCATTATTCAATTAAAAGATATTATTTATTATGTTTTTATAGAAATTACTAAGGATCCCTAACAACACTAAATAAAATTAAAAATGTTATATATATATATATATATATATAT
>CABFPE010000009.1:2043201-2069352 GCA_900660155.1 Hofstenia miamia | reverse complement strand
TATATATATATGCACAAATTTCATCTAATCAACGTTTAATTACATAATAATATCTTTTAATTGAATAATGCATATTTAGAGGGAAAATTTTATAAATTGGCAATGCTCAAGTTAAGCGAAATATATTTTTTAGTCTAATTTTTTTACTAAAAATATAACTATTTGTTTGTGAAAAGTGCTGAGTATGAAATAAGAAGTAGAGAGACAATTACTCATCTCATAGCAGAATGAGCATTTGTTCAGGCATTACAACTTAGGATTGAGTCTTCGTGTCTTTGTAATTTTGAAGAGCTACTCAATTAATTAAGTTTAACAAACTTATTTTGTTTAATGCCATTTTCACCAAACTTCAATGCAATAATTGTAGTGTGATGGTTGTTTCGGCAAAACTACACTAAATTGAGTATTGCACAATGAAGTGGCAAATATTTCCAAATAACAAAAATTCATAAAATAAATGAAAATTTTCGTATTTTCGTGCTATAGAACAAACTGTTGTAGTTTTCCTGACTGACAACGTTGCTTTTCACAAACCAGCTTCCAAAAGTGATTGAGGGATAATTCCCTTCCGTCTGCTTCACTTGATAATTAGCTATAAAACAACTAGAAAACGAAGAATCTTTTCAAACTGAACAATATGACTATTAGTCCGAATGTCAAAAAGGGCATCAAGAAAAATTTTTTTGGAAAAATTGGTTTCAAAATCAAAATACGCAAATACAAATATGCTATTACTCCTATTTTAGAGCAAATTAATTTTGAAAGCATTTGAGCAAATTGAACTTTTAATTTTATTTTCAGATGCTTCCACGCACAGATCCAAGCGGATTAAGTTAATTTTTAGGGCTTTGCATTCAATTTTTCTCAAATGTTGCCTGCCCTTTAAATAATCTGCGTATGCTTTGACACAATAAATGTATGCAATCAGGAAAATATGTTTAATTATAAGAATTGTTTATTCTGAGGAAGTTCACAATAAGGGTTTTTTGTTGGGTTTAGAAAATTTGCTTCTAACTCATAATAATGTTTTTGTTTTAAACAACCCAATGCAACATTAATTGCGCATTTGTGAGTATTTAGAGATTTTCTATGTTGCATGCATCAGTTTTTGAAATAATATACTGCAGAAATGCAACCTGGGCAGAAATTGTGACATCGTAGCCCAACAATCCAGTTAGAAAGTACAATAGTGACATCGTAAACTAGTTAGTTCTGTATAAATACAATGATCCAGGTGACCCAAATATGCATGGCATCTTTTACTTCATGTTTTGGTTGTTACTTGCTGTTGAGGTGATGGCTTTATCATGTATTCTGTATAATTTTATGTTAGCAACTATTTTATCTCCAAAATTTCAAAAATGTAATTTTAGCAATTGAAGTTCACTGTTGAAACAAAGAAACATGTAAACAATTGAATTTTCGGAATGTGCTAATAACTCAGAGCAAAAAAGGTTATAGAACATCTTTCTTTCGAAAACTAACCGACAATAATCTATGCATCCTGCAAAGTGTTATTGTGATCCTCAACACGAACTCACGACCAAGAGCATGAAGTAAGAGATGTAATAAAAACTATTTATTGAAAACATTAAGCAGCTTAAATAAAAGATTTCGACTATTAATAAAACACTGAAAAAAATCCTTAATAAAACCAATATTGACCTCCTTAGAGACAAATTGTATTTTCCGAACAAAGGTACCTACCAAAGAAGTCTAGTTTCTTCAATTGCATATAAAGATTATTATTATTATTATAATTATTTATATTATTAATATTATAATAGACAGTTCAATTTTTCCAGAAATACTTAAAAAGTCACTCCAGTTTTCAAGACAAGAGATCCTAGAAAGTGTGAAAATTATATTTCAATAACAAATCCCTTTGCTCAAATTTTTGAAAAATTGCTATGTATACAACCTATCTGAATGATAATAACATTTTAGTGCCAAATCAGGTTGGTTTTAGAAAAACACATAGTACATCAGATGCCTTGTTGAGATTAATTGAAAGTGTAAGGTGTGACTTAAATAATGGTATTGCACTGCTTAATGTAAGCAAAGCGTTTGATAGCTTAGGTTTTAATATTTTACTTCAGAAACTTCATAGATATGGATTTAATGAGAAAGCAAGGAAATTGTTGCAAAATTATTCAAGTTATAGACAACAAAGTAAACAACATATATTCGAATTTGTAACCACAGACGAAGGAGTACCCCAAGGCTCTATACTGGAACCTATTCTTTTTAATTTATTCGTAAATGATATCTGTAAATATATAAATAATTTGTACTGATTGGAAAAAAATAAGGCTTGGTTTTGGAATTGTTCGTACTTTTGATCATTATTATGTAAGAAAATGTAGTAACTGTGGTGAATTTGGTCATTCTACAAAGGTATGTTCAATGAAAACATCTAACTGTATGTACTGCATGGATAATCACAACTATAAGAATTGTCCAGTTAAAAATGTTAAGGAAATGCATAAATGCATTAACTGCAAGAATTCAAATATGTTTAAGAAATCACATAGTAACCATAATGCATTTAGCAAAGAGTGTCCTATATATAAAAATCAAATGCAGTTAACTATTTTGAAGACCAATCATGAACTGTAATAAAATTGCATATGAAAATATCATACCCTGCAACAAAGTAAATGAAAAAATTGTAACTAAGGAGAATAAATTAAAATTAGTAAATACCAATTTCCAGAGTATTGTGAATAAAGTTGATAAATTTTACGATCTAATTCAGAATTTTGATGACAGTAAAATCATTGGCGTGATGGAAACTTGGTTAAAATCTAATGACTACTTAAAATGCTTAAATGACAAATTTTTGATCTTACTAAAAGATAGAAGACAAGATTTAACACATAAAACTAGAGGTGGTGGTGTTTTACTAAATGTACCATGCAAATTCAAACCAATAATCAGAGATGATATTTCTGAAAATGATTCTGAATTTGATAACTTATGGGTTCAATTTAATATTTGTGGAGTCTGTTATTTGATCAATATAAGTTATTGTAGTAAGAAACAATCATTTCAAGCTTTTGAAGTTAATTTATGTAAAGAAATTTGCATTGCAAATCAAACAACAAACTTAGTTATTACTATGGGTGATTATAACCAACGTTATTTATTTGAAATTGAAAAAAGTAAAATTAACGATTTAATTGATGTCTTTAATATGGAAGTCTTCTTTGATTGATTATATCATTACTGACATCTCAAGCATTAAGACATATGAAGTTTTTGTTACAGATTTTTCATATCAGACCATTTACCGACATGTTCAATATTGGATAATATAAGGACTCAAACAGATTCACGGATATATTCCCCTACAAGCTTTTATTCAAAGAAATACTTTAACAACAAACATTTTTTGAAGGAATTGATCAACTTAAATTGGAATGATTATTACTTTGACACAACAGTGAATCAAAAAATGATATTTATAATTGATAATTTAACAAGTATTTATCATAAGCTTTGTCCTATTATAAAGATTCAAAAACACTACGTAAAGAATAGTAACAAAACGTGGAAGATATGGATATCTAAAGAAACGAAAGAATGCATTAGAAAAAAGCATAAGGCATATGCAATTTTTTGTCAAAACAGATCGAAAGCCAACTATGATCATTATAAAACATTAAGAAATAAAGCCTCAACAAAATGTAATTTTGATCTACAAGCTTTTTTACAAAAATCTTTTAATGAAAAAAAATCTATTAAACAAAAGTGGTCATTTATTTCGAATTTTTTAAATTTTAAAGAAGAAAATGAAATTCCTTATATAATAAATGATGATGGTGAATATATTACAACTGACAAAGAAATTAGTAATATTTTAAATGAAAGATTTGTGAAACTAGGAATGAATGCCAACCTAAATACAAAGTTTAAACATTTACATCATAAGCATTGCAATATTAGAAAACATGATGATCCCTATAAACCAAGATTTATTACATTAGTAGAATTTTACAAAGAAACAAAGAAAATTAATNGCTTTGTCCTATTATAAAGATTCAAAAACACAACGTAAAGAATAGTAACAAAACGTGGAAGATATGGATATCTAAAGAAACGAAAGAATGCATTCGAAAAAAGCATAAGGCCTATGCAATTTTTTGTCAAAACAGATCGAAAGCCAACTATGATCATTATAAAACATTAAGAAATAAAGCCTCAACAAAATGTAATTTTGATCTACAAGCTTTTTTACAAAAATCTTTTAATGAAAAAAAATCTATTAAACAAAAGTGGTCATTTATTTCGAATTTTTTAAATTTTAAAGAAGAAAATGAAATTCCTTATATAATAAATGATGATGGTGAATATATTACAAATGACAAAGAAATTAGTAATATTTTAAATGAAAGATTTGTGAAACTAGGAATGAATGACAACCTAAATACAAAGTTTAAACATTTACATCATAAGCATTGCAATATTAGAAAACATGATGATCCCTATAAACCAAGATTTATTACATTAGTAGAATTTTACAAAGAAATAAAGAAAATTAATTGGAACAAAGCGAAAGGTCATTGTGAACTTCCTCCTTGGTTATTGAAAGGTGCCTTGTGTATTTTATTGAGACCTTTGTGTGACTTATTTAATCAATGCTTGGCAGAATCAACTTACCCTGATTACTTAAAAATTGCTAAAGTTACACCAATATATAAAAAGGGAAGAAAAGATCTTGCAGAATATTACCGACCAATTTCAGTATTAACAATAATTAATAAAAAATTTGAAAAATTATTATTCAACCAAATTAATCTATATGTGGAACAAAATGAATTAATATCAAAACATCAGTTTGGATTTCAAAAAGATACCTCTACAAATGATGCCTTACTTTATGCTGTTGAAGACTGGAGATCAAAATTAGATAGGAATGAAAAAATATATATAGCATCATTAGATATTTCAAAGGCATTTAATTCAATAAACCATTCTATTTCATTGGAAAAGTTAAAGCAAATTTATAATTTTAGCTATTCATTAATAGAAATATTAAATAGTTATTTAAGTAATAGATATCAGTATGTGAAACTCAACGAAGAAATATCAAATTTATTATAAATAAACCATGGAGTACCACAAGGATCAGTACTGGGTCCATTACTATTTAAATTATATGTAAATGATATGGATAAGCACATTGATAGTAATCATGTAGAATTTGCAAATGATACTCTTATTTATTGTAATGATATTTTAAATTTACACGAAAATGTTGAAAAATTGCAATCATTCTTTAATAAAAATTTGTTCAAACTAAATATTGAAAAAACTATATTTATGGTAATTGAGAATAGAAGAAATGAATCAACATTAGAAAGTATTAAAATATGTAACAACATCATTCAGGAATCACCAAAAATGAAATATTTGGGAGTAGTAATTGATAATAAATTGAATTTTGAAGACGAGGCAAACAACATCATAAAGAAAATGGCGTATGGTATAAGATCAATTCAAAAAATTGGAAAGTTTATACCAATAGAATGGAAGGTAATACTCTTTCGATCACTTGTTTTATCCCATTTCTTGTACTCATCTTGTTTATTAACGAACTTAAANAGTATAATAGAAAAGTAATGAAAAACGGATTCCCAAATTATTCAATATCACTATGGAACAAACTGGATTACAGTACAAGAAGTGAAAAAAATTTTACAATATTTAAGAAGTTGAAAAACATGATTACACAACAAAATATCAATTATCTGACTAATTATAGAATAAGATGTGCAACTCAAAAACAATAAGTAAAAATATTTATTAAGTTATATGTAATTTATAAACTTAATCAAGAAACAAACATTTACTGACATAACTAAGCTCATATGAAGAAAGTTGCATTATTTATGTTCTTAATAAGTTTATAAACTTAATACATGTATATGTACATGAGAACTTAAATATATGCTGTTATTGTTATTGTTATTTTCTCACTAATGTATTAATATAGCAAATTTGAAGATAACATTTCTCAGATTATTAAATTAACCTAACTTCTTCCTATGTGCAGTTGGTGACGTTTTTGTCACCCTTATTAATAACGTGGATTACATATTTCAGCGAACATTTGACATTTGCAATACTCGTATTTATATGAAAACTGTACCGCGGACTCCGAGAATAACAACAACCCTACTTATGCAGGTTCTTACATTGCCTCAAATTTCATGCGAAGCTCACAACATATCCGCAATTAGTACAATGCTTGTGACTTGTCTCAAAATATTTTTTAATAATGAACAGCGCATATATAAAGATGCGGTCCGGATTGATAAAGTAGCTGATTTCAAGCAAAGCAAACACGCCAAGCGATGTTAAATTGTTATTCGAGTCAATGTTAGTTGCGGATAATTATGTTTTAAATACAATTTTTTAAAAAGTGTTGTTTTATGCAAGTAACTATAATGGCCTTTTCGGATCACCTGAAGATGTGCCCCCAAATCTTTGAGGGGGGGGGGCATCTTCAGGTGGAAAATCTCGGGGGGATATCTTCAGGCGGAAAATCTTGGGGGGAATATCTTCATTTGGAAAATTGTAGGAAAAACTAAATATGTCTTTTACTTTACCCTAACCCTAACCCTTTTACTGTTGAAACAAATAAATAAGGTTAGTGTTAGGGTTAGGGTTAGGGGGGGGCTAAATCTGGAGGTTGGGGGCATATTTTCAGGTGATCCGCCTTTTCATTCGGAGGCCTCACTGGTAATGCCCCGGCCGTGTATATATAAAAGGCCATGGGCAAGCATAGGCTATAATGTGTTTCTGGAATATTGTGACAAACTACGGAAAGAAAGTCAACATTTAATTGTAAGTTAGCGATTGTATTTTGATAATGTCTGTGTTGTGTGACCGACGCGTGTTAATTAAATAGTAATGAATTGGCTTTTAAAATACTCAATGCTCACACAAATAGGATAATAAACGGTCGTTGATCAATTTTCAAGGCAATTAATTTAGATTAACATTAAAACGCCATTCATAATTACTCCGCGAGGATTGGAAATTCCTATTACCAAATTCGAAGTGTTTTCTGAGGAATGGAGGAATATCTCAACAATGCGGTAAAAGATGAATATCGAATATCAACATCTCATTTGAATAACACGTCCCTTCGCTGCCTTTCCTGTTTATTAAAATCTTTTCTGAAACACATTTTTTATAATATACGCGAGGAAATTTAGTACGCCTGCGTCATCTATTCTTGATTTTAATTAATTGCCTGTCAAATTAAAAGTGGAATCAACGAAAGGAAAGAAATTATAATCGAATTAAAAAGACTTCTCATTCTTGTAATGGATTTGCAGTTATGATATTACGTATCGTCACATTACTATAGTGCCAGGTTTGAAAATGTTAATTTCAACCACATTAAGCGCCCTTTTGGAAAGTTCCTTAAATTTAAGGGACTTTGACAACCGTGCATACAAACAAAAATGCAAACACAGGAATCTGTTTGAGTTGGAATTTACCGTGAGTCTGGAATCACATGCTGATTAATCAAATCCTAAACATTTTACATTGCTAACAAATTTATAAAGCAATGTAACACAACTGGAGAAGTCATCAACTGAAATAATATAATTTATCCTCCAATTATGTAAGGACGCATTCCTTGGCATTTTCAAGTAATCACATCACTCCAGTATTTGATATCCAGTTTATACAACTTAACCATTAGTTATATTGATAGTGAAACTATAAAACCGCTTAACTAACAAATTAGCTGAAGTTAAGTATTTTTGACTAATAATGATCCTATTAAAGTCCTATGCTTCAATTTATATGAAAAACTTGAATTATTAATGTAAAAAATTAATATATTTTTATCATATATTTTTTAGTGCATTTCAAATTTGAACAGAGATCAGAATGGAGCAAGAATTTATATTTTAAGAAATGCTGATAAATAATTTCTATTAATTATAAATTTATTATTTAGGGTTTTCATATCATGTACAAAATATTTTATATTTATAATATTTTTAGGTTGCAGAACCACTGAAGATACCAACTGCATAGTAATCAGGCAGTATTACAATGTATGTAATTCATTTATATATCATACTGTAAAATGGGGAACCATTAAACCTTTCATATTTTTTCATTCTTGCAAATTTTTTCCACCTTCACCCCAATGCATTGCAGTGTAGAATTAGTATTTTACATAATAATGCATGCGTCGCAAATATTAATATTTTCAATTTTATGATTAATTACTAAAACCATTATTAAAAAATTAAGAACTGGGTAACTATTAACAAAATGAATTATATACACTGATCAGCAAAAAAAATCACTTTGTGTATATTGAATGTCTCGGCAAAGTACCAAAAATATCTCGACTTAAAACTACTAACGTAAAACTAAAATATGAATCTTCAGTCTCTATCTTACTAGAGGTTTGCGTTAGTGGTACCGGTTCAGTCGGTACGGTGCCCGAGTAAAAATGTTGTACCGTTAGTGGTATGGTATGAGACAGGTACTACCCTAAAGATCTTGAATGGTAACGGGACTTCACTATAAATTTTTAGTTTTTGAGAAATTGATGGACTATTCTGTTTTTTTGGGTTCGTAAAGTTTGAGATATCGGTTTTTTGTTTTTGAGAAAAGGATGGAATACTTTTTTCTTTGCTTGTATTTTATTTTTAATGTTTTGAGGTATTGGTATCACGTACAGTAGGGCGCAAATTATTAGTCACCCCTTCAAAATTTTAGGTTTCTAGTGTTTATATGATATAAAGTTGTATTTATCTCTCAATATACAATTTAATAATAACTTAGACACAAGGACTTTGCAGAAGCATAAATTCAATACACATATAGGAAATAATAGGATATTTTCCTATACAGTACAAATGTCAAAATAATGTCAAAGTGAGTCAATAATTTGTATTGCTACCCTTTGCCTGAATGACTGCTTTCACTCGCTCTGGCATGGAGGCAATTAACTTCTGATAGGTTTCTGGCAGTGTGGCATTTGTAAACCAGACTTTTAATATCCCAGCTATCAGAGAATCCTTGGTGGTAAGGGTTTGAGTTCGCAGCCGTTCTTGACAATAGCCCAAAGCATCTCAATAGGGTTGAGGTCGGGGTTATTTCTTGGCCAGGATAGAACAGGAATATGATGTGATGCAAGGTGCCCGTCCTGCATAAAAGTGTACCCACCACGAGGGAACCACTAATTGATCTGAGATATGAGGCAGTTGAGAATGACATGGCAATATTGAACTGAGTTCATATTACCCTCGACGACATAGAGCCTGCCAGCAGCTTTTGAGCACATCACTGACCACACCATCACCCTTGTGGAATGTTTTAGGGTTGGCGTAGTTGGTGTAGGTTGTCTCTGTTGATGCCACACTCGTGGAGCAGATGCTGTTTGACAGATGAATGTGGTCTCATCTGAAAAGCAAACTTTGCTCCAATCATCGACGGTCCAATGAGAGTACTGTTTGGCCCAATTCAGACGTTTCTTGGGCATTGCGGCTTTCAGGCAAGGCTGTCGGACTGATTTGACACTTCTGACACCCTGTTTCTTCAATCTGTGTCCTTAGAAACGTTGACACGTGCAGATTTCAAATTGGCAGCAAGACGATGAGATGAGTTCAAGGAATTTTCCATTGCTTTACGGCGAATAAATCGGTCTGTAGTCACAGAAGTTACCCTTCTCCGACCACATTGGCCTGCGCAGAAGCTTGCCGTACTCCCAGTTTGTCTCACTCGCTGAACAGTTCGCTTGCTCACTTCCATTTGTGTGGCAATCTCCTGCGTTGTGTGCCTATTTCCACTCAATAGCGCCAGAATAGAGGCTTTTTGGCCGCAGATACATCGTTGTCTTTCCCATATGGAATTTAACGAATTTTAATGAATTGAATAAATGAATAACCACCACAATAACTGTGATAGCATGAAATAATGTTGCACAAATATGAAAATGGCCTGACATTTTATCAGCCAATCAGAGTGAGCCATAGGACGTAGGTAGAGGGTGGAACAGATGAACGCAGCATACACAGCAGACGCATTAACAGACACACTAATATAAGGAAACAGTTAGTATTGATCAGGCAGTGTGAGCGGCAATGTTCAATAGATGGCAATATTGTGTACATATTTGATAGAGTTAAACATTATTATGTATTATTACGTGATAGAGGGTAACTATGCATATGAATTTTGGTAAATATATGCTTTTGCAAGGTCCTTGTTTTGTTAAGTTAGTATAAAATTCATATATAGAGGGATAAACAGAAGTCTATAGAATACAAACACTAAAAACACAAAATTTTGAGGAGTGACTAATAATTTGCGCCCTGCTGTAATAAAATTTATGGTACTGAGACGGTACAGTACTAAAAAAATTTGAACGCTACATTACAGGACGATATGGTGGTAAGATTTTTGTGGTACCGCAGAGTTCTCTACCCTACACACATCACGGAATCACCTTCTGTAATCCATGCACTCAAAACATTCAAATTGACTGTATTTAACAAAATTCACTAATTATCTTGCGAAAACATCTCAATTGTCATTGCTTTCTGAATCATTGCTGAGCTGAGGTTCTGCTACTAAAAAAAGCCAACAGGACAGTAATGGGATCAAAAAATAATATTTCCCGAGATCGGTACCTAAGCAGTTTCCCCAGTTCTTGATACATGTTTTGCACATTAAAGAACAAATATTAACGGTATTATTTGTTTGCTAATCAAGTATTCAACTCACAAAATTAATTAGGGATTTTATCTTCACCAAAATATAGTCTTTAACATTTGTTGCCTAATTCACATTTTCTACATTAGCAAAAAACTAGAGTTAATTTACCCGCAGTGTTAATCGTTCCCCATTTAACACTACTAAAATATTGAACATCAACGACGAAATTTCTTAAAGAGCTAGACATCAAAACGACATTGAAGAGATTATCCTTACAAAACTATTTATAAATGAAATACTAGAAAGTTGTATTATCAGTCTTTATCATTGAACGAGTTGCAGGTCTTTTTCTTTTTCTACATGGCATGGTTTTCATGATCGGCGACATGAATATATATATCCAAGGGGTAACAGCACTGCTTAAGTAGAGCAGTGGAGTTGCCAAAACAAACACAAAGTAATAAGCAATATTTTGATCAGGGATGAAGCTTCGTAAGTCAAGCCAAATGTGGAAAAAGTAGAATCCTTTCTGTGTGGCATCGAAGAGGCGCAAAATTGTGAAGTTCACACTTGCAGCAAAAAACATTCGACTGATTTTTAAAACGTTTCTGCAACTGCTCCTCTAAAAATATTTTCTTGACCTTGTATTATAAACTTGTACAGCTTTATATTAATAAGCAAAGCTTTTAAATTTAACACAACCAATATTTTAGAAAATGCTATACAGCTCTGTCAATTCAATGCACCAAGTAAGTATTGAATTGAAGTAGTGATGATTTGTTTTACTTATTATCTTCTTATACTTGATAAGAATATTTAGAATGAGTAAACGATGCAATAATTTTAATATAATAAAAATACAGTTTTGGATGACCAAAATCCGCTTTAGCATCATTGCGTCATTCCACTATATAGTTTCAGTTGTTGGTTTGTAAAAAATTATTTAATTTTTAATGTTTTGTATGCATAGAATTTCGGGCAAATACTACTAGTGTAAATTGCAAATATTGTATGTATCTGATGAATCACATATTTCTGCACTCAGAGTTTATAAAAAACAAAGCCGATAGAAAAATAATTCGCTCACACAAACCATAAAAGGAATTATTACGGTTTTGGATGAAACACGGTTATTGAAGTCATAAATTTCTCAGGGCATCTATCAAAGGGCTACACATATACAATCAGACAAAGATTTTATCTGATTATTCAAATACAATGTCTATTATGATCTGCAATAGTGCGTTGTGTATAGTTTTAGCCTGCTTTGTAACATTATTTTCACATATATTTGGTGTTTTGTAATTGCTTAGTGTTTTGAAACGTTTCAAAAATTTTACATTGTTTTTTAGTTTTTCATATCATAGCAAAAACGAGCATAACCCCCAATATATGTGAAAGTTTATAAAACACCAATATATGTGATACATTGAATTTTTTAATTTTAGAGAAAAAATTTCAAAACATGAAAACACTACTTGAAAATATCTTAGTTAAAAGATGCAATAGATTTTATTGTTAAAATTTTTGTCAAATATCTTGAATGCAGTTTGGTGTTTTGTAACCTTATAAATTGAAAAAAGGTGTTTTGTAACACAATATATCAATTCGAAGTTTATATATATATATATATAATTTGTTTAAGATTTAGAATATTTTGACTCACCTTTTATGCATATATGTACATTAAATGTATATTTGTCTAAAAAACTCAAACACAGAAAGAAAATTTAAATACAANTATATATATATAATTTGTTTAAGATTTAGAATATTTTGACTCACCTTTTATACATATATGTACATTAAATGTATATTTGTCTAAAAAACTCAAACACAGAAAGAAAATTTAAATACAATCTTTAATGCGGCAAAATAGTACTTCCTATCAAACTTTTTTAAGTCTCTTAAATAATATCCAATTATTAATTTATTTGCGTACGCAAAGAGGAACATGATGGAATGTTACCCTCGTCAGCTTTTCCAAAATGATTTTGATTGCTAAACCAAAATATTTAATATTTTAGATAAAAATTTGAAATATTTAAAAACCAAAATAATGAAGTTTTCAAAAAAATGTGGCCCTGCTTTTGGTCACTCATTTGATAACGACAAAGATGTCTGACCGTCAGAAAATCCTGATCAACGAACATGCACATGCATAAGTACATTAAATTTAACCACTGTAATAATAATCGCCTTTTCTAAAACTTACAATGAAAAGTGAGTTTCATTTCCTTCTGTGGATAAATTTAATCTTGCATGTCCTAGAACTGTTGTGATTCAGAGTAAGTCAGCCATACAAATGATTAATTTCTGATATTATTAAGAACCCCAATACAAATGAAATTTTTAATTTATATTT
This sequence comes from Hofstenia miamia, assembly GCA_900660155.1. Lineage (NCBI taxonomy): Eukaryota > Metazoa > Xenacoelomorpha > Acoela > Hofsteniidae > Hofstenia > Hofstenia miamia. The sequence goes on along the minus strand of CABFPE010000009.1, from coordinate 2,056,286 downwards.
TTAATTTACAGGATTTGCGTCATGCGTGATCTTTGAATATCTATTATAATTAACGATAGCTTTTCGCAATCATATTTTCCGGAACTGTAGTACTAAGAATAAATGGCAACATTTCAAAGAATTTCTGTTTTTAATGCCTGACTTCAAAAGACAATAATTGTAAAAATGGAAACATAAAGAACTTCAGTAAATTTATATTTATATAATATATCGCAAATTAATATTTTTGATTTCAACAAACGCGAATATTTGCAAATAAAAAATTTACTCGTTTAGAAATTTCCCTAATTTACTTATTTTTTTGTGATGTTTAAGTGTTCTACATGATTCTTCTGTATGCATGTAAGTTACATTAATTATATAAATCTAATAATTAGAGTAAAAATATTTAAAAAAACTTGTTGAAATTATTCAAACGCTTTTGAATTTACTCAAACATTTCGTAACCACCAATTCTGTTTAATTTGGCAACCTAATTAAAATCAACCAAGAAAATGTTTTTTCAAGAAATAGATTTGAATTGGAAAAAAGTTTAAGATCGTTCAATGAAGTAACCCAAAAGGTGGCAACAACACCAAAATAAATAAATCTTTTCAATAGAATGTATTATGCTAATTTTCTAGAAGTTCATGTGAACGCCAAGTTACAGTTGCGAAGATTAAAAAAACATGCTTAGGATTATCAAAAGTATTATACTAAACTATTTATTTGCAATACAAATGAAATGAAATATTTGGTNTGGTTCGTTACATCTTCAATGAGAGCAATTGAGAATAGAAAATTCTAGTAATAAGTTTTATTTTTTGTCCGATGCATATTTCAATTAAATTTCAAGAAAGGGAATTACTCCAAGTGATGACCTGTTGAAATCTAGCTATCATTAACACACATAAATATAATCAATGGAGATAAAAGTGAGACAATTGACAAACACTCTAAAGAGAATTGGGGTCATCGGCAGGGCCCGGCTGTTAAGGAAAAGGATTATGAAATACCTGCCATTATAATGCGGGTTTTACGGCCTTACTTATTTGTGGCAAAACTGTTTTTATCAATCCTTGCATATACTCTGTGCTAGGCTATTATACAATTTTCAATATAAAAATATATATAACTAGGAATCTTTGCTCAATATTATTATATATCATTGTATATAACTGCATCCCAACAGCAGTTACATAAAAAAACAAATTCAATAAGAATAATTGCATTCAAACACAAAATAGTCAGAATTTCAAAGACAAGTTTAGTTGGTACCTCATGTTTTTTTAAAAATAATAATTATTATTATTATTATCCAAACAATCACTATATACGTCAAAAAGATGCTCGTCTGAACGCACATCGTTCAAATTAGCATAGATCAAAAAGACGCTCGTCTGAACGCTCCCAAATTTTGATAGATGCATCAAAAAAGCATACATCAAAAAGATGCTCGTCTGAACGCACTTTCATCAAAAGATGCGCATAAAAAGGTTCTCGTCTGAACGCACCTTTAGGAATATCAAACAAATAAAGCGCATGGACGCCCTTTAAGTAAGTTTGTTTATTTTTAATTTTGTAAATATATTATAGTAGTTTTGTAGTATTTGTTTGTTTGTTTATTTTAGCAATAAATTTGCTTGACTCTTATTATAGTTATTTATTTTGACATTTAATTGCATATAGTTATGTTAGTAGTAATCAAGTAGAAAACATCTCTGTATTATTTAATGAATTGAAGATTCAGCATTGTTAATGATAGAATAAATTTTTCTATGTGTTGAAAAAAACGCCTGAATTTTTATTATCTTAGTATTTTTATTTGAGAAAGCAAATATAGCTAATATTCTTTCGAAAAAAGCTTAAATGTCAAACAAATATCGACAGGCATGTTAAATTCCAATGGGCTTATTAACACGCGTCATAGTTGTAATCGGTTTGAGATTTTCAAACTCCAAAAACTTCAAACTGATCCGATTCCAACCCATTTTTTGAAACTTTGCTAATAATAATAATAATTTTTTAAGGCAAAAAACCAAACACAGTTTTCCCACTAAAGTACAATTAAAAAATAGTTGTGAAATATTTGTCTGTAATGAAGGATTTGTTGAAAGGGTCCCGCTCTTTTTAATATCTTTTTGAAGGTTTTTTGATAAAAGTACTATAGTTGAATTGTATTTGTATTTTTATTTGCAAAATATATAAAATCACTTGTATCAACAGCTCACATCCGGTTGCTGCTGGAAAACAAAAACTACGACTTCTTCACCGATATCTTTTTCTAAATCTCTAAATGTTTATTGTGTGTTTCTTTGTTTAAACTAACTTTCCAGTTCCTTTGCTTATCTACATGATATACTAATATGTATAATTCATTTGAAATAGCCGCAATGTGCAACTTGCAATGCTCATACAGAAAATTTACTTATGGGACCAGTGTTTGTTCCAAACAGGTCTTTCGTTGCTTACTTATATTTCAACTAAAGGAAATATAAACTTAATTTATTATGTAAGCTTTGGTTTTTATCCCGTAAATAGGAAAAAAAGAAAGAAAAATGAGATAATTAACGCGATACATTGTGATGATTTAGATGCGCTTAGTAGTTGTTTCTTCTAAGCCAATCAAATCATTTAGTCTGAAATCCCATTTTTTTATATCTGTTCTCATACTCATCGCGCATTGCCACTGGCACTCTGGGTCTAAAGTATTTATATTGACAGACGTGATTCTCAATCGTTGATCGTCAGTAAACGCTTTACCCCAGCTTAGTCCATTCATTTTGTTACTCTGCTTTTCATAAACTTAGCGTGTATGAGTAAATTTTATATTACTTAGCCATTCTGCTCCTGTTCACCTTAGTATAGAGGGTTTAAGTTACACATGTCACACTGTGGCTGGATTGCAGATCCTTGGAGTTACACACCTGTTGATTTTAAGAACACACTACAGCAATCATTAGGATTCTTACTGCTTTTCATTTGCACATAATTCTCTAAAATTTGATGCTGCCATTGCTCCAAGGAAAACCATTTGTATAGGCCTTTGCTGAAATATACTAATTAGAAAAATCATAGAGGAGATACCCAATCTATTGATTCAACCCATTTTTACTGAATATATTCCAGCAGACTGATGCAGTAGCGTCGTGAACCCAAAAAATATGGCACGTCGACCAAACGATATCTAGCCTTTATTAAGTAGAAATTTTATACTTTTGAGTTCCCACAGCAGCATTGCTGACGTAAGAAAAAGGAATTATTAGTTAACAACTGACGCTTAATTATATTTTCTATGCAATAGTAAATGGTATTGTAAAGAGTTTAAACCCGAATTTCTCAAATTCCAAAATGCAATTTTTAAAAATTTGAGTGCAACGTCGTTGTATTGATGTTGATTAATTTCTCTAATAATATTAAAGATCTCAGGATAAAATAAAAGACTCTAATTTTAAAGTCATAATTTGACACTGTGATTTTCATAAATTGAGGAAGTGAACCGTCAAAAGACTAGCATTTTTCCAATAATCATATCAATATTAATGACAGCCAGTTTTATCTCAATGCACTTTTACAGAATGTATTGTTAGTAAAGGCTTTCAGAAACATTTGATTTTATCTTTTGAGTCACACTCATCAACGACTACAACATTTCAATTTGCTCCTTAGCTTCACTGCTTGAAATTCAAGAAATTCAAGTAAAATCTACACAAGTTTTTAATTAAAAAATAGATTTTATTTTTAGTTTCTTAGTCGGAGTTACTTTTTAACATTGGTAGTTCAAAACGCAATGAAAACCACATACTGTAAGAAATTTGACAGATAAAATGTATTTTAATTTTTAAATTATAGAAACAATCGCGTAATACCCATTTTTCATGAAAAATACTTCACTGTTTTCTATTTGGATAAATTTTGATCTCATGATAATGCTGGGTGGAAATTAGTCAAACCCTATGCAAAAAATAAAAAATTGGATAATCTATGAAGAGATGTAACAGATAACCTCAATTTCTGTTAGTGCTTGTTTATTATATTAATATTTAACTCTAATTTACCCCTTAAGTCAACTAATATTTGTGTATGCAACTAATTCTGCTTCATTGAACCTGTAAACCAAACTTTTACTGCTGTTTTCTGCATACTCATAGATTTTTGCCCCAATAGCAAGTTAGGGTATGCTTAATAATTTTGAGAGACTGTAAAAATAGGTCATATAATATAAAAATAAATGCATTTACATATAAAAAGCTTCATTAATACAAAATGCATGTTTCGAAGCAGTGGGTTATTCATTTGTTCTCATCCAATGAATGAAGAATTAATTATAAATTCTGTGGCTTTATTCATAGTTACACATTACTTGTTTTAGTTAATACAAAGGAAATATATTAAAGGCATGATGAACAAATTGATTCTACCGAAGCACCACAACAATGAAATTGATAGTAAGGGTAAAATGTGATCCATTTGCTAAGTTAAAGTTAAGAGGTCAAGCAAAAATTTGTACTTGCAAACAACAATTTTACTCCAAAAATATTATCGCAAGTGGATTTCACTTTGGAAATAGGAAAACGTTGCTTAGCAAGACCCCATAACAACTAAAATGCTCCTGGGTTTTTCGTTTCTTATAATGTCAACTAGCAACATGCAAACTATGAAAGGAATTTAATGGAAGTTCAACATCATTTTGCGATTTTTTGGAATGAAGAAAGTTTCAACTGATAACACTCTAGGTTACAGTGAAAGCCAAGAGAAAAAATGAGTACAAAAAATAATTACTTTATCATTTAGAAAAGTCAATTGGCACAATCATTATTTGGTCAAAAATAAAAATAATTCATGTTCAATGTCTAGGCAAGAATATGTTTACATCGAAATAAGCTTTAAGACTATCTATCAATTTCAATTTATATCTTCCATTTCAGGTAAAATTTGAAATTATTGTGGGGTGAGGCCAACCCTGCCCTTCAAAATTTTGCTAGTACCCCATGGGCAAGTTAAGAGCTCCCTCCACTATACGCTTTGCTATTTTTGTAAAATCTAATCAATATTCTGAATAATTCTAAACGAGCTATACCGTTTGCGTACATATGAATCATTAAAAATATCATGGAATACTTATTGTAGTATATGAACTCAAAAATATTTTGGCAACTTTGAAGTCATGAATAAAGAAAGTACATTATTGAACATTTTGGCTTTTGAATGTCCTGTACAACAGTACAAACATTCAATATAAAGGAGCAGACTATATGCATTCAGAAGTTAAAAATACTTCTAGCTTTCATTCAAAATTGTGGATGCAATGGACGTCTGTTTGTTCTTCAAACTCAATGCCTTATACAATAGCATCGTTTTCAAACGCTAAAATAATTTACAGTAATTAAATAAATATCCATTCTCCATTCATCCTTGCAATGGTGTCTTTGTTATCAAAATGAAAAAAGTAAGCGAAATAAAATTATTAATTGTGCCTCTTTCTATTAAGTTGTGTGCTTTTACCGAAATGGACAATTCCTCGTATTTTCTTAGCAAACTGAGAAAGACATCAAAGCAGAAGTAATTTTGTTAAGGAATTCAGTATGAAATACCTAACTCAATTAGGACAATTGGCTTACCAATTATTATCATTTTCGAATGACAATCTATAACGTATTAATTTTAAAGAAATTCCCAATATCCATCAATCTTATCACTATAAGACCTTTCAATCCAGCTTTAACATGTTCTCTGCATAACTATATATGACAAGGCACTATGTCAATTTAATCAATTTTGCCACTCGTAGGTATACTTGGCTCAAGAGATTATTAAATCAATTTAACAAAAACCATAGTTCAACATGTTTTTCATTGGTGATTGAAATTTCCAGAAAAACCACTTTCATTTACAGTGAAGTGAAGTGAGGAAAATTGCGTAGGTGGTTTATGGTCCAATACTTTAATTCAATTTGAGACAGCATAGGGATAAATTGCATTGTCTATACGCATTATAAACAATTGAATTTTGTCAATAATTAAAAGTACTCATTTATATGATGCGAATTTTAATATATATTATAATTATAAAATTTGTTTTTCTTACTCTGAACAATCATTTTAAGACATGAAATTTTAGTAGTTCTTTATCTGAGAGTTGTTGAAGAATTCAAAAAATAAATTAGTATATTTCGTTTTATTTGAAAAAAATAAATCTATATAAAGCAAAATTGTTTAAATATCAGCAAAGACTAATTTTTTCTTATAATTTCAGGACATATGGCTTATCAGTACACTAATATATAGCTGAAGAGAACATAACTGCACTGCAGAATCTCCTGCCCTTCTAAAAAACTGTAATAATTAAGCTTTGTCAACTTAAATATTTTTACTTTTTGTCCAAAAAGATCAAGTATGCTTATGTTTGAAAACTCAAAATAAACTTATGCTTTTGAAAAATAAGTTGAGAGGCAGAGTTAAAAAAATGCTTAAAATTGTTTTATATCACAAGCATTTCAAAAAAATTCGTTCTCACAGAAAAATATTTATGGGTAATTTTGTGTTGGTAAAATTTGCTATGCCAAAAGCAGAATAAAACATAATTAGATATTTGGGAAAAATACTATAGGACATTGATTGCAACAAACTAAATTATTGAATTAAGATCAACTAAAAGCTTGCTACTTTTACTGTTTGGCAGTGAATTTTTCGAGATTCTACAATTCTGTACGAATTTTTTGAATATTTTTTTGAAATTTATTACTAAGTATTTTATGTTTTAGGATATTCAAGCATTTATCTACTTGATATCAATACAGGCCTTAGAAGCAAGGAGCAAGTGCCATCGGCCCTGCGCTGAACAATAAAAATGAAAATTTTATAAGAAAAATCTATCTACATATAATTATATCACAATTTGCATAAAAAAGTATTATATTATATGGTCATAATATTAATCAAAATTTTAGAAGAAAGACTAAAAGATGTGGGGTAATGTTTGAATAAAAATATCATAATGAAATGTTTAGATTATTCAAAACTTTTTCTTAATCCAAAAAATGAATGTAAACTAGTTATTTATTCTTGTTACTAGTTAGGATTTATTATATTGTAACATCGTTACTGGTTGTTTGTATCGGCCAGACCAAGTGTTTTCCTTTTTAGCATGTATTTTTAAATATGTTGTTAATTTAATAATGTTGTACATAATAACAAGATTTTAGTGTAAATAGACAACGATTGTAGACTAGTTTTAGTGTCAAGGCGGGAATGTGTAAATCCCACAGACTTGTCAACGAGCCGACATTTCCAAGCTCGGCTCGTTTAAATTTTGTGTAAGTTCGGCTCGGCTTGGCTCGCAATATAAAATCGTTGAATGAGGCTCGTTTTAGCTCGGTATTTTTTTAAAAATATTATGCTCAAAGAATTTTTTACATAACTCTTCCTATTACTTAATAAACATTTCTTAAATAAGATTATAGGAAGGCATACAGACTGCAAAATATAAGAAAAATCTCCATAATCAAATTAACACGCAGAACTATAAACTTGGTTTGCCTAAAATAGGCTCGTTTTGGGCTCGTTGTATATCAAATACTGTGCTCAAGCTCGGCTCGGCTCGTTAGAAGCTCGGCTCGTTGACAAGTCTGTCCAGCAATATTACACTATGCATGATATACTTTAGGTATAAACACTTCAACATATAGGTAAGTGACCAAAGCACTCATCATTATGAGAGATACATGTACTTTGGTAGTATTCATTGTCAATATCAGTGATAGGATGTAATTTGGCCGTGCAGACGAATGCTAGCCATGCTGTAGAAAATTACACATTAACACACGTTCCACATTCAGAAAAAATAATTGAACCTTCCGACTTGTTCGTTTGACGATTTTTTATATTTTTCAAAATTAAAGACTGAAATATAAAGACATGATGGTTAAGCAAGCACATGTTGTTCTTGACGTCAAAATGAATAGAATTACAAAAAATATAACTTAGCTCAAAAGTTATAAAAAATTGTAAATTTATTAAAATTCAAAAATGTGCATTTCTAATCGCAGTAAAAGTACCGCTGCACACATCCATTCCATAGGTAAAGCCTGAATAATATTTAGATTTAATCTTTCGAAAAAGAGCATTTAACAGACAAATTTCGGTAATTAATATCGACAGATTTTCAGGTGCCAAATCACAAAACAAACAGGGCTGCAAGGTATACTTTGTCTAATTTGTTAGCATGTGCTTCAAAGACAATTAACGTTTGTGTCTATAAGTCTAAATCAATATAGTTCATGTATTTTCTTGTTAATCTTTATTGACTAATAAAAAGTCCAACCTAAACAAATGTGTCTAACTTTTGCTAATTTCAACAAATCCAACATAAATCGTCAACATTTAGGGATTTCAATAGACTAAATGTACGATTTACTTGAGAACATTCACAAACGTATAGTCTATTCCAAGATTTCTAAACATCTTTATATAGGTCAGATAAGAATTTTGTAATGGATTTTTGAAAATAAATTTCATTCCATTATAATATAGATGTAGAAACTATATTGATTGTGAATTAATGTATATATATATATATCAATTTTATTTAATAACGATCTATAATTTTCCTATTCTAGATGCTGAACTCATCAAGGCTTGCATTATGAAAAGAGATTCGGCCGCTGTACACTTTTGATGAAATTACCATAGTTATGCTATCTCTTGCATAAAATGACAATGTATTAGCCATGGGGCCGTTTTCAATTTAATTTAGGTATATCCATACATATAAAATAACCACTTATCTAATTTCCAAATTCTTACAGTTTATTTACATAAATTTCAAGAATTTTCTATATATTTTAAATAAATATATGTTGGTCTTGACGTCACAATGAATAAAATCGCAAAAAATATTACCTGCTTAAATTTTGCATTTATAGATGTTTACTTCGAAATGGGATGCAATTTGTTTCAATTCAATGTACCAAGCAAACAAAGATGTCAAAAGAGAAAACCTAACATGCTTATCCTCTTTATGGTGAATGCCTGATTCTCAAAGTTTAAGCTGTAGTATATATATATATATATATATATATATATATATATATATATATATATATATAGAAAGGCATAAGTAATTACATAAAAAATAAACAAAGCTAGCAGAGAATAAATAAACAATATATGCCTAATTAATAAAACACATGTACACAAAAACAACACATAACGAAAATATTATTAAATTTAAAAATTTTTTGTATATTTCGCTACTTAATAAATTAACATTAAAAGCATTACCTTAAAGAATAGAAATTTTAGACTTTGAGTTATTTCCTGTAATAATTGAAGCAAACGTATATTAATATGAGCCTGATTTGAAGTTAATTTTAAGTTTTGTATGAGTGTGACATTTGGTTATTTGTTAAGAATTTTTTATAGAATGTCAACAAATATAGGTTACCGTAATGAATGACGTATACATCTCACTCCTTAAGAGGAAAATAAGAGATTTGTTAAAACTATATTTTTAGCATTTGAGTTAATTAGAAATTAGTTACAGTAAAACTTATTTGCAATGTTTTGTCTAAAACAATATGATCTCAGAAATGCACCTGCATTATGTTCCAATTAAACACTCAAATTTCCCCTAATACGGTGATTTGAACTTTAAAATTATTTTGAAAAGTTTTATTGATTTTGTGTATTTATATTTTCAATATAAAATATCTGTAAACAACCTACACCTGGTTTAAAACTGCATGCTTCTAAAGCGGTGTATTATTCAACATAAATATTTAAGACACTCTAAATTTATCAGAGTTTTAATTCTTAAAAATTCATGATTTTGAAAAACGGACCAATGGAGTCCCATATAAATTTTATATAATTCTCATATTAGATTCTGCTAAAACCTAATTACTTTGTTGTACTGGATTTTAAAGTATTTTATAGTAAAATCATCTTAACTCTACACTTGATATGTAAAATATGCTTGCCATAAATAACCCTTGTATTAGGCTCCACAAGCCTTGCGTATAATATATATATATATATATATGTGTGTGAAAAATGCAATTTCTCATGTTAAAGGAATATTTTTAATGTTTGTGACACAGATTCCCGGCTTCCAATATTCAGTGTGTTTGTGTTTTTCGAAAACTACATAAAATATATTGCAAAGAAATTCAAATATTTCTGTACTAAGTTGGTAAACTGCATGTGATTGCGGTATTTTTGCAATATATTGATAGCTAGACCTAACGGTCCTCTTGGCATAAGGATTATATTATCAATTCAAAATATGATAAATTTAAAACTTACCGTGCTAGTTTGCAGAAGTCCATTATGAGTTTCTTGATATGATCTCCTCATCATTGTACTATAGATTGATATTTGAACCGCTACAGGAACAACATAGAAACATATCACAAGTAAAGGTGCACTAATCAACTCCGAAAGCCCATAGGTTCCAATAATGCATTGGTAGTGGTTGTTTACTAATTTATATTCAGATTCAAGGATTACATCAACACTTAGAACTAAGCTTATCACCCAGAGTAACAGCAAGGCCAACGCTAAAAGATGAAATTTTAGGCATTTAATTTAGAAATTACATATATGTATATTTTGAATTTTGCACTTTATGAGGGTAAAATCTACTAAAGTAATAATTTAATCATTCTATTGGGGCAATGCAATAAAACTTTTGTTTCAACCATAGTATATACCTGATAATTCTATTAACATATGTTCCTGCCCATACTTGACTACGGTCATCGCGACACTGCTTTTTTATTGTTTCAAACAAATCTCCAATTATGTGTCCAAAATGTCTAGATGCGCTGATAATTGAAAATGTTGTAAAGGTGCATTAGAATCCACAGATAGTACTTTAACAAGAGCTATCTAAGTGTGGTAGTAACGGGACATTAGAAAAAACAGTATATTGGACTACAATGATCTATGACTGAAAAAGAAAAGGCAAACAGATTATGGAAGTAAATTGGGAATTTTTAGGAAAAAATGAGCTTTGCTTATGGAAAGACTCATAATATATATATATATATATATATATAACATAAAGTAACATAAAAATTTTAAAATCCTTTTAAGAACATATTGTGCTTGTATTTTAAATGAATTTCCCAAGATGATATTGAAAATGTTACAATAGGAAACGTTGAGTAAATTAGCAATTGATATACTTTCTAATTGATATGTTCACCATCTTAATTACCTTAAAAATATCGGAAATACATTTTACAATTAGTTAGTGCTTAATTTCCGTAACAATGAATTAAATGAGATACGCGAAGTTTGTTGCATTATCTAGATAATAAGGCATGTTTCCTTATTATCATCGATAACAAACGTAGGAAGTATATACACGGATGCACGGAAAAGAGTTAATTATCTATTGTAAGATGCATTGACCTTTCCTACCAAATGATACTACACATAATGACGATTATTAGTGCATATAACAGAGATGGATCGTATAGAGAATTTTCCAATGGTAGGGCATCTGAATACTTGATCAAGTTTAATTCAATTAAGGAGTAGATCCCTCTTAAAACTTCCAAAGTATTGCAGTTAATATGCATTTTAGCACTTTATTTTTTCATGAAAAACGTTACTCCTAAATCCTAATGCCGAAAAATCAATATTTAAGGCACGAAGAGGGCATTGTACAATGTCCCCCTAAATACGCCACTGGATTGATCTGGATTAAAATGACCAGAATCCAAGATCGAGCGAAATCATGAAATTTGATTCGAACCGAAAAAATTTTGCACTAATGTTTGCAAAATTAGCTTTTCCAAGAACATTATTCGAATTCAATCTGAATCCTTGAATTTTGACCAGTTAGAAAAGAATCACTTATAAAAATGCCCTACCCAAAAAAATCAATTTTCTTAAAACACAATTGTATCGTAGGTGTAAGCCGGTCGGGTCAACCGGCTGACCGACACCGGTATGGTCAGTATTTTATGACACGCCGGCTTGAACCAGTCTAAAACCGGTCAAATAAAGACTAAGTGAATAACAAAAACTTAGCTTCTCTTAGTTGAATTTTGATGAAATACGTAATTTTTAAGTTTAATCGCCAAAATTTCAAATTCTATACAACTGGATAAAAACTGAGATTTATTTAAGGATATTTTTTCCGTAATTGATATTTAAAACACATAATCCTTTAGAAAGCATTTAAAAATCTTCCTTAAGCAAAAATATATTTCTGGTAAGACATTGATAGAATACAAACAGTGTAAGGATGATTATGCGATAACTCGTTACTAAAGTAGTACTATTCCATAGTCTGAAAAATTTGTTTTTGTATTTTATGTAATTTGTGTATATGTATTGTGTGAATTTATTGTATTGTGTGAATTTATTGATGCTATTCAGATAAATTATCAGTTATTTTAATGTCAACATTTATCTGAATGAGGACTCTCTTATCCAATTTCATCTAACATGTTTTATATATATTAAAATATATGCTAATCCCTGCAAGTTGTATTTGTGAGGTGAATTCACTTTTAGGTTTATCAGATCAAATTACAGTACTGTTCTCAATCTCAATTGAACTAAAATGTCACTTCTAACTCTAAAAATCTAATTTTATGTTCATTATATATATATATATACATACATTTTTTTAATGTGTATAATTTAACCAGACTTAGGAAAATGCTTTGCCGTCAACCAGCTTTGGTTGGCACCAGTACCACTCGGGTTTGGTCGACAATTTTACACTTATGAATTGCATTGCGAGAAGTAGTATTCTAAAAGAATGAATGCATGATATATCGAATGTAAAATATTTACATTGTTTGATGCACAGAAATGATTTAATAATTGCATGAATCTCCAAAAAAATTTAAGGTGCATAGCTGCCACTTAATGCCACTTAATCTAGGGTTGGGTGTTGCACGCGTATCGGACTGTATGGTAACAGGTTTCTTTACTAAAGGGAATGCTCGGGAAATACGGGTACTGAATATTACATGATTCGTTTGTCGGTTTTGGAACAACTTGAATTTTTAAAAACCACACTAGGTTTGAAATACTATCTATCTATCTGCATATATATATACATATATATATATATATATATAT
>CABFPE010000009.1:2031686-2042143 GCA_900660155.1 Hofstenia miamia | reverse complement strand
TATATATATATCATGAAATCATAAAACACTAAGCTCTATATAGATTCATAACATTTATTATAACTTGGTACAGAACATACTACACTAGGCAAAATAAAAATAAAAGATGTTCATCAATATCAGAGTTCGATTTCACTTAAACTGTCATCATCTGAGGTTACATTGATAAAAATGTGGTACTTCTGTACATTATTGTCATGAAAAAAGATAAAACAGCATGCGTTACACGCTAGCAGTTATTTTATTTCAGTAAGATTTAGCTACTTATATATCGGGGTTAAGATACAGGCTAAGGTCCGGGTGCAGGCCTTACCCTAGGCAGTGGATTTTATAGAAACGAGCAAATCATTAAAACATTTGTATCCAATCAGGGTCAAAACACATTAAAGAAATCCACTTTTTTAACAATAATGCTTCCACACAACAAGTTTTTAGTGCATTGCATGAATCTCTCTCAATACCCAAGTATATTCTTTTGAGAACTGTAGTGCAATTGCATTCATAAGTAATATTTTTACAGAAACATTAAATCTATTGTGAAATTACACCACTGTTTTAATTAGATTAGAAAGAATAACTTTTGTTATCTTTAGAATTGTATTAGCGAACATTTTTTGTTGATTAGATATGCACTCATTTCTTAAAGTTCATCAAATATTTACATTCGAAGCTCATTTATTCTTTTCAGAGAAGAACGAAACGCGCTTAATTCTTTCTCGAAAAGTTCTCTTTTAAGTTGAAACCGTTGCTTTTCATGCTGTAAACTGAACAGATTCAAAGTCTTACACTGTTTTGCTTTAAGAAATCTAAATCCCTATTAGCATAATGACATTAAAAAGATTTTAATATTCACCTATTATGGAAAAATCATTCTTAAAGCCGTAATAGTACAATGAAGTTAGTCTGAGTGCATATCTAATAGCGTATACACATTCTTACACACCCAATGTATATATATCATACATACAGTGAGTTCGGAAAGTCTCTCTGCAGTGAGTTTTTAAAAAAATCCAAATTGTTTAAACAATTTATTTAGATAGTTTTATATGGCATATGATACAAGTATATTAATTATAGAAATCACCTTTTGATTTACAATAAATGTTGAAAATGATGGCCTTTATTGGTAAGACACATGTTGACTCTCCGAATTTTGTTCAGAAAGACCCTTTGAAAAGTTTCATGTGTTATCGAGGTAATGAAATCACGCATTGCTTTTTTGAGTTGATCGATCGTAGTAGGGCTGTCTTTATAAACGCAACCTTTAGCTGCCCCAAATGTAAAAATCTGGCGGGGTCAGATCAGGCGAACGAGGCTGCCCAATGTGCTTTAAAATTACACGTTCATCAAACACATCTTCTAAGAATCGCATAGTCACATGGGCAATGTGAACCGTTGCTCCATCTTGCTGGAAGTACCCGTAACGTTTCTCATTCTTGGTAAGTTAGCTGATTGGCAGAATAATGAATTATTCATCGCCAATAATGCAGGCATCCAACTGTGTAAGTTGATTAAATGAGTTTAGTTTACATAAAATGTATTTTCACTGCGGAGAGACTTTCCGAACGCACTGTATAAAATCACTCTATTTGTACTATATTGAAAAATTTGCATCAATTTCCAACAAACTTTATTGCTNATAGTATAGTTTTAACTAATTTTTAAAACAACAATAAATTTTGATTAAACATTAAAATGCCTCTATTATCTTAAAATGCTATCAGATTTTTCGATAAGGGAAGTGAATTTTTCAAAGCAATCAATATAGAGGCGAACCATTGTCTCAAAGGCATATTTATCTCTTATTGATGTTTAATTTTCATAATTAAATGTACTTTAATAAATGATTTTTCAAAAATTACCATTAATACGAGAACACTTGAGAATAAATCAATATATTTGTACTATATTGAAAAATTTGCATCAATTTCCAACAAACTTTATTGCTTCTGAAGATGACTAAAGTGTAATAGAAAATGTTGGGCAAAGTGCTCTATTACAATTAATATAAATCTTAGCAAAATGTGCTTCAAATATATATACATATATATATATATATGCATGCCTCAATGATGTACGGCTGTTTTCACATTTGCTCTAGTTTTTTCTTCTGATACATTGGTTGGGTGTCTTTCTTGTATAAGGACAGGCCCGTTATTTACCCTGTGAAGAGAAAATGAATCAAGAGTTGATATTTTGCTAAAGATTAACGAGCAGCTGAAGGTTGTTGAAAATCTGAGGAAATTGTTAATTGAGCTCAAGTCTGAAATTAGGTCACTAATAGAAAGTTTAAGGTATGATTGCCCTGACACCATCTACAATGCTATTGCAACTAGAAGTGCATCAACTTTCCGCGTAAATCCAATCTGAGTATAGCATCTTTTTCAAAGAAAAGACGATTAAGCGGCACTGACAATGAATATTCAAAACGACTCAGAGAGTCACCAATATATGGAAAGGACTCGTTAATAAACTCAAAAATTTCAGGGAACATAACTTGGAACATTGTCTGCGTTTCTACATTGCAGAATTCAAAAGTTTTGTTCGGTAGATGATATTGTCCAAAACTGTAAAAAAAACACGCATTAAATTTAACAAACTTGAGAGAAGTTTTAATGGAAGGTTCAATATCTCGTGGATTCCATACAATATTTAAGCAAAAATCTCAAAAAAATTGAGGAATCAAAAATCTGGAGTGAACATATCTTGATTAATGGACTTTATATTGATGATGCGGATTGGATAAAATCATTAAATTGACTTGACACCTCTGATCTTTTTTCTTGGAAGTCATCGGAACTCAGCAGGACAGCCTCACCCAATCTTAATAATATATATTACTTTCTTTTATTAAAAGTGTATTTATTTATGACAGAACTTTATTTGGAAATGCTGTTACTATCATCATCTTGTTTGGAAGAACATTTCGGATATTGAATTGGCGAAGCACTTGATGATGATGTGATGGAGATGATATATATATATATATATATATATATATATATATATATATATATATATATAAATTCCTTTACATCGCAGCAATGCTGCAATGTAGGGGGAATAGACAGCTTTGCTGTAGGAACTGAGGTTTTTTTCCATTGATTAGATATTTCCTGGGAGAGTAGATGAAAGAATGCTTATAAACAACATGCTAGCATATCGTAAAACATGTTCATTGCGAATATTGCTGTTGGATTTTTCAAATTTATCATGATTGATTTTTATTCTAACGATTTTCTGTATAATGGTTTCAAATTGAATTTTTCGTTAATATAATAAACATATATTCTTTTTTCAATGTTAGTTATCTTTCACAATAATTTAGGAAGTCTTTTTAAACATTTCCGATGACTTTCAGTTAATGCTGGAACAGATACTCATCTGCACATAAATAATTGGGACACATATACATGTAAGTTTTATGGAGACATACTCTTGATTTTCTCTAATTCGAAATTTCATAACGAAAGACGTGCATTAAATTTTGTAATTTGTTTTCCTGAAAATAAAATGGACATGTTCCTCCCATCTTAAGTTTTTCGCTATGCATAATCCAAGGTATTTATAGGAATGACACTCTTCTCCCCCAATTGTTATGGTGTAGTTTATAAGGTTTTTTATGGGGTCTTTTCTACTGTTTGGATTTGCAATAACAACCTCAGCTGTTTTCGAAACATTCTTTTTTAAACTGATGCTTTAACTACTAAATTTATGCTTTTTTGATAATACTCAAATCGTCAAATTCAGTATATATATATATTTATATATATATATATATAGATAATGTATATATATATAATGTATATTTTATATATTTGCATATATACATATATAAACAGTGATATATTTATATATATATTTTTCTGACTATTTTGGTAAGAAAAAATATAGTTTCATGCATCCTGTGTTATTTAAAAATCTTTGTAGGTTAATGAACTGCAAAGTGCATTTCCTAATTAATAAAGTTAAAAATAGTGCAAAGGGACTAAACTTTGATGTATTTTTGTTACTTAAGACATAATTCGCTTTCATGCTAATTTGAGTCTTTCACTTAAAAATTCCAAAGTTTGTTGTTAGATATTTATTGTAACATTTTATTTAGTTTTCTGTTGCAATGTCGGGATATTGATACAATATCAATATTTTGTACATCAATGCAAATAGTGTTAGCAACTAATTAAGAGCCACCAGAGATCGAATTGATCTTTCCATAGACAAGAGTTTTTGACCGCTTAGGCCATTGATCCACCACACCACTATTTTAGAATGGTTGCTTATCCATCTTTCTTGAAACAGTAACTAAGTTGCAATATTTTTTATGAAAATAACGCGCTAAAAAATAATTGACTCAACCAATAGATGAAATTTTACTAATGTTTGCCATTTTAATGCAAGTTGGTTTCTTTTTTGAATTATGCATTAGAAATTATAGCTCTAAATCCTAAGACATTTGCTGGAAAGATGAACGTGACAAATACATTATGCAATGCCTGGAAAACTATATGTCCACTGCATTGTTAGGCTCAAGCTTTTCAAATCTTCAAGGGTTGGAAAAATGTTTTTGTTTAATATGTGCAAAAAATGACAACTTTAACAACTTTTAAAGGTCATTTAATTGAGAGTGTATTGTTGACTAATCAGATTTACCAAAATTATTGGCTCCTTGTGCAATGATCAAAGGTAAATGACTAAGCAATTTGAATTTTCAAAAATTAAAAAAATTATTTGGAATAATTGTCACTATTTTCTTAGGGTTTATTATGCCAAATAGATGAGCAATTGCAGCGCGATGCATAATTCTAATGAATGTGCCCAAACCCAAAGCCATAGTCAAAATGTGGTTTTTGATTTTCTAAATAGAGAGGGCACATAGTCTGACCAAACGTTGATATTCTTGTTACTTTGCAAATTCACACTTTTTCATCAGATCACATTCTGTACAGCTAAAACGGGCCCCAATATAAATGGGTAAAAAGTTTGAACACTTGGTAAAGTTTTTGTTATTATAATTAAAATTGAATTACTGTACCATATACTAAATTCAATGACTGTTTTAAAATCTACACAAATTTCATGTACAGTTTGCAACAAAATCTTTTCTTGTGGTTTCAATGAAATGACTTTGAAAAATGGATGCATCCTAATTGTGTTTCAGTTGGGGCAAATGTAGATAGTTTGAAATCACCGCTGATAACATGTAAATTTCTCTCATATTCTAAACTACCCACACTGAAGAAATCAATAAAGAAGTTAACCGTAGAAATGGCTACTATTAAAGTAACTGATTCTGAATTTATCCCAAATATTAAAGAAGACCTGAAGACATTAATGATCGATTTGCGGAGGTTTCATCAACAGACACGTATGTTGAGCCCACTCGAGTGTATGTCCTATCTACTGAAGTACTGCCTGAATTGTCATTATTGGAAGTGTTTTCAGCGCTCAGTACGGTGAAAAGAACCAATATGCGCCCTGATGGCTTTCCTACTTAGGTTAATAATTTAATTACCTTCTTAGAATGCAATATTTTACTCCTTTTATAAGCAGTCGAATATTCATCCTCTTCCGAAACCCGCCAAACCAGTCCCTCCTTAAAAGTGGAAGCCAATTACTATTAAATGCATTTTATCCAGAATATTCGAAGGCGGGCTCACAAGAAGTTCATTAACCCTTAGTACAATCGGTTTTTGCTTTACAATCATAAACCAAGATTTCCTGTAAGGCATTCAAATCTTCATTGTGCTGAAAGATACCTTAATGAAACACAATTATTACATTAAGTTGTCGTACAGCAAATATATAAGTTTTAAAATTTCCAATATTTGTGAATCTTGAGTTTCGTGGTATTGCAGGAACAGATAAAATTCAGTGAAATATTTGGCATCTGTGACACTCGCGTGTGAAATACGATGGAATATGTGGTCTATCATAAAAATATACGGTAATGAAAACTGTGTCCAAATATGCGTAAAAATCTGCTTTATGCCTTAAACATATATATATCCTAACCCTAATTATGGTAATGAGGCTTGAAACAAGCTTCCTCAATGGTTGACAAAATTTGTTGATTAATCTGCACAAAACGGGACTTAATTATGATCTTATAGTTGCGAAATTCAACTTCTCAGTGATTACAACAAAAACTAATTTTGTTGATGGCTATGACAGGTTAAGTATGTTTCATTTTAATAACGCAGCTGAAGGTTTTCTTGTTGCATGAAGCAATTTTTGTTAAGTAACATTTAGCTACGGCCATAGCGGGCTTAGCATACGGGCACGGACATACCAACGGGCCTATTTACATGGGTACGGGCTAAAGGCCGGGCACGGACATGGGTCATTCCCTAGTCTAACTATTCAAGAAAATCCTGGTCATCCTCTTTCTGGTGTGCTCTTATCTCGGACAGAATACTCTGCTTCCAGACTAAACCAAAAGACAATTATCTGCTTTTCCAAATAGATTTTTACGATAAAATTTTCAAATCAAAAAAAAATAGATCAGCCAACTTTTTTTTACCTAAGTATTAGAATTGCCCATTCAAAGGTTGAGCATTTTCACACGTTTTTTCAATAAAATTTTATAAATTGATTGGATTTTAATGATATTTTGAATGTGTGTTTGAAAATATAATCAAAAATTCAAAATTTTTCAAATGTATCTTTTGGCTGAAGTCAAATTTTTAAGCATCCAGGAACACAAGTGACTTTGGCTTAGCCAATTTAAAATTGTTAAGTACTTGAATTTTTCCGAAAATAACTAAATTTAAAAAATTCGCAAAAACAGTTTCGAAACTAAATTGCCCTAAATTTAAGCATATTTCGGTGAATAATGAACTTAGTACAATGAAAATTTGCATAGGGCCTTTACATAATAGTTTATGATTGCAATATATCATAGATAGCCTAAGATTCATAATTTTTAACTCACAGCAAGGATACAATATAGCCAAGTGTGTGATATTGTAGCAGAATATGCTTTTCTTTTTAACATATGGAAATTCAATACAAATCGTTGAAGATGTTTTAGAAAAAATTAGCCTTAAATTTGGCAAACTATAAAGCGTCATATTTTGAGCAGGTTCTGCATAAATAATGAATTGATTCTTTTAAAAATTTGTTAAATGTGTTAATCGCATATAAGCCTTATTAAAAATTTAATTTTTACATTTCATCACACACTTTAAACAGTAAATTGAATTTTGCGATACAATTACTCACTCCCATTTTTCAAAAATGTATAAACTACGAAAATATGATTGAAAAACTAATTAAATAACGTGTTACCAATAGTAAAGTCTGCTAATATGTCATTACAAAAAACTATTTGCGTCCACTTCTTGCTTAGTTCCCATAGGGGTTGCTGCACAGTCCGTTATAAAGCTTGCTGTTGTGTACTGAATAGTACTGTGAATTACATCTTTATAATTGGATTGTGGTAAATAGAATATATTCCTGCAATAACTACACAGGCTATTTGCTTGCTTAGGGCAAAGTGGGGTAAAACCAAGGTGTACACCTTGGGTAAAACGGACACAGTTTTTGAGAAGTTAGTTTGCTTTGGAAATCACTGCTTTTTTCAGGCATTTATACATATATTTTGCATTATATTGCAATGGAACTGTTACCAACTTAAGCTTAAAGATCTTAAAGTCACTATAATTAGAAAAAAATCAGTTTGGTTCATTAAAAAGTTGCATTGGAGTATATAGCCTATTACCTTTGTTTTTAGAGCCCAAAATCAATTATGTATTTCATTAATGCATTAAATTGCATTCCGAAAGTTTAAAATTACTCAACTTTAATTATCAAGTAAAATAATATTTAATTGCCATTTTCAATAATTTCATGTAATTTTGAAGGGAACAGTTCCAATGTTATGCCTTAAAAAACCAAGCTAATAATTTTTAGGTTGTAGTGACACTTCTAACAAACTTATAAGAACTTGAAAAAACTTGAAAGATCTTTAAAGTTTACGTTGTTAACAATTCCATGGTTAGTCTAATGTGGGGACACAAAACAAGTGCCCGTATTATTGTCCCATTAATGGACTATGAGTCAAATTCTACGGTGGGCAAGGTCGGGTAAATTGGACGTAAATGTGGTAAAACAGACATTCTCAGGAAAAAATTATTGAAGAAAAAATATATTGAAAGCGCATAAAAATTAAATGTATTTGAAAAACATTCGACAGAAGATATTACTAGGAACAGAATACACACTGTATATTAAACTAGGAAACATTTTCTAACCTTTACACTTTTGATTTAAATAGTCATTTTTATGAAACGGCATCATTGTGATGATGTATCGTTCGATGGATATGAGTGTTAAAACAACAGGGCAAACTGCTTCTTGTACACCGAAAAAAATTTCTATAAATCGACATCGATACTCCTCCATTCGTTCAGAATTGTTGATCACCAGAATTCTGCTGCCTAAATATATTAATTAATTATTGATGATATAATAACCTGTTAGAAGACATCCAAAATTTCAAGACACCATGACGAATTAATTGTATCTGCAAAATAGATTTTAGTAATTTAATACATTACTGTTACTTGGAATTTTTTTAAATTAATTTATTCAAATTAAATATTAAATAGAAGTTATCATATATAATCAAACCCTAAATATTACTTGCAAAAGAGCGACTAACAATTGCAAAGATTCGCATTGCATATATATGTTGTTAAGTACCATATCTATTATTTAATTTGGAAGGATCTTGCTGTATTATTTACAAGCTTGCCGTTGTGTGGCTTTTCCACACAACAACCTGCTCAACACAACAGTAGAAGGCTGTTGTATCACACAACACGCACAATACAACAGCAGAGTAACAAATCACATAATGCTTACAATTTGGGTAAACTTGTCAAAATTAATATTTAACATTTATATGTGCATTTCGGAAATTAATATAAATAATGATTTTTAATTGTGGGAAATTGATTTGAAGATTTGAGATATTTTTTGCCATTTCCACTCCATGCCCTTTTGCCTTTAAACTTAAGAGGACGAGCTTACAGCCAAACGCCGACCAACTCAAAGCAGTAATCCAAACAGAAATTCAGTAAATTGGACCAGATCTTACCAGTGCAGTAATGAGCAGTTTACAAATTTGGGTCAAAAATTTTTTACCTTCAAGAGAGCAGCACATGAAAAATGTTGCATTTGAAATGTAACTAAGTAACACTTGAATTTTTCAAGATTTTTGTTCAGTAAATCCTATCCAATAATTAGGAGCTATTAAATATTTTTTTGGGTCTCATCACTGAAAATCAATCTGTATAAGAGAATGTGCATGAATTGTATTCGTAAGATATTCATTAGAACAACTTGTTTTCTAAAATGTCACAGTATAGATATTAAGAAAGAAAAAGAATATGATATATTTTAATAAAATTTAGAACTGCATAATTCAATAATACAACTATATAGGAAAAGTAATAACAATTTTTTGTCATATATTTATAGTTTCAATGAAGCTAGGATTGTTTATGATCTCTTGTAATTCGCAAAGCTATGAGACAATTTATTATCACACCAAAACTACTTTAGAAAATCTATTATCTAGGAAAACTATAATAGAGAATATATACGAACATTTTTTTGAATGAGAACAATTAGCAAACATTTGAATATAGAACATCATCAACCAAATAGCACTTTTATGGTTCATAAACAGGGACAATTTTAAACAACAAAGAAAAGGAAGAGAATCCTCTATCTTGTGTTGATTTCAAATTTTTGATACCCTTAGTACTTTGTGAATTACAGCTTTTATAATGTTTAACTTGGGTGATATATTTTTAAATCATATATATATATATATATATATATATATATGTACAGACTGAGTCCGGATGCAAACTTTTAAAATATCAACAGGTCGCTGGATGCAGGGCAAGGATGTTAAGCTATTTTAATTGGAAGTCAAACTACATGGTAATTATTTTAAGGGCTTTCTATGAAAATGATGATCTTGAGTTGAAATTGGTTTAAAATGTACCTAGCAAGAAAGTTAGCTAATTTAGAAATTCAAGAAATTTATTGGAATTTTCAAGATTATTAGTTAAGTTACGATCAGAACAAAAGAAGACGGTAGACAGAATTCCATGTAAAATCAAAGAAACAAATATGTTCGTTATTTTAGAAGAACTATTTCAGTACACTGTTTTATCTATTTTTCAAAGTTTTGATTCGGTTCCTTCGAGCTAATAAAAGCACAGATGAATTCCAAAATATGATAGAATAGAAATGCAAAGAATAAACTTCAAATATCAAGTTCAATTCCATATGAAACACTTTGATGACGAAAAGCAATTATATCATAATGAAAAAATTAGCCAGCACTAGTTGCTAGTATACACTTTTTGGACATAGCATTTTCAAAAGGAAAAGTAATGATATATATATATATATATATATATATATATATTATTATTATT
>CABFPE010000009.1:2002507-2013182 GCA_900660155.1 Hofstenia miamia | reverse complement strand
ATATATATATATATATATATATATACTATCAGGGCTATGTATGTATTTTTAATGAATGAATCAGCCATATGTATTGTGACTTAGAACAAATTTTTTGCTAAAGTGATGGAAATTTGCAACATTTTCAAGCCAATTATTGAAATATTAATGTAGTCAAACGCCTTAAAAACTGTACATTTTTGTGACTAGCATATTAGTAAGTTTGGTGCTTTGTGCCATTGAAAAGACCAAGTTCTAACGCCATTTTCATAATAGATATATAGATATATAATGCATTAATTTGGGTGTAAGTGAAGACTCGTGTTGTTTACTAACAATGTACCCCGAATATGGTTCCCACAATTTTTTTGAAAATATTTGCTCATGCACTACTTAGTAAATAGAGAAAACAACTGCCTACTTTGATAACTGAGAAAACTTTTTACAAGTCTATATGTGACAATTACTCACAAAAATATTGTAAAACTATCAGAAAAGAGAATTTGTAAAGTGCAATGCTACCAATTTTATTTGATTATAGAAATCTATTGTGTTCATATTAACAGCACATGTTTGATAAACGATGGAGTAATTCGAGCATTGTTTGGAAACAGTTAATTTTAAGTTAATCTTGTTATTCATCGGTGTATTTCAACAGACTCCTAAATACAGAAATAAGAGATGAAAAACTTTCCTATTCAATTCAAGGACTGTCAAGAAATTTTGAAACATTAGTGATCAAAAAATTTTGAATTTCTTAAGAAAAAAAATTATATTCCGAAATTTAAATATCAAGAAAGACAGCTTAGAATTTCCCAAATGCCAAAATTCAAAATTATAGAAATATTACAATTAAAATCCCACTAGCACCGTTCAGGGAATCAATTTTCTGTCTGATTCTTAAAGTCAATACATCTAATATTGAGCTATCTCCATTAGCCCTGAATGGGATTCCAAATTAAAGCAAAAATTACCTATTTATCACATTGCTTGGTTAAACCGCTTGTTAAGTTAGTATGACAGAATTTTGCAATGAATTGACATATACGCTGCACATATGCAAATACACATCCAGTAAAAATCGAAACAGTTATTTTCTGAACTGTTTGTCTAAATAAAATAGTCTTGAATAATGAAACTGAAATTTTGTCAAGTTCAAAATTTAGCGGCTAATATAACAAGAAGCCAAGTTATTAAAATGCTAAATGGAGAAAATGTATAAATGCAACTTCTATTAAATGAAATGTCAAGATATAAAGAATTTTGCATTAAAATTACTTGAACTGAAATATTTCACTGTTCTTATGAACTATCTAACAGTTTTGCATTTATGTTTTGTGAGATATTGTAATTATTATTTGCATGTTAAAAGCTCCAACTGCTTTACAATAATTTTTGGTTTTCACATTTAACTCATTATTTATTTTAAGTGTTGGCAAAAATTAACAGGAAATTGTGGAGTGCAATGCAATCCTTTTTCTTCATCGGGCCGATTAATTCATGTCACTAAGAATCAGCCGGTGTAAAAGTATAATACAATATTTTCAAATATATTTATATTATTACCTAAATTAGTGATG
Organism: Hofstenia miamia; assembly: GCA_900660155.1. Lineage (NCBI taxonomy): Eukaryota > Metazoa > Xenacoelomorpha > Acoela > Hofsteniidae > Hofstenia > Hofstenia miamia. Next base: position 2,011,623 of record CABFPE010000009.1, on the reverse strand, counting down.
CAATAAATTATAATCCATGTAAAAGTATTACCATAGAAATTGCGAGAATTGTCAAGGGTCTGGATAACCATGGATATTTTCATTAATCTCAAATTCATTGATATTAAGTAGATCTGCATCTGAAAATGCGATGCATGATCTCGTGGATACTTCGTGGATCCAATTCTTAGCTTAGTAGTAGTGCTTATTAGAGTCATTATAGGCAGTTAAACTATCCTTTCACATGAAGATGTGTTGGAAATCTCTTTGGTTATCTATTCGAAACGGAATCTATACAAGATACTATATGTAGCATTTAGCAAATCACTGATAATAAACTCACTAGTGAGTCTTATCCATTCTCTTTGTACAAGTAAAACTCAACGCAAATTGAAGCAAAATTAGAATATAGCGTATTGAAAAGTAAATGATGTATTGCAGTTCTTCTGTTTTATTAAAATTTCGCCATTTTGCTCTGAAAAATACCACCGTATTGTAGTTGGAACGGCATATTCACGAGCCCTATTCATTTTGGTGTAATTTTCGCTTTGCTCTTANTATATATATATATATATACTATCAGGGCTATGTATATATTTTTAATGAATGAATCAGCCGTATGTATTGTGACTTAGAAAAAATTTTCTGCTAAAGTGACGGAAATTGGCAAAATTTTCAAGCCAATTATTGAAATATTAATGTAGTCAAACGCCTTAAAAACTGTACATTTTTGTGACTAGCATATTAGTAAGTTTGGTACTTTGTGCAATTTAAAAGACCAAGTTCTAACGCCATTTTCATAATAGATATATAGATATATAATGCATTAATTTGGGTGTAAGTGAAGACTCGTGTTGTTTACTAACAATGTACCCTGAATATGTTTCCCACAATTTTTTTTGAAAATATTTGCTCATGCACTACTTAGTAAATAGAGAAGACAACTGCCTACTTTGATAACTGAGAAAACTTTTTACAAGTCTATATGTGACAATTACTCACAAAAATATTGTAAAACTATCAGAAAAGAGAATTTGTAAAGTGCAATGCTACCAATTTTATTTGATTATAGAAATCTATTGTGTTCATATTAGCAGCACATGTTTGATAAACTATGGAGCAATTCAAGCATTGTATATAAGCAGTTAATTTTCAGATTTTAAGTTAATCTTGTTATTCATCGGTGTATTTCAACAGACTCCTAAATACAGAAATAAGAGATGAAAAACTTTCCTATTCAATTAAAGAACTGTCAAGAAATTGTGAATTCTACTCGACTAGCAACCTATTATGTAGTCCATATTTTGATATTATTATAAACATTAGTGATCAAAAAATTTTGAATGGGTTAAGACCAAAATTATATTCCGAAAATTAAATATCAAGAAAGGCAGCTTTACAGCCTGGAATTTTCCAAATACCAAAATTATAAAAATATTACAATTCAAATCCAATTAGCACCGTTCAGAGAATCAATTTTCTGTCTGATTCTTAAAGTTAATACATCTCATATTGAAGTAACTCCAACAACATGAGTGGGATTCCAAATTAAAGCAAAAATTACCGATTTATGACATTGTTTGCTTAAACCGCTTGTTAAGTTAATATGACAGAATTTTGCAATGAATTGAAGAAAGAGACATGTACGCTGTACATATACAAATACACATCCAGTAAAAATCGAAACAGTTATTTAGTTCCTTATATTTTCTGAACTGTTTGTCTTAATAAAACAGTCTTCAATAACGAAACTGATATTTTGTCAAGTTCAAAATATACCGGTTAATATAACAAAGAAGCCAAGTTATTAAAATGCTAAATGGAGAAAATGTATAAATGCAACTTCTATTAAATGAAATGTCAAGATATAAAGAATTTTGCATTAAAATTACTTGAACTGAAATATTTCACTCTTCTTATGAAACTATCTTACAGTTTTTCATTTATGTTTTGTGAGATATTGTAATTATTATTTGCATGTTAATAGCTCCAACTGTTTTACAATAATTTTTGGTTTTCACATTTAACTCATCATTTATTTTAAGTTATCATTTGTGTCAAATGACGGCACAAATTAACAGGGAATTGTAGAGTGCAGTGCAAGCCTTTTTCTTCATCGGGCCGATTAATTCGTGTCAGTAAGAATCAGCCGGTGTAAAAGTATAATACAATATTTTCAAATATATTTATATTATTACCTAAATTAGTCATGCAATAAATTATAATCCATGTAAAAGTATTACCATAGAAATTGCGAGAATTGTCAAGGGTCTGGATAACCATGGATATTTTCATTAATCTCAAATTCATTGATATTAAGTAGATCTGCATCTGAAAATGCGATGCATGATCTCGTGGATACTTCGTGGATCCAATTCTTAGCTTAGTAGTAGTGCTTATTAGAGTCATTATAGGCAGTTAAACTATCCTTTCACATGAAGATGTGTTGGAAATCTCTTTGGTTATCTATTCGAAACGGAATCTATACAAGATACTATATGTAGCATTTAGCAAATCACTGATAATAAACTCACTAGTGAGTCTTATCCATTCTCTTTGTACAAGTAAAACTCAACGCAAATTGAAGCAAAATTAGAATATAGCGTATTGAAAAGTAAATGATGTATTGCAGTTCTTCTGTTTTATTAAAATTTCGCCATTTTGCTCTGAAAAATACCACCGTATTGTAGTTGGAACGGCATATTCACGAGCCCTATTCATTTTGGTGTAATTTTCGCTTTGCTCTTATGGCCGTTAAAGTACCACTGCTTTTCTTGCTAGTGGTCATTTTTATTAACCGTGGATCACTGAAAATTCCATGAATCGATCTCTAAGAATTTAATCGATCTGAAATGCATCTAGATAAAAAAATCGATCTATGGAAAAGTATGGAGATTGCAATTAGTTTATAGTATGATTGTGTTATATTTGATAAAAAGATTATTTTTATACCGTATTTTGTATTATTGCATGTACATTCATAATTTAACAAATGAAGCTAAAAATGACTTCCACTTCATTATTGGCTCTTTGTTGGATTTATCGTTAGGCCATTAATGGCACGTTTGTCAAACACCAATTATGACCAATATTGGAAATATTGGAAGCTGAACAAGCTCAATTGCAAAGACAAGCAAAATTCGTTAAATTGTCTTTTATGGGTAAAGTATTGCAGGACTGGGATTGCTTACTGCTGCTTTAGCAATAGCACACCCTGTTGCCGGTATCGAAAACCTTCTCATGAAAACGTGTTAAATTTGAAAGTTCACCAATGTGGAATTATTCAATGCATTATTACCATATAGGAAAAGCACATACTCAGGTTGTAGATCACAATAAACTCATCCTCATTGAGCAATTTTGAAAAATGAAATATATAAGGAACTGTGCGAAAAATATTTGGCACGTGCAATAAGTATTTTAGACAAATCGTTGCGAGAGAATGAAAAAGATATGTTCACAGACGGCCTCAGAATTAGATTTTCTGGAGTTAATTTTCTAAATAATAAGTAAAAAATCTATTTGAATTAAACATTACACTAAAAGTTTCAAAAAAATTTTTGAAAATGTAATTTATTTTAGAATTTAAACACCCTTGAAACGTACAGGTTGTACAAATGGAATATTATTCTTTTCACTGCTAATTAGCCTACATGCCACTAAGCCAAATAGACTTCGTCCCATGTATTAATCTAAATAGAAACGAACACAATTTTTCAGTACTGCCTGTATCAATTCGCAATTTCACTTTCTTTAGTTCTTAATTAAATGAACAACGAAACAAAATATTGATTGGACAATTTCTCAATCACCTCAATATAATGAACTAAATATGAATTTTATTATCGATGATTCTTTCAAATTTTTAATATTAATCAAATCACTGGGGAAATTTAAATAATACATTTTCAATGTAACTAGTAATTAAAAAATTCAATTGTTGATTGAAACTTCTACAACTTCGATCAAATATTAATACAAAAGATTAGTGAAAATATGTCAATAGCTGAAATTTTAAAAAATTCTGTTTTAGGCATTGCAATATATTTGCACTATCTAAATTTGCTAGAAGTGATTGAACTCTATTTCACTCAAGTGTTAGTATATATGAAAGGAATGAATGGCATGGACAATTTGGGAAATCTCCAACTTTCGTAAGGCCTAAAAAATGGGTCCTATCATATTTTATTAAGAAATGTAAATAAAGGTATATTAGAAACCATTAAAAAATTGCGATTGTCAAACCATATGAAATTTGAATTCTGACCAACAACGATTTCTTCATGAGGCTCTAGAACAAAATTCTGTTGTGTGCTCTGTAAATAAACATGGTTTGCATTAAAACATTTGATTTCTGTTAAAGCTTAATACAAGCGACAGTCTTAAATTAAAATCCCTATTAAAACCGAGTCACTTTTCTGTCAATTCACGCTATACGTTATTTAAAAGATTAATTGAGTGCGATGTAGCCATAGGGAAGCGGCAATATTGAAATAACTTTATCGATTTTTAAATTGCAATATGATCTGGCAATAATCCTCCAAAAGGCACTCCAATTTAAAATCGGACTACATGTCTGTGGCCTAACATATAGGTTTGAGTTCAAAAAGTCATAACTGGAAAGGACACCTTTAACCTTATTCTGTAAGAGGAAATATTTCCCTCCCCTTATTAAAGTTTTGATTATTATTCAAAACTGGTGGAGATTTATCTTAGTGAGACATGATGAATGAATTTTTCTGGCCTTTATTGGGTATCATAACCACCTAATACATTTTTTCTAAATATCTACTTATTTTATGCATAACATTGTACTGCAACGGGGACACAGTATTACAATTCTTGCAAAAAATTATTACTGTTATTATGAAAAAACTATGTAAAAAATTTATGTGAAATAATCAAAATTATATTTCATAAGTTATGAATTCAGTCTAATGATTTCAGACATTTCCAACTACTAAAACTAACATTCAATATATTTCCAAAAATTCTGCAATTTTTTAGATTCAGCTAACAAAGAATAGTTTGTTTTGTAATTGTTTATAGGAATTATGGCGTATTATTATAATTATTATTATTAGTATATATATATATATATATATATATATANGACTACATGTCTGTGGCCTAACATATAGGTTTGAGTTCAAAAAGTCATAACTGGAAAGGACACCTTTAACCTTATTCTGTAAGAGGAAATATTTCCCTCCCCTTATTAAAGTTTTGATTATTATTCAAAACTGGTGGAGATTTATCTTAGTGAGACATGATGAATTTTTCTGGCGTTTATTGGGTATCATAACCACCTAATACATTTTTTCTAAATATCTACTTATTTTATGCATAACATTGTACTGCAACGGGGACACAGTATTACAATTCTTGCAAAAAATTATTACTGTTATTATGAAAAAACTATGTAAAAAATTTATGTGAAATAATCAAAATTATATTTCATAAGTTATGAATTCAGTCTAATGATTTCAGACATTTCCAACTACTAAAACTAACATTCAATATATTTCCAAAAATTCTGCAATTTTTTAGATTCAGCTAACAAAGAATAGTTTGTTTTGTAATTGTTTATAGGAATTATGGCGTATTATTATAATTATTATTATTAGTATATATATATATATATATATATATATAAGTATCAACGCTCACAATAGGTTATCCTTATCAAGAATATATAATTGGGCCTTAAGATCACTAAATTTTATTGATAAGCATCAATCAGTCAATGAACTTCGATCATAATATTTTGTCTCAACTTTATTCAACTAAGAATCAATTTTTGTGTTTAACTCATAAGTTTATAAATGAATGTAATTCTCTAAATTTTCTACAACAATTAGCTCAATCAAAGAACAAATAAAATTTTCAGTAAAATTAACCGACAGGACTTTTTTACATTTAATTCATTTGCTTTTGCTCTTATGCAACATTTGCAAACCTAGGTAAATTTCATATTAACAAAGTTCGAAGCAACACTATTATGTCAATTAAACCTACTACCAATTGTAGTAAATTTAACTTTCGTCGGTCAACTTGATAAAAATAAATTGATAAGCTATAAAAGAATACCATACTATATTATAAAATACCACTAGCACATCTTTGGCATTCATTCACTTTTAGCTCAAAAACTAAAAGATACTGATGTTTCCCCTGTTTATAAAAATGGTGATCCCTAAAAGCACACAATTTTAGACTAATTTCAACTACTCATCAATTTTCAAAGCTATTCGAAAATTAATCACCTCGTAAATGTATGAATTTATAGCCGAAACCAAAATACATTCAAATAATCAATTTGGATTTCGTCTCGGCCACAGTACATCGGATGCTATTTTATCAATTACAAAAACATTTAGATAAATTTGGAAAACCAAACGTGTGCCATCGCATTACTGGATTTGAGTAAGGCTTTTAATTCAATGACTTTTCCCATTCTGAAAACTAAGTTATTGCAACAAGGATTTCAGATAAATGCTGTAAATTTTATTATGAGTTTTTTTGAAAATCTTCGACAGCGAGCCCGAATTGATAATGTATTATCTAGCTATATTATTCTTGACCAAGGAGGACCCCAGAGTACAGTGTTGGGGCCTATTTTTTGCACTGTATGTAAATGATTTATCACTATATACTATTCTACATCAATATGCTGATGATACTAGTCTTATAAAAACAAAAAAGAATGCAATTATATCTGCGAAATTCTTGCAAATATTGTTGAGTCTCTATTGAATTATTTTACTCAATAAATTAAAAATTAACGTAGATACAACTCAGTTTATAATATTTCATCATAGGGACCTTGTCGGAACTCTAAAGAATAATAACACAACAAACAAATTGCGTAAAATATTTAGGAGTTGAATTAAGTAATCATCTAAAGTATTACCTATTTTTTAATTTTAAAATACGACAGATGGCCAATGGAGTAAAAATGCTGTATTATATTGGAAATATAGAGAAAATTTACCATAAACAATTAATAAATTCATTTATCTTTAGTCATTTTCGATATTGCAGTTTTCTATTTTATAATCTAACAGCAAAATAAAAGATTTAACTTAGGAAAATGTACAATTGGACTGTATGAACTTTAAATTTCATCCATCTCATTAAAATTTTTAGCAAACGAACTAAAAAGTTACATAGCATAACTCCGAATTCATTTACTTCTATTGCCACAAAGAAGTAGAACAATTTAGTCAATATCTCTATAATTCACCAAATTTAAAAAATTTTAAGAAAATACTAAAAAATCACTTTTAAAAATTCAAAATTCACTTGGGGAAGTAAATATCACAAAAAATTTACAGTGTGTGAATAATTTATCATAATTTTGTAAATATTTATTGAAGTGTTTTTGTAGTAAATAGATTTAATATGTATTAAGCAAAAAAATAAATTGCTTTTGACTATTATTGTTACTATTATTATTTTTATTATTATTATTATCAAAAATAATAATGGCATCATATATCTAAGTATTCCAATTGATGGTACTACAATATGAGGAATATTTTCCAAAGTTTCGTTTTAATATCATAATCAAATGCAAAGTTAGATAGTGGGAGAAAAAATGCTCCCTACACAGTATTGAGGAGGAGAAAAACGCCCAGACGGAGTAGAGTTAAGAGCCCTCAGTGCACGATGTAATCGCTCAACTATCACTATACATTCATACATAATTTTTGAATTTTATGGGAAAGTTCTTATGCGGTAAGATTTATATTATATTTAACTATCACTTAATAATAAATAGATAAGTAAATAAATAAATATATATATTGATTATGCCAAGCATTGCCACTGTCCGAACAATTATATATATATATATATATATATATATATATATTATATATATATATATATATATTATATGATTAAAATTTTCACCTACAGATTGTGTTGCATTATGTCCTGCATAAATGTATAAAATTGTTGCTGCAACTAAAATATATAACCTGAAATCAGGAAAATAACAATTCAAATTCAAATCAATGTGTATTTTAAAAAAATGTATCAAAACAAGTATAACGTAAATTATTGATATTGATTTTTAAAAAAAGCATTTTGTTATTTCTTCAATTCAACTAACAAATTGACTGATCTAATTTGTTTAGTAATTAATGTCGACAACTATGCTTAAGATTATTTTAGTAATGCGCTATTTACTTTTTCTGAGAGCTATTAAATATCCAATATCAAAATATGCATTGCAGTGCGCCAACTTGAAAATTATTTATTATTGCAAGAGTGCATCCAAATAATAGTGGAAACTCTAGATCACTTTATGAGATATAAATTTCTAGCGTTTTTCAAAATAGCTTCCGGGAAGCTGAAACAAGGCATTTATTGCTTTCCTTCAAACAATAATGATTTTAATTCGGTCCTTTCGAAAATTGAATCAAGTTAGTTACAAGAAAAGAGCTGAAACTTTGGAAAGAAAGGTTTTCTCAAATACAATTAAATAAATTATACATTTGTCATAGGCAATATCCAGATAAATATTCGTTTTCAACTAAATAAGTTTTGTTTCTGCAAATTTTAGGACAACCTTAAGAAGACACTATGTACAGTTTCACAACTAAATTGATCTTAGTTGCGAAAGCTTTGTGTCTATGCCTCTACAACTTTAACCTGCAAAATATCACTACCACCTAACCGCAAAATGACTAACTAAGGCATTTCAATGATTATATGAGTGTTTTTAGGAAATCAACATAGAATAGTTGGGAAGCTTATTGTCTAGCTTTAATATATATATATATATATATATATATATATAGGTTGACAACAAAATCCTGGCACAAAAGTTTCCAGACACCCCACTCAAAGAAAACACAGAATATTGATATGATTTCAAAAATCTATTCACACACAGATAAATCCAGGAGATTTGGGTCAGGGAATAGGGAGGCATTCTGACGATGAAATGAATGCAGGAAATAGTGTTCCACACCACTCCTGGAAACACTTGGCTCGATGGAATGGGGCTGGAAATTGTTGGAAAGGCCAAGGAATGGCCTTTGAATGTCGGCGGCCTCAAGATTACCCAATCCTTCCCAAGGCCTCCTTTTGGTTTTAAGCAGCCTTAATTGGCCCTGGGTGTCACA
>CABFPE010000009.1:1977109-1995257 GCA_900660155.1 Hofstenia miamia | reverse complement strand
ATATATATATATATATATATACCATTTCTGCTGCACTAGCTGAAAATATACAAAGAAAAAATGTAAAAAAATTGGAAGTATGCTACGGAATGACTTTGAAATTCCATTTAGAGCTATGGACGTACTTTGACATCTCCTTGCTGTTTGAGAATTGTTAAAAAGCGATGGCCGCATGGACATGAGAATCATTAACCCAGAGCTAGAGTCAACAAACCACTCTACAAATTGCGTGCTATATGTTAGCAACTAATGATGAGGTATTAATCATATCCCCAAATATCATTTTCTCGAATTCCTAATTGCCTGAAATAGGCTGGCCTATAGTCAGGCTTTAATATCGGCAATTGGATGCATACTATAACCGGCGTCGTCATCTAAATGTAGAGGGATTGTTTTTGTTCATCGGTGGCTTTTTATAGATTATTCTAAGAAAAGCTAAAGAATATTCTTTTCCATAATGGAAATATATTTTTCTGGCTGATTCAATTTACCTGAAGAAAGATTACTAAAATGTGGAAGCAAATATAAACTAACTAATCAACTAAGTATTTCGAAACTGCACTTTTCTTATAGCAAACCCAAACTTTTTATATACAGGTAATGCAAGTGCTTTTTTCATTAATGAATTTTAGCAAATCAGGAGAAGATATTCAGAACAAAGGAACAAACATGTATTATATAGAGCAGGAGCACTAAGGCTTGCTTGACCTATTCACCCCTTTCTTATTTGGAAAAAAAACCTCATTCAACTCTTTATTTCGAAAATTTCAAATTCCTCTGAAGGTGGCTACGATGGTTTACAAACTTCAGCCCTGTCAATCTTCAATAGACCATCCTTCTTGGATCATAATTCACCCCCTGAAATCTCCAAATTGGCCCAATGAAAACCCCTAACATAGACGAGACGACATTGGCGTTATATTACTAACGTTCAACGGCTCATCGGAAATAATGGCTAACGTGTCATAATAATATTTCTGAGAAAATGACCGGAAATTTTACGAAAATTTTCAAAAATTGATCCAAATTTTGCAAAACCATGAAAAATATAAATTGTCACACAAAATATATGCAATAAAACATCCAAATACATTATGAAATGAATTCGAATTCATGTGATTAGCAGTGGTTACTGCTTCAGCATGGTGGTGTTTTTAAGCAGTTCTTAGCTAATCGGATGAAAATTTACCTAAAAGCATTTTACTTTCCCATTAACTGGAATACACTTAATTCAATTTCCAAATTCAGGCAAATTTATAATTTGAGTGACAATTGCGTAATCACTAAAAGAAATATTCCAAAGCGGAAAGAATTTAGTAAACTAATTAAAAAGTAATGCAATTCAATAAAAACTTCTTAATATTTCACATTTATATGTGAATGTATGTCAGCTTGGAACCAAACAAAAGAATCAATTTCCAAAAATTAAAAATTCTGAACTAACAACAGCTTGAAGAAATATAAGGTGGAAAAAGGCTATTCGTCACAACTAGCTTACTTCTTTTTAATGAAAGCCAATTACCATAAACTAATTAACCCCAATTAACCTAGGCGTTCTGTTGCTGGTTGTCTTTATCGTACGGCTAATTGTTTCGGTTTTGCCATGTAGTTGTAAATATGTAGACTGTATATAAGAGGAAGTTTTTTGTTGCAAATAGAAAACAGTTTTAACAAAAAGTTTAATGTCAAGAAGATAACGCGCTGATCCTAGTGATATCACACGAATTAAGAAGTCTAAAATCTAAAACCATTGATAGCGCCAACAAAATATTTGGCGTGAAAATGAAACGCCACAAGATTAAGAATTGTCTCCTCTTTTGTCAGGATTTTCTAATTGGTTTTGAGATAGTTGTTTGAATCTATGGATTAAACGATTTGTATTTTCTGAGATACACTGTGCTGTTTAGGACTAAATCAATTCTGCAACAATTCACATTTGTAGTATCCTCAGAATGTTAAAATAAATTAATTTGAGTAATGTCGATTTGTTTTATTTTCATTTTATTTCGCATTTTAAGAATTTTGAAAAATACAAATCGTAGTTAGAATTGAATCCAACTAATCCGAAGAAATAATTCTTATGCCATTCGAATTGAATTTGTTAGAAGTCAGATTCGGAAAAAATAACAGAAAATTATTTCGTGCAAAGTCTCCTATAGCTGTGGTACTAGGAGGGGATGCGACTGAGATAAAATTGATTTACTTAACTATCAATATATTGCAAACATATCCCAGCAGTACCTGATGAGATAGAATTGAATTTTAAAATCTGATCTGAAAAAATCTATCGGGTGCAAAATATCCAATGTGATTTCAATCATTGATCAATTACAGAATTATCGGGATTATTAAAAAATACAAGAAAATAATATTAACGATCAATATTTATAAACATTTTCATGTACTATTTGAGTATGAGATACTATTGTGATAAATATATTAACTGTGATATCACAAATAGCATAATTAGCTGTAATGTCATATTTCCTATATAAATTTGGAAAAATTACAACTCAAGGTGTGCAATAACAATCGTAATGAGTAAATTCTTTTTAAATGTAATACTTTTTCATAACTAGAATCACTATTTTTTAGAGAAGAAATATAACTAATTAACTACTCGTACTTTTTACTATTCCATAATTAACATACGGCCCACTGGATATAGGCATGCATATTATTGTTACATGTATTACAAAAGCAAGCTCAACCAGGCAAGTAATTGACCGCTTTGTGAAGAAATCTCTTGGGAACAAACATATATTATTTAGAAAGAATATTTTCTTTATCAATTTCAATAATACTTTTTAAAATGTTACAATAACCTTATATGTAAAACAATTAAAAATTTTGTACATGATTTTGTTGGAATACTTATCTGTCTCATTCTATATTAATATATTGACAGACTTATATATTTTTTGGTGTTGTTCAATGCAAAACTTTGAACAAATGTCAGTCTCTCCTTAGTACTTCTTTTGTAGATTACATGGTATTTTGATATTGCTTTATTGGAATAGCTCATAAATTTTTTAAATATTTTTAGTATCAAAAAATATTGTTTAGTCTATTATTTTAAAATTTTCATGAATTTGAATATAATAAAAAAACAAATGCAAATCTAAATGAACCAGAATCAAGTTATCATTTAAAAATACCCAGAATTTTGAAATATAATTTTTAAAAACATCTTCCAACAGCGTACTCCCAAATTTGGGATAGTTTCTATAAAAAAACTCTTTAAATCCTCATAACTTACTAAATAATAAAGAAATATAAAATCTAAAAGTGCCACTAGCTAGAGAAGTCGTTTATCTTTCATTTTCACCTTCAATTCGTACACCCGGGGCATTCCATCCAGTCTAAATGCGTTTGAAAGAAGTCACAGGTATCTGATCCTACCGTGATTGGACGGAACATGAGTGGTATTTACAAAAAATGCTTGAGTCTAGTTTTAGATCACTGAATCACTGAGAAATTAGATATTGCAATAATTTGAACTGCTAAAAAGAACATCTCTAGGGGTTTCTCAATCAATGTCGATGTAGTCGAATGTCAATATATTCAAACTTGGAATTTCCAGGCAACTTCAATTTTTAATATAGACTGCAGTGCATATGTCCTTACTGAAACAAGAATACAACAAATATATACATAGAAATATAAAAAACTGAGCGAAGTCCTATGAATTGAAAAAAGTTCAAAATCGAAGTTTGTTTTTTAGAATGCTAGGATTTATACTATACAGCTTTAAATTCTAAACAGAAAACGTAAGTCTAGATCTTTATTTCATAAGAACTAAAATTCCTGTGATTTATATGAGGCTGTATTGCATCAACAATTTTCACCTCCCGTTCAAGTGGTTTAGAAAAAATAAAGACAAACAACAGCAATCCTTAATGGTACCCAATAAAAAGAGCTTCCAATTAATACATGGATTCATTAAATATAATTTTTATGCCAAATGAAAAAAACTCTTTAAAATAAAAACAAAGAAGCTTAGTTAGTTTTACTACATATTTGTCAGTAAATCCACAAATGTTGTTAATCTGGAACCCAAAAATTACTATTTGATTTTTTGAGGCTTCCCAAAGTTATTTATGTCGGTATATGCGAATTTTCTTTTCAAGCGGGTCACATATTTGGGTCGAAATAGGCGATTTATCAATGCAGGTGATATCAATATATGCGAATTTTTTAAGCATACTTTAAGTATAAAATGCATAAATGCATAATAGACATCCCGGGTATAAGTAAATTGTCAATATATGCGAATTCTACTATACATATATATATATATATAGGAAAACATTTTGCATTTATACATTCATATAGGTTTTTAATATAAAAATTGCTGTGAAGACATAAAGTTTCAAATTATAATGTAAATATATATATATATATATATATATATATATTTATATATATATATACTGCATACAATCAACATTTCTTAAGCTATTAGAATATACATTTTTAAAGTTTTCTACATTATATGAAGAAGCTTTCTGTAGGCTATATTCCGGAAATACTTACACATATTTTATGAAGTAACAAACATAATTTTTCAAATCGGATATGATTTCCTTAAATAGAAAGTCACTGTCTATAATTTGTAATTACTGTAAGTGATTTTGTTTTTAGATTGAATTTGGAATTTAAATGTTACGGTTAATGTACGATATCTTAGCAGCAGTATTTTAAAATAACATTCATTAAGCGGCAATGTCATAGTGAATGTCATTTTAGAATTAGTGTACGCACGTGATCGAGGAGATAGTCATTAAAGTTTAATCTCTTCTTATTAAAAAGGCGATCTGCAATTTCTAAATGACTATTTATGTTTCTAAATTACTTTATCGCAAATGAATGAAACCTCATTTATTTCTATGATAAATTAAATTGATAAATATAAATAGCATTTCTTTTGTATTTAAAGATTAGAATATATTAATAAATCTTTACCGAATTGGCATTTTCATACATATCAAGCAATGTTGAGATCCCAAATGTGGAAATATCTTTTTCAGATTATGAAGGCAATTAGGAGTTGAAAAACTCGCTTATATTTGAATTAAACTTTCAAACTAACCTACTAAATCTCAAGACAAGATAAAAAAAGTTAACCATAAACTGCCCATTGCATCCATAAAGATAAAAGCACATTTTTCAAAACTGTTCAGAAATTTGGACATCCTTGGATAATGTCACATCTATGAGTAAGTGTGCTCCTGTATTACGGTGAAAATTTGTGAAAAAATTATCATGTGCTTTAAGTAAATAAACTTTTTCTTAATGAAAACCGTTTTATGCAATACTTTCAAATTCCTTCCACACATAGTGTTCAGAAAATAAAACGGGCTAAAGCTAATGGCAGAAACTACTTGCCGCACTTCAACTATTTGTTTTATGTAAATGGACATGGACAATCAAAGTTCCATCCAGGCTCGCCGCGCCCAATTCAGAAGTCGTTCTTCAATAATAATTTTTATATTTTATCAACTTTATTGTTTTGATGTTATATTTAAGAGCGCAAGTCAAAATATTGAAAGGAAAATGACAAACATGAATTTTAAGAAATGTTTATTTATTCTGAAAACATAAAAAAACGTTTTATGATTTAGAAACAATATTATTCGACTTTAAGTGTTTACTTTTGCGCTTTATTGCTCACACATATTCTACTTTTCGCTTTTTAGCGGTTTATATATTTATAACTGTATATTTACAAAACAGACTTTGGATGCACACCCAATAAAGCAAATATTTTTTATGATGCCTTACAAAATGTAAGCTTATCTTAAAATTGAATTTGATTTTTCTACTTATTTGTCCTCTCGAATACATTGCTGTACTTAGTTTTTCCATCTGGTCAAGACTTAAATTGTAATTAGTGAAAATGCTTTCAATATTTTTATTTATTCTAGAATTAGGTGCTATCGTCATCTTGAAAGCTTAATATGTCTGCGCACTTGATCCAATAGAGAAACCGATTCCATATCCAAAGTCAGAGTCCTCTAATTATAAAGAGCATTCTTTTGTATCATTATCAGCCAGGGGCGTACGTAGGATTTTTTGACGGGGGGGACATCATCATCATTACCCAATGCGGGCGAAGCCCCGCTAAAATTTTTGAAAATATTGAGAAAATAGACCCTAAAAATGCATTTCACGATCATACACTTTAAATTTTTCAATTTTTTACGGAAAATTGTTTGATTTATCCAGTCAAAATCAAATTTGGAAACCTGACGGGGGAAATTCCATCATGTCTCCCCCTGGTACGCCACTGTTATCAGCACTTCCTCTCTGCAACATCTTCGGAACCTACAGTTTGCAATTTTCATTATTTACTATCAATGATGTGGTTGAAGCTTCTCTTTTGGTTTTTGAATGGTGCAAAATAACAGTCTTCAATTTACTGGTTGCTTACTTGAGTCCACTTTGCCCGTGTATTGAATGTACATTTGGATAATTTTAAACCTGTAAAGACCGCCATTACCCAGATAATCAGCTACAAATAAACTTCTACATAATGAAAAAGCAAAGCACCTTTTTCTGCTAGACATTTAGTTGTCAAAATGTAGCACAGTTTATTTAGTTCAAATATTTTGTTTCTTCTGCTCATTTCAATAAAAATTCTTTAAAAAATTAACATACAAAAATCAATGGCCAATAAAGGAACGTAAAAATTATAAATTGAAGCCTTTGAAATTTGAATATTGAAACCATACATGCTTGACGCAGTATTAAGCACATTTTACCAAAAATCATGCCGTCATAAAAATTGTGTATTACCAATGTATATGAATTTGTTCACTTCATTTTTCAAAATAATTACGACTAACAATGAAAATCAAGAATATCTGGTCTTGGCACGGGGAAGGCCCGGGCAAGAGGAACGCCTTAGATAAAAACAGATTAAGATATCGTCATGTGCAAATTTAGTCAATAATGTTTAAATTTACTGCTCTCAAGCAAATTGTTATGCTGAATAAATATTAATAATAGTTTTTAATATTGAGCAAAGACCTTAGCGATAATGTCGTTTTTGAAAATTAAAATTCACGTATTCTTTGTTCCAGACTAAAAACGCTAGAGCTAAAATGTCTAAGAAGTCGAAATTCATGGTAGGCGGAAAAATATGCCTTCAAATGCTTAACAGAATTCTATGTCGTTTTAATCATTTTTGCTTCTAATATTTTCTTGTTTTGTGGCTTTGCTTTATTCGAGATGTCTATTGCAAATATCTTCATTAAAATGAAGACTTAATAGTTATGTAAAATTTTGAAGCAATAGTTGATTCTAGAAAACTTTACCTACATACGAATTGAAAGATCCCTTTCTGGATGTTCCAATCGTGAAATAATCTCATAATGACATTCTATATAAGTGATTAAAACTTGCAATTTTAGTTACATTTATTAGAAAATTTTTTTTTAAGAAAATCAATGAAGAATATAACTTTTTTCTAACAACCAGTAAGAATATTATTTTATTGAAATTTATTAGAAAAATGTTTTTTTAAGAAATCAGTAGAAAATTATATATTATGTTGAATTTAAATTGACAAAATATTTTTTTAGGAGTCAGTAGAAAATTTATTACAAAGAGTGCATTATAATTACAACTATTAATGATTGTTTATTAATTGTCATTGAGAGAAATGCAAATACAGTCTGAATGGATTACAAAACAAGACGTGCATTGTGCTATGCGCGGCCTCCATGCAATCATTTATATTTATTTCAACCTAATTAGTTAAATTGAATTTCAAATTTAATACAATTCTTTAAAAACCTTTCTAATTGACAAACATTCACAATGCATTTGAATTCTATGACAACTAGTAATTTCACAATTTCATTGACAGGTAAAAGCATTTCCCTACTAATCCTACAAGTAAACCATGCTTTAAAAAATTCCAAAATAAGCAAGGTAATCACAGCCTTTGTTACTAGCAAGTGTTTTTTAATCAAACTGATAAGGCTATATTTTTATAATTCATTTGTAAAAAATCTGTAAGTTTTTATAGAGTTATATCAACTCCAAAAAGTGATAAAAATTCTGGAATCAATTTGATTTATGTGACAGCAAAGTAACTCGAAAATTTTTAATACACTTTTAATAGAAAATAAAAAATGATATTTCTTTCAAATGTTCCAAGTTCTTGATGAGTGATTCAGTTCACATGCATTTGGTTTAATTTTTAAGCTTTTTGTGACCATTGCTTTCTTAGATAATTCTCATTTATATTTTAAGACTCAATATGAAACACCTATTAGGTAAAAAAAGTAAGTCATTATTGCAAAGCTTCATTTCATTCCAGTTACAATGCCAAATAACAACTACCAATGTACAATAAAACTTTCTAACGAGAATTAATAAAGCTAATATTTCAGTTTACAATAAAATTTAAGTTTTGAAATGCATGCTCTTTCTAGAAAATGTCTAGAAAACATTACAAAACAGTTGTTGTAAATAAGACATACCTGGTTCCGATTCGAACTATTAGGTGTAAAAATTCAACTAGTAGTCATTTCTTAAAGGGACAGAAATAGATATTTCTCACTAAATAATTTTTTTAAGACTTTGAAGTAAAGAAATAAATTAATAATTAAAGATTGAAATGGTCTTTAGTGCTATATAAAAAAATAAATTAGCAAAATTTAAAATCCTTTTTAATTAGATTAAATCGATTATACAAAAGTGTAACATTGCCTTTCGCATATTTTATCAAACATAATATCACTTTTCATGTTGTCCTCAAAAGCAGTCAATTAACATCTAAACAATGTCTGACAATTAAAGAGAAAAAATATCAAAATCTCCTGATATAGTCTACGTTTAATTGCAACAATGGTTTTTTAATTGGCACTGCCGGAAAATTATTGAAAAGAAGATGAATTTATTCTAAGATTATCAACAATTTATGCATACAAAAAATTGAATAATGATGGTAAAATGATTTTGAAATTTTCTTCTGACATTCTTACCTCGATGAAAACAACAGATGAATCAGGTTTGATTGAAAATCCAGGCAAACAACCTCATTCAAGTTCGTTGAAAAATTTGAAAAAAATAGTTCACACTTTAGTATTATTCGAACATTTGATAAAATAATCTTTTTATTATTAAGGGAAGAACGCGAATATTTAAATACAGAAATACGCAGTACTGCGGCCATGGCCACGGCCACGACTTAGCTGTTAGCCGGCCGTAGCCACGACTATGGTTGCACGTTGTTTCAGTTTTGAAGTCTAATCATAAGAGTGATGATATTGTATATGTATGTATATGACTATAACAAATATATTGAGAATACAGGGACGTAATGATAAATTATATTAATATATCAAGGACTCAAAACTAGTGAAGTGTACGAACATTTGAAATCATTTTATGAAGATACAACAACATGTCATTGAAATTTTAATAGCGAAATAGTTGCTTTATAAACCGAAGCGTTTCTTTTCTTTCAGTTATTTGCAATACGTTTCAATGTTCACTTATTATTTTTGAACATTACATCTGTAATTGTTCAAACTATGGATATGCTTTAATTGTTGCATTGGAAATTGCAGTATTGCAATTAGTAGTAGTAAATATCTCCGACTGTAGTAAAAAATTAAGACCAACGGCCGGCTACGGCCAAGAAAATTGCCTTGGTCGCAGAGCACTACATGACACCTTATTATGTCGTGATATAATTACAAACTAACAAGCTGTAAATTACTCTACGTAAAAGCTATTAATTACTACAGTTTGCCACAGGGAGTTGTTTCCGCCCCCCTGCAAACTTTTTTAAGTTTTAGATTTTTGATAATACCGATATGTTTGTACTTTTCTGAAATTTACTTCTATAGCATGAAAAGTATTCTTAAAAAATCGGAAGTTACTTTGTCAAGTTAGCATTTAGAGTGAAATGTTAAGATTTAAGTATTGCTGTTTTTTATATATACATATTTATGCGACCCTAAAACTTCAGTTATAGTGATGTTAATGCAATAATGGGGAACAATGGTAAAAATTCGAAAAAAGTAGTCACTTTCAAAAGTCAGAGACCACTATTAAATTAAAGGTAAAAAAGAAATTTTTTCTTTGATTTCTATACTGACAGCCTTCTAAAGGTTTTAAATTGAATTTAATAACCTTGAACAAAACAAGATTGTATGAAAAATTATTTTGTTTAAATATATTTATTTTTCAACGTGAACAATGAAATATATTTATTTTTAACTAACAATTTTAATTTTGTGAAAACTACCGTGAGTAAATTATTGTGCAGTTTAGATGCGTGCGGGTTAGCGATACTGCTTAAAATACGTCCGTTATTCTGTAAAGAGCTATCTCCTCTAAGGGACGTGCTGCAATATCCTATGTTCCTCTTGGAAAAACGGTGGACGCAAAAAGATACCTATCGATCTTGCAGGAAAAACTCTCGGACCACATGTTCATTCATGATTGTGAATATTTCCAGCATGATGGGCACATTGCCGCATTGTTAAATTATTATGTGATTGGATTTCCAGTTGCTGCGGCCGTTCCCCGAGTCAAGTTACAATTTAAATCCAATAGAAAATTGTTGGAATGTTCTGAAAAGAAAAGTGTACAGCAAATTCTCTAACTCTTTGGAAGATCTGAAAAAAATCATCCTACTAATGTGGATCCAAGAGATCACACCTAGCTTCTTCAAATCTCTCATTAACCTTAATGCAATAGCGAATCACGGTAGTCTTCGCCAATCGTGGTAAGTCGTCTAAGTATTGACTTAATAGTTTAAACACTTTTACTGGAATGAAAGTGATATCGGAATCTTGCTTGGTTTTTATTTTGTCAATACTTTTCAGATGGAAATGAAGTATTTGATCGTTGTTATGTTATTTTTTATTAAGGAAGAAATCCACAGAAAATTACATATGTGATGGGTGGTCTCAGACTTTTGCAAGTGACTGTATGTCTAGTAACAGGACCATTGAAATTCCGTTACCATATAGAACCAATTAGTTTCTTAATTTTTAGTAGAATTAATATTTCAAGTATGCCAATATTGGGTGACCTGATAGTCTACTAACCCTAAAGAAATATAACATTTAAATGGTATATATTTGTAAAGGTGATGTTAACATTATGAAATTCTGCATAAATCAAAGAAAACTGAATTTCTTAAATGAAAAAGTAACACATGTCATATTTCAATAAAAAATAAATCTTATTGAATGAGTAGAATCCATTTTAACAGTGAAAGTGAAATTCCGTTCCTGCTTGAACAGCCCCATAGGCTTTTGTCATCTATATTTTCAAAATTTTGTTTAGGCAATGTTGCATTTTCGCATGAAGCTATTGTTTTTGCCAGCCATTTAACATTTTATATACTTTTTTTAAGTAAAAGGTCTCCCATGAATAGATTAACTAGACTTTGTTCATTCAGAATACATCATGAAATTTAGCATATTAAAAAATTCAAAAAATTACCACTCTTCTTACCCATCATTAAACTGATTATGTTATCAACGTAGAATGACGTTATTAGTTATTTAAGACGTCGCCTAAACGATAAAACTTTTGTTGCGAAACCAATTAAAATATAGAATCATATTGGAATAATTCAAATTATTTCGAAATTATCCAATCACATTACTCGCAATAATTCGCTTAGCAACAAAAGTGTATCGTTTGCGTGGGGACTACTAGATTTTATTGGACAACGTATTACGTTTCATGCTTATAAGAAAAATTTTTATCAGGAAGGGGACTGAATCAATCAAACAACCTTTCCCCTATGAGTTCAACAGGCAAAAATATCCCATGCCAAGGAGCGTGAAGTTGCAATTTTGACGATAGGATTACAACCCAGTCTGAATAATGCTATTATTTTACTTTAGTGTGTAAAATATATTAATAGTAACCACATATATTAAATAAGTCATAATTTTTAAATTATTGCATAAAATTGCACGACTTTCAGTTTCTAAATGTCGTAAATTAATAAAATTTAGATACAATTGTATGAAAAATTTCGCTGAAATGAAAGTCCCATCTGAAATGTTTTACGGTTTATAGCTTCTAGATTCAATAAAGTTTAATGAATTTTTAATGATTCTTTAGCTAAGGGTTCTTTATGCAGAGCATTTCATTAAAAAAGTTATAATTTTACAAATTTAATATAAAACTTATTTAACCAGCATTACTTGAGACAAGTCATTTTCTTCTGTTGAATCCAATTCAAAAATCATTTTGTAATATTATTAGGTTTATTGACATCATAAAAACTCTTCTTCTGCACCTTTCTGAATGTATAGAATTTCTACCATCCCCACATTAATTACTTTCAACAAAAATAATATTTTGCTTATTTATTTTTTTACAAAATAATCCTTCATAATAATGGAAAACAAATGGAATCATTAAGTTTTATTAAAGTCAATAATAGTAAATTACTATTTATTTGTACTTCATCTTAAAACTTTAATATAAAAGCAAGCCAAACAGATTATCTAACCTCTTTTGTTAATGTTTTTGAAAATATACATATATAGTATATAGATGAAATGTTTCAATACTTTCTAAAACATAAGGCAGCGACATTAATTAAAGATATATAAGGCAATCATGATCATAAAGTTTCGGATATTGTTCTTGACAAGTAATTTCTGTAAAGATTAATGGTATGATTTTGTTTTTTTGCACCAGAAAAAAGAAGCTTAGTACATTCACACATTTTGACATTAATGGGTTCAGTAGCTTCAGAAATAGCTTATATTGAAAATGTAAAAAAATCCCAGTACATCATAAGTATTTATGTAAATTTCATTAATGCAATAAGGTTATTCAAAATTTGAATACTAATAATTTTGCAACCAATGAGTGTATGATTATCAAAATTTGTGAATACATTGAAACTTCTTACTACATATTACATTATTGCTATCTATTACATAACATGCATATTCATGAAGATATTGTCTAGGGTATCTCTTCCACAGTTGCATAGAATGAAATCTAGAATGCTAATAATAAAATTAACAGAAAATTGGAATGTACAGAAAAAAGGATTCTGGTGCAATATATATATATATATATATATATATATATAGTTGTGTAGGTCTACACATTCTATGTAATATTTTAGTTGATAACGACGAAGAATTGATGTCTATATATGTCATTCAAGTGCACTATACAATGACAAATTTCTTTGAAATAATAATACTAAGCACCACATGTTTAGAGGTATAATTGGGTTCTTTTTATAGACATGAATTTTGGTTAATTTAATCCTGACATTTATAGTTGTAGAACTAGTCAGAATTAATGTAGTCGGAAAATGTAGTCATCTGTCAAGGAATTGAGTCTGGCAAGAATCAAAATAGGTCGCAGAAGACTTAACAGACAAGCTTGTACAGAAATTCAACCAGATTTATTGAAATTTACCCTATTATTCAACTATAAAACTACCTGTGACAGTTCAATTTAGTCAGATTATTAAACTACAATGTAATTCAATAACCATTGTTAATATAATAAAGCTTATTTAGTGGAATTTTAAAGTATATGAACTTTTCATATGATACAAGCATTTTCAATAATTGTTGATGTACTTTTTGTTGTTTAGAAACGCTCACCGTACAAAATCAATTATTAGACTTTCTGAACAATGTCTTCAAGCAGTCAGGTTTGATTCATCTTTGCATGTAATGAAAATCAAGTGTAGCCTTTAGTAAAATATTTTGAAAAGTTTGAGATTAAATTTAGCCGTTTCTATTAATTTTTGAAAAAATAGATTACAACCACAAGAATCCAAATTCTCTCTCTCATATCTCATAGTTCCTACTGTCATAGATTGGAATGAAGAATAAAAATTTTATTTCCATGATACTCAATAATTTACTACTTCCTAACAGACGTTTCTCGAAGTGTCCTTAATTAAAAAAGAATTCAGCAGTGCAATTTAGTGAAAGAAAGTGTTTCAAATTGCTATATGGATAGTGGATGTTTGTAGTATCATCCCAAAGGTTATTAGCACAGTTTTTTAGTTATTAAATACCATTCCTGTCACTGAAGATTTCTCTGAAATAAAGCCCACATGAATCTAAAGTTGGCTTGATCAAAAACTATTTTTATAATTTCATCTTACCTTATTTGCTTATAACTTACATGTACTTTAATGTAACAAACCGCTTTGTCCACATTTTTGACCAATTTTATTCAATCCTATTAAGAAGTTTGGTAATCCTGGCATGTGAACACATATATGGGTAAGTTTGTGTCCCTGTTATGGTGAAAATGTGTGACTAAAATTATTCCTGTGTTTAATATAAATGAAAAAATATTAACTTTTTTTCAATGGAAAATCATATTTTCTAATACATTCCAAATTCTTCCCATACCTAATGTTTAGATAATAAAGCTGTCTAAAAACCATAGTAGCACAAACTAAACTCAACTATTTAGATTTCCATGAATAAACCACCCAAGTTAGCATAGATAAGAGCATTTTGAACTTGATGTACCTAATAGTAGGCTCTTTAAATTTTTGAAATGCTCAGTTGCAATACATGTCTTTGTTATTGCCTTGAAATCAAATCAATGCATTCCGAATAGGATTCGCCTTGAGTTCATATTTACTATTATTAATGTCTAATTTAGATACCAATAAAAATAAAACCATTACAAATAAGTAGGCCTATTGAAAGTGTAATAAAATTTTTAGTATAACCATAAAAATGCCACGCAGACAATAGGTTTACATAAATAAACCATTTTAGTATTAATATTGGTAATTTTTTGAGTTTTTTTAACATTTAAATTTTTTTACAGTTGAAATGCGCATACAAGAATATGGTAATCGCAGATCTAGAAATTCTTGAAGAATGTATTTAAATGTCTAGTTTTGAAATCAAAATGCGTAACTCCACTATAATGCCGGGCGATACATCGACTATTTGAATCGAATCTACTGTCGATTCACAATAGGCCAAATTTGATAGATTATTATTTGTTTACTATTTACTTGAAAAAGAATTACGATAGAAACATCTTTCACCGTTTTAGAAGAAAATAAATCAACCAATCATGAACAAGATGTTACTGGTGCGAGTAAAGGTGAATAAAGTAAAAATGTTTCCGGTGAAAAGATATTTGCAAGATTTGTGATTAGATAAGAAAAACGACAATTTTGCGAATATATAGTATGCGTATAAATTCAAAAATGTTGAAAACATTTCGTTAGGTCAAAATTTCGTTTTTAGGTCAAAGCAAGGTTTAAATTGACTATTTAAACAGTTTTTTGTAAAAATATCTACAAAAATTAATATAATTTCAAAACACGCTAAATGTTCTAATATCATTTTTGAACGGAATAATTACTGCTCAAAAAGGTTTTAGCAAAAAATCGTCATAATTTCTTTTGAAATTCGAAAACATTATATTTTGTTATATGTCAGCTTGACAGAAAATGAATATCTAGTTAAGGGATGCACAATCTGAATGTAACGGACCCACACATAAGCTATGAAAAAATTAATTTGAAAAATGCAACTGTAATAAGCTTACTCAATAGTAATCTATTCACTATAGAAATTGCGAAAATCACATTTCTAAGAATATTTAAATAATATAAGAAAAAATATTCGTTATCTTTAATATATTGCAATTGTGCAGTGATTTGAAACGTTTTTTACTAAAAAAACTCAATTTTTTGGAAATAAGAAAAAAAACATTTTTCACATGGTTGACAGTTTTATGGAATTGACGGACCAGTAAAATGGCAAAGCGAGCAAAAGCGGGGACCGGCCACCACTAATCGTGTCGGGCTATAAATAATTAGTCCGCTAACAACTCTGGCTCCAATCACATATGTGGATGATCAGACTTGCGAAGCTCTGGCACTTCAAGTACTTGTTTTCAAACTATGATAGATTTTAAGGTAGATAGAGGGTAAGAATCACCATAATTTGCAATTTTGATTCGGTTTTATATTTTCTGTGAATTTAGGGATTTGAAGCCTGCAGAATGTAAATATGAGGTCAAAACTTTGTACCTATGACTTGCATATAATAAATTACTTATAAAAAATTATATCCCTAAAAATTCTCTACAACGCAATAGCAAGGCTGACAATGGTGTCAAGCTGACCCCTTGAAGGGCTGAAGGGTGTTCACATTTTCACGTTTTGTACTTTATCAATTATTGTTAACCTAAGCAACTATATCAAATAACTAAATCTGCACATTTTATTCTAAGACATCACAAATTCAGAGGTTTCTTGAGTTAATTTTTAAACCTGATTTTTTATTATGTAAAAATACCGCAATTATCTAACTTAAAATTGATCGAAATGTATCTTGAAGAAATTTGAATGATAGCTCATTAAATGATGTTCTTCTATGTTTGCTTTCACTTCTTCAGAGAATTCTGGAAAAAAATAATTTGCATAATGAATTATGCCTAAAATGGTTCATAGTTTTTTTAAATCATGATGGATTAAAACAATACTTATTAATTTTCACCTTTGAAAGCTTGAATATGTACGATTGTATTTTGTGATAATCAGCATTGGTGTGTCAATTTTCGGTTGGGCTGCCATTTTGAGTTCTCATTTCATAATTTATAAAAAAAATTGCATAATCAAATAGCCTAATCTTTAATTTTAACCTATGACCCAAAAGTTTCAAAATTTAATTTTTGAGTAGAATTACAACCTCTAATGCCCTCTATCTACTTTAATGGGATTTTCTAACTTTGCCGCTTGACAACCTACAGCAGCACATTTTAGTATAATTTCTGTCCTTATAATATTGTAAATTTTGCTTATTACAGAGAACAAATGTTTTTCCAAAATTAATTTGCAGTAAGAATTTTAACGGCTTAATTCCAACATTATATTTTCTCAACAAATAGATAAATGAAACTATATTTTATTTTTCGCTTGAAAAAAAGGTGTTAACAACTAATATAGAAATGCGGCAGTTCATTGACTTTAAATCTTGAAAATTTTTCAATGATGAATGAAGACCAAGACCAAGATAAAAGTGAATAGCAGAACTGACACGCTTAGATTTGGTATTTATCACATCATAAGGGAAAGCATTCAAAGCCTGGGCCGACAACGATATGATCATCGCTTAGTATGCATTACCAATAAAATTAATTGGGCTCAATTAAATTTCAACGAGCAAGAATAAATTCGATGAATTTGTAAAATTGACATTGACAGCCAATTGAATGTCTTCCAACAAACAATTCTCGTTTTTCATTGACAATTCATATCAAAATTGACCAGTTTATCAAAAAGGAAATTGGATTTGAGCATGAATGCAAATTACAGAAATACATGTATAATGAGGTTTAATCTCTAATATCATAAATAATTTTCCAAATGAATGCGTTGCTGCTTATAGGCCAAGTACAAAAGATAGAGGTTAAATTTTCAATTGAGACAAATATATAGATTTATCCAGAATAACATTTTCTTTTCTCTCCAAAACAAAAGGAAGGAGAAAGTTTTTGTCACGTGGTTGATGTAAAAAAGGATTTGGAAAAGAAAAGTTGTTAGTGGAGACCTGCGGTACCAGACATTTTCTACCCTGGTCCTGTAGGATCCCACCCGTATTCAATGTCTCAGTTCAGTCCAGAATCAATCTCATGAAATTTGGTCTCCGTGCTGCTCCTACAGGTCTCGTACAATTACTTCTGGTCCGTGTACTGAAATTAAATTTGCTAAAATTACGCTAAATTAATCAAATTGAATACTGAATGGAGATATCACATACATATTTTAGCATAGCAAGTATAATTGTATTTAATAATCAAAATGGTCCTGGTTGAAATTGAAGAATTGCTCCCGGTTCTGTCCTGCGCTTTGGTTTCTGGGCCGGATCCCGGTTCAGTTAATCCTTAGTTTTTACCTTCAATTCATTCGGTTCAAATATAAGCCTTTTCCGAAATACGTAAGTGATTGTGTTCCAATTTCATTACTTCTTCATATAAATCTTCAGCCATTCGTTGTAATTCATCTATATCGAAAACAAAACGTCAATTATTCCAGTGCAATTCTTTTTAACTTGTTGTATGTTTTTTTATTATTTATGTAGAAGTTAATTGCACAAAAGCTTGAGAAACGATATCGGACGAAATATATATATAT
>CABFPE010000009.1:1962799-1976867 GCA_900660155.1 Hofstenia miamia | reverse complement strand
TAGTATATATACATGTATGTATGTAATAATATATATATATATATAAGCACATTGAAAGTGGCTATTAAATTAAGACTGTTCTTAGCAGTGGATATAGTGAATAGCATAAGCGTTTCCTGTACTTGAGAGTATTATCAAATCACATTTTTGTTTGAAATTTGCATTCAAATTTGCTAATGGTAGCTAATAACAAAAAGGTACCTGCTAATAATAGGCATATGCAGAGATCAACAGCAGCTTGTTGCGATACCAAAAAGAATCGCATGTTTCTCAGTGATTTTTCACTAACAATCTTCAGCAATACCCATGTATTACCTAATGTTCCCACAAAGCACGAGAAAGAACAAACGATTAAAACAAATGCATTATAGAGATCAGATGCTAAATCTGTGGTCTGAAAAGTCTTGGTATCATTCGTCTCCATCAGGCGACTTCCTTTGCGCAGTTAAAAAATTAACTTGAAGAAAGTGTTAAATGAGCGGAGCATTAATTTGATTGGATAATTAATCCAACTATTATATTCAAGTTATATTCGTTGGAATAGACAAGCTGTCGCCTGGATATAGTTCCATGCATACCAGTTACTAACAAAACAAAACGATTTCAAACTTATTCCCGAATTTATTACTCAATGTTTCTTTAAAAT
Organism: Hofstenia miamia; assembly: GCA_900660155.1. NCBI lineage: Eukaryota > Metazoa > Xenacoelomorpha > Acoela > Hofsteniidae > Hofstenia > Hofstenia miamia. Next base: position 1,976,221 of record CABFPE010000009.1, on the reverse strand, counting down.
ATGAAATTGTTTGAAATCACGGAATGGATTTGATTACTAATATGCATTAAAACAATAGTATGCGCTGCATTTTTAAACCTTGACTTATGCGTTGCCAATATTTGGCTTGCTTAAATGTTAGCAAATTTCTTAAAGTAATATGAAAGTTAATCAGGTAAATGGGCATTTCCTATTTCGCGCATTAAATTTCCTTTAATTCATTGCTTGGATCTAAGCTCAGCAGAAATCGGCTTTCTCTTATTGCATTTCATGCAATAATACAAATCGAAAATTAAAATGCACATTTTAGTGAAAATCGGCAAGAAAACTGACATGCTAAAGTGTGTGTCTATAGTTTAGAACTTTTTACTCAACAAATCACCACAATTGGCAATGTCGTAAGAACCCATAATGAAATTGGTTTTTAGAAGTGGAGTTTATTTATTTTTGCATTATGCTTTCCGAGATCATTGCCACAGAGGAACCTTGCCAACGTAGGAATACATCTGCGTTAGCGAATAATACCATAAAATCGCATTGAGTCATATATTAAAAGATTATGTGTTTGGAATGAAAGATATTCTTTTAATTCTAAGCGGGAGCAAAAATGCTTTCTATTTTAACCTTGGTTAATAATGAAAAACTAAATATGGGCAAACATTGTAAACTGCAGGTTGAAAAGTTTATTTGCATGCTTGTTATCCACCATGTGCTAAGGACAAAAAACGCATTACTGATTGTTATGAAGCTGACAACGAATATATGAATAAAAAATTACTGATTTCATTGAACTTAAGAGTGAAGAACTTCCATCAAAGAAGGAGGTTCCCCTCAGATGCTATGCCTTTTGGCTTTTAGTGTGTTAATTAATAATCTGAACTAAAAATATTTATTTATATTTAAATGTACACTGTAGTTTACAACATATAATTATTGAATAATAGTTGAGGTTCTTCGACTTAAAAAATTTGAAAACTACTTAAGAAAGCGTGAATTTTCCTTTAAGAACGATATATAGTAACATGTACCGTAAACCGGGGCTATTTTGAACTATGCGGTTAGGTTACCCTAAACAAACTTTCAATTTATTTCCCGTGGCTGTTCATTTCTTACCACTGCATGAAGAATCGTTTAATGATGATTTATTTAAATATGCTGTCTGTTTAAATTTGGCGAACACTTTCAAAATGACGAATTTTTTTCGTGGAAAGTGAGCGGTGCAAACTTTTATGTGGAGTGTACCTACATAACTTATTGATTTTTGGTGATTAATCTGTACTAGTTTTGAGATCACAATATAGTCTGACAGAAAAAATTTATTTAGAAAGTCTTAATATTGTTGAACAAGCAAAAACTCAATATAATGAAACTTTTCTCGTAAATCAATGACCCTGGGGTTGCTTTGAAAAGGGTTCAAAGTTGCCCCGTCAGTTTTTGTTGCTTAATATTAAATTTTAGCGATGTTAAACTAAATGTTTCTTTAAAATCGTCCCAGGCAATGTGCAACGATATGTTAATTATTTCATTTAATGAATAGATGTAGGCTTTAAAAAGTTTAACTTATCTACCGGACAGGAAAACAGCACGTACTTGTTTTTCTTATAAATTGCTGTTGAATGAAATAATTATCGTTGAGAGTTTAAAATTGTTCAAAGTATCCCCGGTTTACGGTAGTAGAAAGACACCTTTCTAATTTTAAAGAGTTAAACCATTCTTCATAAACAGATAGTACAATCGCGTGAATTTAACTAAAATCTTACTTAATACCATAAACAACCCAAACTTATGAAAGGTCATCAATCGCCGGGATGAAAGTGAGGAATTTGTAAACTTTCACTTATGCCATGCCTTTTTTATAATATCTTAGAGTGTGAGTGTGGAATGATTAAACCAAAGTATTGCAAATTATTAGAGGCTAAATGAATGCATCATAAGTAAATTATGCTGGCCTTTCTCAATTTGCCAATTTGCAGAACATATGATACTTGCGAAATGGTTAATAATAATAAAAACGAAATGAAATAATCAAATAGTTGCATTTCAAAATGTAAATTAGGTGTTGTATGTTATTTTATATATTCTATGTACATATTGTATTTGCGAAATGACCATGTAGTTGGAGTTTATTGAAAAGATTCTGTGTAACTCTCCATAATTCTACACACATTGCTTTTTTTAGCATTGGTGGTTTGTTATTTGTTTGAATTCTGACTAATTATGTTGATTCCCCAAGAACTCAGAAGATTATTATTATTATTATTATTATTATTATTTCATTTCTTCCCACCGCTTCATGCTGGTATCCCTCTCAGCTCGGGGAACTCACCAGTTCCCAGGGAGTCTGAGAGCCTTCCTCAGGACTCTAGCTGTACCTAACTATGCTGCCTTCTGTGCTACTGCCCATCACCACTTTAGTACTCCCAACTCCTCCAAGTATCTCTTATGCTTCTTACTCACTGCCCCTGGTTTCTCCTACAACTACCGGGACTACTTTAACCTTCTTCAATTTCCACAGCCTTCCTATTTCCTCTGCCAACTCTATGTACTTGTCTATCTTCTCTTTCTCCTTGCTTTCTAAATTCCTGTCCTTTGGTACTGCAATGTATATCACTGTTCCCAAGCTTTTCTCTTTGTCTACCACTACTATGTCTGATCTCTGTGCTTCTATTACCTTGTTGTCTGGATGTTGAAGTCCCACAGTATCTTAACCTTCTCATTTTCTATAACACCCTGTGGCTTGTGCTCATACCACTTGTATCCTGCTTCTAATCCGTGCGGCATGCTCAAGCTCCAGTGTACCATTCGTCCCACCTTGTAATGCCTGAAATTATATTCATTATGCGCCAACTTCTCACACCCTGCTATCAGATGACCTACTGTCTCACACTCTTTCTTACATAGCCTTAACTTATCACTTACTTCCATTCTTCTATCTATATGCTTCTCCACCAGGTTTGTTCTTATTGCTTGCTCCTGCGCTGCCATTATCAGTGCGTCTGTTTCTCTTTTCAGTCCTGCCTTCTTTAGCCACTTGTTGCTTTCTCCTCTGTCTCACTTTTCTGTGTTCCTCCAGTATTCTCCATGCATTGTCATTTGCCTATACCTTGTTTGTCTCTCTAATTCCATCCTACTCTGTTATGTTGTCTTTCCTTCATTCCCAGTTCTTACCTTCCTTGACTCCTTAGTGACCTCCAGTAGTGACCCTTTAGGTTTTGCTTCTACGTATTCCTTTAGCCCTGGTGCTTCTGCTTCTACAGTTTCCTCCACACTTAGCAGTCTTTTCTCTTCTTTATGTATTGCAATGTACAACCTATCAACATCTCCATTTAAGTTGAATGCTCCCTCAGCTGCTAGTATCTTCCTTTATTTCCTCATGATCTGTTCTGTCCCTCTCTATTACTCCTAAGTACTTATACCCCTCTTTCCATTGTCATCCATACACTTACCTCTAGTCATTGTCACTGCCGCACACTTTCCTAATCCAAATTCTAACCCTGAATCTCTGCTTGCCTTCTCCAATGTTTCCAGTTGCTTGTGCAACATCTTCCTTGAACTAGCATACATCTTCAGGTCGTCCATGTACCACAGGTGACTCAGTGCTCTATCATTCTTTTCCTACTTATACCCTATATCTGTTTCCTTTAACTTTTCTGTGATAGGCATTAAGCTAACTAAAAACAGTAGTGGTGCTAATCTGTCTCTCTGGAAAATGCCTCTCCTAAACATCAACCTGTGCCCGTCTATTTCAGTCTGCCACTTTCACATCTCCCTCTCTAGAAACTCAACCCATTTCCGTGAAACTCCATTGGCCTTTAGAGTCCTCAATGTCCACCTATGTGATATGCTGTCATATGACTTCATGTAGTCTATCCATGCCATTGCAAAGTTTGTCTTCCTTCTTCTGCAATTCTCCACCACTGCCTGGTCTATCAACAACTGATCTTTGCATCCTCTTGTCTTCGTCCTACATCCCTTCTGCTCCTCTGGTATCAACCTATTCTGCTCTAAGTAACATGCCAGCCTATTTGAAATCACTGAAGTTAGCAATTTCCACATTGTTGGCAGACATGTTATTGGTCTGAAGTTGCTTGCCTCACTGCCTTTCTTTGGGCCCTTCTGTATCAGAAATGTCCTNATGTGAAATGCTGTCATATGCCTTCCTGTAGTCTATCCATGCCATTGCCAAGTTTGTCTTCCTTCTTCTGCAATTCTCCACCACTGCCTGGTCTATCAACAACTGATCTTTGCATCCTCTTGTCTTCGTCCTACATCCCTTCTGCTCCTCTGGTATCAACCTATTCTGTTCTAAGTAACATGCCAGCCTATTTGAAATCACTGAAGTTAGCAATTTCCACGTTGTTGGCAGACATGTTATTGGTCTGAAGTTGCTTGCCTCACTGCCTTTCTTTGGGTCCTTCTGTATCAGAAATGTCCTCCCCACTACCATCCACTCTGGACACCCACTCACCACACACTCCTCCAATGCTGCTGCTAGTCTCTCATGAACACTTGTGAACTTCTTCAGCCAATACGCTAGTCTCTCATCTCTGCCTGGCGCCTTCCAATTCTTCATCTTCTTTAGAGCCTCCTTCAGCTTTGCAGTTGTGATTACTTCTTCTTCTTGCCTGACTTCCTTCTGCATCTGCACACTCTCTATCTCTGGTCCCGCACTTCCCCATATATTCTCCCAGAACCTTACTGCATCCTCACCTGCTCTAGCTGTAGCCTTTCCTCCTGCATCTAGTTCTTTGTAGAATCTTCCTTCTTATTATTATTATTATTATTATTATTATTATTATTATTATTATTATTATTATTATTATTATTATTATTATTATTATTATTATTATTATTATTATTATTATTATTTTATTTTATTATTATTATTATTATTATTATTAATTATTAATGTATTTGTGGCAAAAAATTCAAAATTAATAAATTCCGTGCTTTTAAATGTGATTGTAATGTATTGCTACCTTGTTGATCAATTTCTTAAGATCTTCAACTGATGTCTTGTTTATGCGGAATTTAGTTGAAGACGAAGTTCGTTACGTCCTGACTGTTAGCGATGTAAATGACGAGGCTCCCAATTTTTTGAACTCACAACCTCTAAGAGCTACTCTGGCGTCGGATGCTAAAAGAGGACAGGAAATCATAACCCTCACAGTCACAGATGAAGACAATACTCCTGATAGCGAGAGGAGGTACACCCTTGAATTTAAAGGTAATTTTCTTTTTCCATTACATTTTTAATAGTGCTGTGCGTCATAATCCCAATATACTTCAACTGGATGTCCTCTTAAGTTAACCGATTTTCAACTGGTTTTAACCGGATCTTTAAAAATTAGATTACTTTTATATTTATATTCAAATTAAAAAGAAAAGTATATACTGTTCCTATGCGCTATTCTACCTTTATGTCCCTTGAATTTGAGGTTTGTTATGCAGCATTCTTATAATGGGGAAAATTCAAAGTTTGCAATTTGGTCAATAAATAGTACTCCCGGATCGTAGTAACAAATAGAATGAGTAAATCCGCCAAAATAAACACTATTTGGTATTCTAAATATAATCGAATCAAAAAAAAGTATTCTAAGAAAGTATTCCTAATGAAAATTACCGTAAAGTTTTATGAATTTTATGAAGAAAAAGTTTGGAAAATATATGGAGTTAATATTGATAAACAAGAACTAGAATATGAAATTTGGAACTTTATGAAAAAATTTTATCTACTTGAAATATAGTCTAGCAACAACAGTGCGAAATTAAATATGTGAAAATCCATACATCATTTCCCAAAAAAATTGGTATTTTTTAAATACTATGCTCGTTATTCCAATTCCGTAATTTGAATAGCAAAATGTAGATAGTAGGACTAGAATTACAACAATAGGAATCTTGCACCCTTCTCACAATTTCTAATTTTTGTAATACCGCAATAATTGTTATCAATATACAATTAAAATCAAAATATTGAATTATCTAACCGGGTTTTAACCTGATTTAGCCGGACCGGATCCTGTGCTATTTTTTAATGTGTAAAAGATACCGATTTCAAGCAGCATTCACAATCATTATCCAAAAGTTTCATTTCATCATACGAATTAGATTTAATTTTCGGCTCAAGTTGAATTGTTAAAAATGTTTAAAGTAGGGTTGGGGTTAGACATCCTGATGTTATGCATGCATTTCATAATTTTTAATTCAAAATATTTTTGAAAAAATTAATTATTTAAATTATATATTTTATCAAATTTATTTGTTCTTAAGTATTTTAATATCATATTTTTCGGATTAGTTCTTTATATTTTAAAGTTTTTTGTAATATTTCTGTTATGATTTTCTTCGTACTCTGCGGTTAGACTATGTGATCTGTCACAGTTTGGTAGAATCGCACGTCTAGCCACCCGAGATAATTTGCGATGTGACTTGATTTTGTAACTTCTCTTCCTATCAATCGCATAGTTTAACCGTAGTCTTACAAACGAAACCTGTAGGAATATTCCTAATGATATCGAATTGATAATATTTAGATACATCTACAATATTTTCATTCGAGAATTCAGGCCCTCAGATTGTAATTGCTGGAAAAAAAGTGGCTGAAGTTGTTGTGAAATATGATGGTCAAATTAATTTAATAACAGGACAGACTTACGATAATACGATTGAATTAATAGATTCTGCGTCTAACAGGCGTGAAGTTCTTTTAACAGTATTCATTGGTGTTGCTGGTCCAAGAATTCAAACTTTTCCTGATCCATTGCGCGTACCAGAAGAAGCTTCTTTAAACCATCGGTAAAATATTTATTATTGGCTTGCAAATTTTTGCATTTTACTACCTTTGTATACATTTTCAGTTTAGAATTATAAATGCTGATCCACGATTTTATCCATGCCCGAGTTCTTTCTAAACCATAGCCATATTTAAAAACAGCTCCTGTCCAGATGCTAAATTGGTCCAGTCATTACGATATTGCCAATTAGGTGACCCTGACAAATGAACTTTTTAGTTTTCAAATATATTTTGTTAATGTTGAGATCTTAATTTTATAAGTATAGTGCAGCAAACTTGTCATCGAGCCGAGTTTGAACATTGCATGGACATACAACGTTCTGCTGTTCCATTTTCAAGCAAAATTGCAACATCTTAGTCTCATAATTTGGACCCTATTAAACCCTGAAGGAGCGCAAATTTTTTAATAAACTAAACGAGCCTAATTAAAAAGTTTTGTATTGCTAGCCGAGCCTAGCCGAGCTGAGAAGAAAATACCCAAATCAAAACGAGGACCTTGAAAATGTTGGCTCGTTGAAAATTCTGCAGTACAGTGCATAGCATGAACTTTCGAACAATTAACTGTATGCCTGTACTTCATAAAATTTACGATTCTCAGATTAACTTATTCCCTGATGCTTACGTTCTGACCCTTTAGATCCAAATTCTATTAACAGCTCCGAAATTTAGAAAATTGCTATACTAAAAATATTTTTTAAAAATAGATTATTTAGTAGTGTTTCGTTTTATATTTTACGTGTTCGATTGCGTGCAAATGCAATATATTTTGATGCATTGTATTCATATTATTTGTTTAAATTTTAAATTTAGTATTTACAAAGTTGAAGTTGATCATGGTAGTACTAATCTCTTCTTTGAAATCCCAGAAGATCCCTCAGGATTATTTTCCATTAACTCTTTGTCTGGTGAACTTTTCGTTAAAGAGATCATTGATGCAGATGTTTCAGGCGTCAACCTCATTTATCGTATTAAAATACAAGTGACCGAAGTTGATTCATCAAAAGAAGACAGTCAAACGGTAGTGATTCCATAAAAACTAACTGTTCATTCTTGTGATGATTTTTATTTCTTTAGAAATCCCGCATGGCGGTCAGTGAAATATGGGTCTTGCTAAGGTATATGCAAACCCTTAAACTACAGTCTCGTGTAAAGTTTAGCCATTCGCAGAACCAATAGTTTAACAGTAGTTTATTTCAATTCTGATGAACATAACCAAAGCTTGAAACATTTACGTAAAGCCCAGGTCATTTGCTTCTTTGCATAGGTGATTGTATGTTTTTAAACAAAGCGAATATACGCTGAGTGACGTTTTTAAGTAACAACTTGTTTACAGCCTTGCAAAAGTTTTAGACACTTTCACAACCCCAACATACTGTTAGTAAAAACTGTTTCAAAATAAGAATAGTTTGTTATAATAATAAAATAGCAACAAAACATACATATATGTAACTAAAAGTTTGAGTTAGTACTTGGAATGACTTCCCTTGACCCGCACAACTTCACTCTTTTTGGTAATGATTCGAAAAGTTTCACTATTTTAGAATCCGGAATAAGTGCCCATTCTTCTTGCGCGACTGCTTAAAGTTCGTCCCTGTTTCTCGGGTGCCTTTCCTGAACTTTTTGTTTGAGAACATCCCATAAATTCTCAATAATGTTGAGATGGGTATTTTGGGGAGGCCAGTTCTCAACGTACGAAATGTTATGGTCCTTCAAGTACTGAGTGTGAAACGTGAAGTATGCGCCCATGCACCGTCCTGCTGTAGCACAAACCCATGTTGAAGGATATTTCGCAATGAATTTTTCCAAAGTACGACAATATTCGGTCGAATTTAAGTTGCATGGCATTTCTCTAGAACGCGTACGCCATCTCCTCGTATCGCCCCCAAATCATCTGAGAAGTAGGAAATTTCGTAGTTTTGCTCGTATATTTTTCATGGAATCGTGTTCCTGGAAGTCTACGGACGTATTTCCTAAATCGCCCACCTAAAGACAACAAACACTCATCTGTGAAGATGTGCTTGCTCCAATTCCAAAAGCGCCACATGTACCTGTCTTTGCAATATGTTAATCGTTTTCTTTTATGTGCCAAAGTGAGAAGTGGTTTTTTGGCTGCTATTCGGCCAAAGAGCCCGGCACCTCGTAAAACTCTATTTATAGTATCTACTGATATAACAGTGACTAAATCAGTCGCTGACCGGAGTTGTGCTGTGATTAAAGTGGGCGCTTTCCTTGATTCTCGAGCAATTATTCGTTTTTGTTTGGGCGTCAGAATAGGAGGACGACCCGTTCGGCGTAAGTCCTCAACTGGAAATCCACTTAGGTGTTTTTAACGATATGGCGAACTACTGTTGGAGAAACAGACATCCAAGTAGCATCAATTGTTGGGCCATCATTGGCACATTGTTAGCGCAATATTGGCCAATATTGGCATTTGGCCATTGGGCCAATATTGGACCATTAGTAATTACCAATATTTGGCATTCAAAATTACTGCTTATGTATCATTTGCATCTTATTTATACATCTACTGATATTTTTAAGTTAATTTGCATTTTGCCTTTGTAATAAACTATTGGAATAAAAAAATTATGACTTAGTGGAATAATGTAGTCACATAGAAGTTACTAAGGCCAGTCTCAAATACTTGTACCTGAGACTAAGGATGTGAGTAGGGGCAGGCCTAATATAGAATTGTGATATTTATTGACGAAACTTAAACTATAATTTTCAGAATTTTATTAAAATTTTTTGCTAATTTTGTTCAAAATAGGTGCTATGTTTGGATCTACATAAGACCAAAATTTTAAATGGGAATGGAAATTTAATGCTAGTGGGACCAACTATATTGGTACTAGACATGACTCAGGTCATTACAATTCTGGGTCCATAGAAAATTATGGCTTATATTTTGAAGGTTTTGAACTTTCTTGTATTTTTGCTTCTTTGAAATTTAGGTGAAATTTACTAGTGACAATTTTCTACTAAATGTAGAAATGCAAAGTAGCATTCAAAATGATGTCAAATAACAAATATGTATCAATTTTTGTGCGCTCATTATTGGCAAATACTAATGGCCCAATATTGGCCCAATGGCCAAATGCCAATATTGGCCAATATTACGCCAACAATGGACCAATGATGGCCCAACAATTGATGTTACTTGGGCAGTTGTTTGGCAATTTTAAACCTATTCTGGCCGGAACGAAATATATCAAGAACTTCGTGGCGTTTCTCAGGTGTAATACGACCCATAGTTTCATAAACTGGTTGTTTCTGTTTAATTTGGTAGAAATAGCAAAACCCTGTCAAATATTGAGAAACATATTCAAACACATCCACATTAAAAAAGTGACTAAAAGTTATGCACGGCTGTTTACTGGTTGCTAACACAAAAGTTGACTATGCAGTAATCTTCTATATTTTCTCAGTAGACATCGTTTTGTAATGTAATGGTTATTTAATTTGAATTTGGTCGATTAATTGAAATTGGTAACAGAGAGGATTAATAAAGTTGTTATAAAATGATTGAAGTAAAAGTGACTAAAACTTTTGCACGAGACTGTAAATAAAGAGCAAAATATTTTATATTTAGTAGGACTATACCCAGCTTGTCCATAGGAATGTTATTCCCTTGGGATGGGATGGGATGGAATGGAATGGGACAGCATATATTTGTATTTCGCATGGTAGTCGATACTTGATATAATAAAATAAATTTAGGCTGAAATTTAATAAATTCAATACATTTTGTCGTTTTGCATGTCTCTTTGAAAATGTAGTCCTATTTAGTAGACTAAATCTAAACTTTCATAATAATTTTATTTGAACTGTAGTCCATATTAATGTTATAATGGAAATCCCGTGGGATGGAATAGAAAAATGTCCCATGGATATGCCTGACTATTCCTTGTCATTGTCAATAAAATACATGTATAACAATTGCATTAAATATTTTACTATATATTTTTGGATTTTTATGTATGCACTGTCTACTGCATAGAAAGGATCAATACTTAAACATCGGTTACTTTACAATTTAAATAGTTCCATTTCAGGGATATTTCCAGGTCCATGGGGGCACAGCACGCTTGAAGATCAATTTCAAACCACCCTGGATTATTCTCATCCGGTTTATTGAATTTTTAACAAACTATTGAATTTATCAATGTATTTTCCCAACAAACAAATGTTAACGCTAATAACAACATAATTGTATCTCGGCTCTTCCCTAGGTATTAACACGATTTTATGGGAAAATGTTCACAAAAACATCTAATAGAACCTATATGAAATGTTTATCCTTCCTTATCGATAGTACACTTTAGCCTGTTTTTGTTATGTAATCGCTCATAAGTTGAGAATCGACTACAAATTTAATGTAATAACTGTTTGTAGGTAGCTGCTGGCATCAGCTTATTTGTGTCTATCTAAAGGGGTTTCACGCCAGTTCAATCCTAACAGCAATTATGTTAATTTTCTAATAATTTTCAACAAGCTACTTCTTTTATGCATTAAGGCTCTGATTTGATGCAGTTCAGAATATTGAATTTTTCAATTGCTCTTTCTCCTGTATTTATTTATATATGTTTGTATATATACATATATATATATTATATATATATATATATATATATATATATAAATAAAAAATGTGAAATCACCATTTATTCAATATATTATGACACAATTATGAGATTTTTCTTTCAAATCAATATTGGAAAGCCGGGTTAAGCCTAAATATGTTAAAGAGATACATTATTGCTTGAATGTGGGTAGAACAAGCTATGAAATTGCAAATTATTAAAAAGTGCTTATGAAATTGATGTTGAAACTGGGCGGAATCGCTTGATAATATGGTTTTAATTCTAAAAACTTTTAGAATCATATAAGTTCTGTATTTGCTAAAATGTTTTCGTTGGTCCCGGGATGCCAGGATATTTTAAAATGTTGGTAGGAAATGATAAAAAATCTTTAGATTTTTAAAAAATTGCTAATTGCCGAGTTTTGAAAGCAGTTCAATGCGTTTGCTAATATGGTTTTATATCCAAAAAAGATTAGAAAATATATAAATTTTGTATTTGACCAATTTTTTGGGTTGAGGCTGGGATGTCAATATAACATAGAATGTATGTAGAAATAATGTGAAATCACGAAATATTATATATATATATTAGGATACAATTGTGAGATTTTTTGTTCAAATCAATGTGGAAATGCCGGGTTCCGGCTGAATATTTTAAGCAGATACATAGAAAATATAATACTATATATAATATGATATATGTGGTACATGCACGAGGCGCCTTGGTGCCGAGAAGTTTCATTATTAGTTAATGAATTAAATGTAGTGTATCAACATAGGAAAATCTACGTGGCGCCTTGGCGCCAAGAAGTTTCATTATTATATGTAGTGCATTATTACTGTGAAATTTACTTGCCATTCTTTGTGTTATTCTGTTTTTCTATTGTTTCTGTATAGATAAAAACAAAATGCGCATATTGCTTTAGTCATATGAAAACAAATTGTTTACATTGCAATTTATGTTTCATCCATGGTTGCACAATTAATTTCACTGCTTAAACTGCGCACATAGATTCATTACTTTCTGAGCAATAGTTAGACGTGTTTTATCAACTTCCAAATTTGACTTTTTGGGTAAAGATATTAGAAGATTGAAATTACATGTTTTTTTATATAGCTAAAAAAGTGCAATTTCGTCAAAGGGAATCAATGTAAAATGGGTTTAAAATGGGTTTGGCGAAACTCTATTAACAATATAGGGCGAATACATTAGAATGAAAAAAGGGTAAAACCCTGTATTATTTTTATTCCCTAAAATGTGCATTTTTGTCAAAGGGAATCAACATAAAATGGGTTTAAAATGGGTTTGGCGAAACTCTATTAACAATATAGGGCGAATACATTAGAATGAAAAAAGGGTAAAACTCCCATAGGTTTCTGATTAGTAGATTAAACCATGGTAATTGTCTTTAAATTTGATTTTTTTTGATAGAATACTATTCACAATATAGTGCGCACATATTTCAATGAAACAATCAAGAAATTTGCGTATGTTCAATAGATTAGACACAAATAATTTTTGTAATTCAAATTTGTTTGTTTAAAGTCATCTTTAGAACATGTGTTTCCAACCAATATATTCCACAAGAAATGCTTGCTCAAAGTTGCTAATGTAAGAATTCAACTTTGCAAAAGAGATATGAGTTCTTTATAAAACAAATATCTCCATTTTCAAATTTTATGTCCAATTCCGACTGACATGGGGCAGGGACCCACCCACGACCCCAGTGAATCTATGTTCACTTCTTTCTGGTTCCGATCTCAACCACTTAAACTTTTTTCCAATTCAATAATTTTCCATTTCCCATATTCCCAATTATCTCAATTCTTTTTTTAACATTCATTTCTATATTCAAAACCTCAAACCCTTCAACCAAACCCCATCTCTGTGCAATTATTTCGAATAAATTATTCCAAATTCAACATCTCTCAAGTAGCTTTTCTAATCTCTTCTGTCTGAGCCCTCTAAGAACAGACAAATTCATTGCTATTTGCTTTCAACTCATTTCAAAGTTCAAACATTACAAGAAATTGTAGCACAAATTGTTGTAGCCCTCTAACAGCA
>CABFPE010000009.1:1922769-1940312 GCA_900660155.1 Hofstenia miamia | reverse complement strand
TATATATATATATGCACTTAAAATATATAATGCTAAGTGTTAAATCTTGCTATAGCATTTTCAAATGATTGTAAGCTCATTCCAGACACCTTATCTTTGCGTTTTCAAATTGAGTTTTTAAAGACTACAGGCAAGTTTGGTCCTGAAACAAATTTGGGGCGTTAAGTATTTTGTTTGCTATTGTTCATGCTGAACAAGACATTTGAGTAAGATCGTGTTTGGCATAAATATTATTAAGGTGTACTCCCACTATCATTTATAATAAACAAATTTTAGTCGAAAATTCAATTATTTTTGTTCCATAGGCGATTACTATTTATCATCCGTTTCTTCAGAAAAACTTAAGTTAAGATTTCGCACATTCCACCGATTGAATAACAGATGATAAATTATCATCTGATAAAAAATCGATAAAATCGGATATATATATATATATAACAAAGACAAGAATACGATATGTGGCATTCAGGAAATTAATGTTGTTGGAAAAATAGTAAACAATCATAAGATAGTTGCGGGCTATATAAATTCCATATTTAAAAACCTTGGATCATATAATGGCGATTACATAAGATATGAAAACAAAATCGCACAAGTTGATAGCACCTTTGACTTTAGCTACATTAGCAAATTTGATCTCATCAAAACAATACAAAAATTAGATTCAAGTATTTCAAGCGGAAGCTGTGGAATTCCTATATTTATTCTAAAAAATATGTCAACTGTTTCTCTGAGCATTTGCTGTTCCCATTCAACTTTGCTTTACACACATCAACATTTCCTTTATGCCTAAGGCGAGCAGATATAACTCTTATTCTGAAAAAGGAGATCCTCAATTGCTTGAATTACATACCTATTGCTGTAACAAATCTGCTCTCCTAAATGTTCAAAAAGATCTTTTGCCAGCAAATAAATAGATATCTTAGTAAGAATAACATCCTTTCTTCAAGTCAGTTTGGATTTAGACACGGCCTAGGTACAGATGATGCTTTATTATTTCTTACTGAAAATGTTCGTTACAATCTCAATGAAAACATCTGCAGCAATGTAGCTTTGCTAGACTTAAGCAAAGCATTTGATAGTGTGGATTTCAATATCCTTGAAAGAAAGCTTTCCTGTTATGGATTCAATGAGGAATCGAAAATGTTTATCAAAAGTTTTTTACACCATAGGGAACTGCGAGTAAAAGTGAACATTTTTTTAGAGTACACCATCAGAGAACACGGCGTAGCTCAAGGAACTGTTCTTGGACCTGTGTTGTTTAATTTGTACATAAAAGATCTAAGAAACAATTTAAAAGACTGCCAACTAATCCAACATGCAGATGACATTTGTATTGTAAATCATAATGTTAGCCCAATAAAAGCAACAAGAAACCATTGATAAAATAATGATTTACTTTAAGCAGAACAAATTAGCAGCAAATATGAACAAAACGCAATTTATTGTCTTTCCACTCAATGAAACACGAGCACTAGTAAAAAAATGTTGCCATAAAAATTTCAGCTGACTCTCCACTTATTAGGCCATCAGAAACTGTAACATATTTGGGAGTTGAGATTGACACCAAATTTAGCTACAGAAATTTTATTCTAAAAAAGGTGCAGAGAATGCCAGAAGGCATCCAATTTCTAACACAGATTAAAGGAATTACTAAGTGCACTAGTGCTGAGTCAACTTAGATATCTATGTATATTATTAGGGAACTTAAACATCACACAATTTAATCAGTTAAATGGGCTATTTAGCTGGTCAATCCACTTAATGTTTAGTGTTAGCAAGCACGCTGTTGGTGATTTTGTACTCAGAGCATCGATTCTCGAACCAGCTTACATAATCAAATACACCAGCCTTATAAAATTCTACAAGTGCATCAATGAAAACCACTTTTTATGCAAATATTTTAGCTATAGCAGAAGAGCAAATAAATGCATGAACAACATAAAGATAAAAAATAAGTTTTGACAGAGTGCGTTTACGACGATTACATGTAAGCAATGGAACAAATTAGATGTCAATGTCCGTAATGCATCTAATATAACATCCTTCAAGAAACTACTAAAACACAACTTACTAACAAAACAGCATATACTTGGCTACAATGAAAATTTAAATTTCTGGCGTAATTGCGAAAATCTGCGTTATTAACTGTTTTTTATTAACTTTGTTCCTGTGTGTTTTTATTGTTTTTTTAATTGTAATTATAATAACTTTGCTTATTTTAGTATGTGCTGTTCAACTTTGTACATATGTGTATAGTGTATGTATATATATGTATATATAGATATATATATATATATGTTTTAAATATTGTACATATGTATAATTGGCTGCAAAAAAATGAGACTAGAAAAAAGGCATATTACTTTTGAACTACTGAACGTAACAACTCAAGAAAGGTAAGATTTTAAAGATACATTAAAGAACTATAAGTAAAAAGCATCAAAGTCTAATTTGTTTTCCTCCTGTAGAAATAACTTCATTCAAACGAACTGAAACTGATTTCATTAAATTGGACTTCATTTCAGATGTCAAAATGTGTTGACTTCCTTGGATTTTTTCTTTTAAATCGGATATATTTTTCGGATTTTTCTTCTCAACGTCATTTTTCAATATCTGCCACACGTTTTCGATTGGGAGAAAAATCAGCAAAACTTGGTGGCCATTGCAAAAACTGGATATTATTTTCAGAAAACCAATTTTTTGTCTTTGCTGACGTGTGCGGGGTTGCTCCGTCCTGTTGGAGTATCCATCCATCATCATATAAAGCATCAGCATAAGGCATAAATTCAGCTATAATTTGGCAATATCTTTGACTGTCGATTGTGGCTTTTCCGTCTAAAATTTTCAAATAAAACCCACGATAGGAAAGTGCTCCCCAAACCATAATTTTTTGGTCGAACTTTGGAACCGCTTTTGTTGGTCTTGGACATTTCTTTGACGACCACACTTGTACTTTGTTTCTGTGCAGTTGAAATAGGCACTCATCATTTATCCAAACATCTTCAAAAGTGTAGTCTTTCCAATCTTTCACGAAATTTAATCTTTTTTCTTGATGTTGTTTTTTGTAATCAGAAGTCGATTTTTTCTGCCAATTTTTGTAACTCCACTTTTTTTTGAGGGCGTCCACTTCCTTTTCTTCTTTTGAGAGATTCTCCTTGTCGAATTTTTTTCAGCTTTCGAAAATAAGTTGATCGAGAAATTTGCTATGTCACAACCTCACGAGTTTGATGGAGATCCATTCCTCACTGGTACAACTTGTTTATTTTGAAGATAATAATCTTATTGTTAGACATCACTTTGGGTTTAGAAAGTCTAGATCTACAACTGAAGCTTTACCTTATGATGTAGAGATTGGCGTCAAAATGGAATAACTCCAAATGCATAACCATAGTTTTTGTTAACCTTTCTAACTCATTTGATAGTATTTAACACAACTGTTGATTGAGAGTTTCCTTAGCAACAGATACCAATTTGCTAAGTGGGAAAATATTCAATCAAATTACCAGAAAACTTTCATACTCGTTCCCCAGGGATCCATTTTTGGTCTTCTTCTTTTAATGTTTACGTGAATACGTGAATAATGCTTTACATTGTTCTGAACAATATGCATTTGACAGTTGCATTCACATTAATGACAAAAAAACTCGAAAGTCCAAAGCTTCTAACAGTTTATTTCAATAACATAAAAAATTGGTTTGATAGAAATAACTTACAATTAAATATTACCAATACACAATTTCTTTGCTACATGCTTGTAGCGAAGAAGTAACTTTCTATCAAAACCAATGATGTCTGCATTAGAAAAAATAACATGGCCACATACTAGAGCTGTGCGCACACCGTGGAATGCCGCGTTGCGCCAAAGTGTGGTAGCGGTTGGCAAAAACGGTTATTGTGGAAACAAATCATGCGGTGGCACTGTCGATCAAAGGAAGTATATTATGAATTTGAAAAAAAAATATTAAAAATACCAATGCAAACTATTTTAAGAAAATATAAATATTCAATACTTTAACTGAAAAATAAAATAATTAAAATGCATTTTCCATAGAAATATTAATAGAATTTGTAATTTAGATGACGAAAATTTTTATTTACTTTTAAGTTGCTAAACGCATAAGTAATAATTTAGAGTCACTGTGGCATAGTGGTATACCGTCATGAGTTTCATGGTTCTGCTGCGAAAATGTTGTTGTGGTACGGTAATTTTCACAAAAATGTCTACCGCGCAAATCTCTACTGTTAATTAGTGTTTATTCGTGTTATATTTCTATGTTTACTGGTTTTATATATTGATGCACTAGGATAGGAACTGTGCACGGCCTGTACCCATGAAAGTGGGTACGTTGGTTTGTCCGTGCCCGTAGCTAGATGTTATTTAACTAAAATTTCTTAACGCAACAAGAAAACCTCCAACTGTGATATTAAAAAGAAACATCTTTAAACTATCATAGCCATCAATTAAATTTACATCAATAAAAAAATTAAGTTTTTGTTGAAATCACTGAGAATTTGAATTTTACAACTATAACATCATAATTAAGTCTTGTTTTGAACGAATCCATCAACAAGTTTTGTTAATCATTGAGAAAGTGTGTTTCAAAGATCAAAACCACAATCAAGGCTAGGATTTATATGCTTAGGGTATAATGCAGATTTTTGCGCATGCTTGTACACAGTTTTCTTTACAGTATATTTCCATGATAGCTCGCATATTTCATCGTATTTCACATCCGAATGTAACAGATGCCAAATATTTTACTGAATTTTATCTGTTCTTGCATAACCTAAAAACTGAGGTTATATATTGGAAATTTTAAAACTTATTTATTTGCTGGACGACAACTTGATCTCGAAATTGTACTTTATTATGATATCTTTCAGTTTCGTCCTGAAGCTCTAACTATAACGCAACGGCGAGGCGATTATTTCTTTGCAGTCAGGTTGAGATACTCGATGATGTCACAGAACTAATACGGGTGAAAATTACAAGAAAAGCTTAATGTTTTACAGGAAATCTTTATTTACGATGCATGAGAAGATTTGCACAAGCAATAAAAAAGTAAAAATCCATGCAATTGATGTTAATCCTTAAAATTTTCCTTTATACAGAAATGTGCCTCTAGTCCAGGTAGGTCAAATGCAAGCAGCACTACGAAAGTTTATGACTGTTGATCATTTAACGCAGCATTTATGTGTCTATTGGTATAAAAGTGCATAAAAGTGTATAACTTGGTGATTGATTATCTGTTCGCTTTAATTTAGCTTTTATCAGTTTTCAAAATTTCGGCACATTGCTTGATGACGCTTATATTCGGATATTTTTATGCATATAAATTCGACTCCTACTAACCATAATTGACAACCATCCAAACAGTACGAGAAAAATTATATTGAAACTAAACTGCACTGACATTGTAGAATACGTAAATTTCGTTAATTCGTTTTCTGAAGTAAGTACATTATAATGTACATAAGTACTGTATTATTATTAATGCAAGATCATAATATGACAGTGAATTGGAATTCCTTTAAATTGATGAAGGCAATGAATTTTATGTGTAATATTTTATGTACTGTTTTGTAATTTCTACGATAAATCTACATGAAGATTAGTGTTCCACGAAATACATATACATAGATATATAGAATAGACCTAATGTACATCAAAAAAATGATTATAGAAAATTAGATCCTCCAAGAACAACTCGTTGCGGGCGCTACCCTAGATGATGCATATAAAACGGTTTTTATTAACTAGTATAGTGTAATAGATTATTTTACGATGCTTTTACATTAGTTCATTATCATTGATAGCAGAAACAAGGTTAATAGCATAAGAAATGTGTACAAATTTATATCGAAATCCACGATTTGATCCGTCAATTGATAGCTATTCAAAATGGAAGAAGAAAATTAACAATAATATGACGGATGTACTCAAGAAAAAACAAGCCTTTGCCATATTATTAAATGTATGTGGGCAAGCAAAAGATATTTGTTTCGATTTGACTGTTGCCGAACTTAATGCTGGAGATGGAAATGGTGTTAAAAAATTGATTACTTCTTTGGATGAGACCTTTAAGATACCAGATGATGAATATGCTTACGATTCTTATTCGAAATTTAAGAATATAGAAAAATGTGATTTATCCATGCTTGATTATATTGTGGAATTTGTAAAACAAGTATCATTTATGAAAAAGTATACATTTGATCTATCAGATGGAATATTAGCTGCTGAACTTATTGACGAAGCTTGCTTAGATGAGAAGGAAAAACGCATGATTTTGGCGTCAAGATCATTGAAATATGCTAATATGAATGCTAGTTCGTATGTATTCGATATCTGCTCTAACTGCGCATAAAGAAGTAGTGATAAGAACTGAAGCTCAATATACTGCATCTACAATTAAGTCTAAAGATGAAAATAGTTTGTTTTGGGCAAATAGTGGGATACGTCAGTATACAAGTCGATTTCGAAGTAACAATTAAAGTTATACTTTGAGTGGGCAACCTTAAAATTTTAGATCTAATTTCCAACGCAGATGTTTCATTTGCGATTCAAGAATGCATATTCAGAAAGATTGTCCGCATAATGCTCCTAATCAATTTATTTGCTTAAAATATGATGCAGTTGAGGATGCTGATATATCAAATTATCCTACTTTTGTATCATATGGATTTTTGTCAACGATTAGTTTAAATCTGAAAAATTTGTCATCATATGGAATTATCGATACAGGATGCATAAGATCCGTTGTAAATATTACCTGGGTTAAACAATATGCTTCGATTGTATAATGCGAAGAGTCAGATTTTGATGAATGTACCAATAATCATTTAACAACGTTTGTATTTGGTGGTGGTGAACGTACACAATCTTTTAAAACTATTATAACTCCAATTAGGATTAATGGGGCAAATGCTCTTTCACTATTGCAGTTATTTCTGGGAATTTACCGTTATTGATATCTATTAGTAGCATATCAAAAATGAATACAGTAATCGATTTCCCAAACAAAACTATTGTAATTCATAGTGATCCTATTGAAATTAAGTTTCTACAGTCTGGTCGTATTGTTTTGAATTTAGTTTCAGGTATGGAATTAGCTAAATCATTTTATACATACGTAAATAATGTTGATTTGAAATCTGACATACAGCTACTTAAGATACACAAACAATTTGGTTAACATATAATGGTGGTGAGTTCATATCTGAATCTTTTACTGAATTTTGCAACAATTCTAATGTCGAGCATAAAACTATCACCCCATATGTACCATTTTCTAATGGGGTTGTAGAAAGGCACAATGCTCTTATAAAGTCCACTTTCTATAAATTGCACGAGGGCAACAGAGCTATGGGTGATGATGTTATTTTACAGATGGCTACTTACGTAAAAAACAGATGAGCAACACACAAGGTTTCTCGCCCTCTCAGATAGCATTTGGGAGAAATCCCAACAATGTTAATTGTTCTTCTATGCAATCTGATATTTACATAAATTTAAAGTTGATAAACGATGCTTTTGTTAAAGCTGAGGCTTGTCAACAATTATGGCGTGCTGTTCTTCGAAAGTAAGCAATGTTAGTGGAAAGTATGCCCCAGGAGAAAAGGTATTTATTTGATCTACTAAGTTCTGGAAGGGCCCTTTTACTGTGATTGGTAATGATAATGTTGAAATATTAGAGAAACATGGTGGTAGATATGTCAGATGTCATAGATCTAATCTTAAGCACGCAACTACCGATAAAGGTATAGAAACATGTGATGGCAACTCACACACTGAAGAGGATGCACAAGTTGAACATCCTCAAAATCACACAATTGTGGAATGCAGTAATGATGAACAGGTGATAGGAATTTAAATTAGTCGCGGGGGATAAAAAGGTGGTTAATACAAGATGGGTGTTAACCATAAAAAATCTAGAGGATTGTAAAGTCAAGAAAGAATCCCGTTTGGTTATTAAAGTTTTCCAAGATAATGCCGATCCCATCTCATATTCGCCAATGGTAGCAAATCTTCAATTAGAATTGCTTTATCGATTGCAGCTTTATTTAAATGGAGCATTCGTCTGATTGACATTAGCTGTGCGTTTCTACAGGACCAGGAGTTGAGTAGGGAGATTTATGTAGTCCCCCTGTCGAAGCGGGAAATAATCAAGTATTATGGAGTCTGCGAAAATCTGTGTATGGTTTGAATTTGACTAATGCCTCTAAGAACTGGTATCAGAAATTAACAAAAGTGCTTTTTGAATTAGGTGGAAAATGCTGTTTCAGTGATAATTAAGGCTATATTTACATTTAAGCATAACAATATTTGCTGTGAAGCTATTGTCATTCATGTTAATGATATGTTGGAATTTTCCACAAGATTTTTGGTTTTAACTGTATTTATTCCTTCATTATCCTTATATTATTGTAAATTTCCAATTGGTCTATTTCATTACCTGTGTAGATAATGTTGATGCCCTTAGTCATTTAAATTTGTTAAAAGCCGCGTGAAAGCATTGTGATATTACACAATAGTTAAATAACTGTATGACGTATATTTCAAATCGTATTAATTTTTGAGATCGTTTTTTAATTATTTTGTTTTCTTTGATGACCAATTGCAAACAATTTTCAATGTTTATTCCTAATATTTTAATTGTATGGATTCTTGCATAGTGGTATTATTAATTGTTAAATATAATTCTCTTAATACCGTTTTTTGTATATTTAAATGCTTGAATTTTGCTATTTATTTTTTAAAAATATTTAGTTATTAACTATAATAATAATTTTAGTACAATCAGTTGTCATTAACATATTCAATGTATTTGATATTTAGAAATTCATCAATATAATTTATATACAAATTAAATACAGGCCTTTGGGGAATTACATTGCATTTAGAATATAGTCACTTAGTTTCTCATATTGCTGTCGATTTTAAGAACTTTGTTGCAGATTCTCCAATTTTGAAGATATTATGAAGTTTCTTAATTAATATGTTGAATTTATTGAATAAAATGCTTTTGAAATCTGCAGGAGGAGTATAAAATGTTTAATATTACCTACTTTGTTTCCCTCAGCATATAATAAAGCATATTTAGTAGAATACTTATTTTTAAAGGTGAATATGAAGGAAACTGAAAGATCGTGAAGTAACAATGTTAACAAATTATAATATAAAGTCAGAATAATATAAAGATTACGGATTTTGACTGAACTCAATTTTTTTACTATTATTTAGCTTAAGCATTTAAAAATATTTGCTAAATTTTAAAGAAATGGACTGTTTATTTATTGTCAGTTTGTGTTATCTTTCCCTTTGACAAAACTCATTTATAAGATAAATGTTAGCAAAAATTTTAATAACATTTCTCTTTCGTACAGAAAAATATGCCAACTTGTTATGCTAATTTATGTGTGTTTGTTTGTCGACATTTAAATTTAATTAATGTAAATTTGTTCAGTTTGTAATTGTTTATAAATGTTATTTGTAATTAGAAATTATAGTAATTTAGTTTGGTTTCAATAATCGATTCCTCTAAATATTTTGCTAAGTAGCTATAAATAAAAATTGGTGTTACTTGAAACAATTTTACAGTCATGGACAACAGTTTTGCACCTAACCTACGATTAAAGAGGGCCCTTAAAGGAATATTTAGTTAAAGTATCTGTCTTTTGTTGTAACTACAGGCGCATTGGTATTAGGTATGTGCCGGCAATTACGCAAAGGGGTTCGGATATCCGGTAAAATTTAACTTGTTTACCGGATTTAACCGGATAACATATTCTGAGATAAAATTTGATTAAAAATGGAATTTTCAGGAAAAAAGCTGTATTCTTTCCATGATTTGCAAGTTTCTATACAACAAAAAAAAGGTTTTCTGTCATATCAAGACGTAGTCTATTTTATATTTATGTATTTTCATTCGCAAGAGGTCGATATTATTTTAGTATTGAGGTTGTTCATCAACAATAATTAGGGCAACAGAAAGTCATAAAGGTAATATTTTTTTCTGTTGGAGTATTTTGCAAATTAGATGGTTTTCAGACCTGGAGTGGAGTTAAATAGGAAGTAATAAAGTCATAAAAAGTCATATTTGTGTTTTTTCGAAAAATACGCTAATATTTGTCTCTAAAGTGTCACAAAAGTCATATTTTGGCAGTTTCATATATATATATATATATTCATTCAAATTCAACTAATGCACTCCTTGGTCTAAACCCTGAGAAGTTTATTGCTTGGAAATTGTTGCATTGCAGAACTGTGCCATGTGTATTCAGGCAAAATATATGAGGCTGTTATTATAAAATATCAAATTTGTTCAATGTTTGACAGAGGTGAAATTCTACCAGATATTGTCATTACTCCAACCTTTGATCTGGAAATGATACCTGTGAAATAATCACCTACATCCAGTCACGATTAGAAAATACTGATTTCACTGCAGTAATGGAAGGAATGTATGCCAAGTGAAGAAAATGTCAAGCAACACCGGCTGCAGCTGAAAAATATTTCTCAATGTTGAGAAATTTCTGTGCTATTATTATAATTTAGCGAAGCAGATTTGCTTTAAAAAATTCACTTATTATTATGTAAGAGCTTTCGTATTTGTTTTATATCTTGTTCTCAGTAATTGAAAAACGCTTTATATTGCTTAAATTGATAATTTTTGAAAATTGGATGGTCATATTTTAGGGCATATTTTACTAAATTCTGTCATATTTTGTCATAAAAATAAGGTCATATTTTGGTTTTTCAAAGCCATATTTCTGGTTGTTTAATAATAATTTAACAACATATTATCCAGTATCCGGCAGTCAAATTATCTGGAATTATCAATTATCCGGTATATTCAATTAACTAGTTGGATCCCATCCCTAATTGGTATGATGGATATTGATAAAAATACATCGAATTGTCATTCTATTGGTATAGAATCCGAAGTGCGCATGTATTTACTAGTATTGTCATATGTTTGACCTATTTGGTTATTGATGAAGATGATGGCTAGACGAAAACTTTACTATCTGCATTACATGCCTATAATCAAATGCCTTCTGTTACTGGGCTATCTCCTGCATTTTTGTTTTGCGGTTGGGAGTCGCAGTATTGTCCACCTCGTAGTGATCGAATTACACCGACATATAACTGGATCGAGCAGCAAGAAAATATTGTTGATACAGCTTTTGCTGCAAATGGCCTATGTTGCAATGATGCCATGCGTTTTATTAATCCGTATCATTCAGGAAGTAAAGTTTTGTTGAAAAAGCTGAATAATTTGTTACTACTTTTTGAAGAAAGGTTTGGACATTTTTGTCTACAGAAAGGACAAACTGTATGATATGGCACAAAGCCTTTGTAAATTTGAAGGCATCGATCGATTGGTACCAATTTTGGCAAAAATAAAGAACAAATGATCAAAAAACCCATATTTTAGCAAGAATTATAAAAGTTGAATTATGGTCCTAGAGAATTACTATCTTGTAAAAATGGTCAGGAACCCGTAAATTAGTTAGTGAATCGAAATTCCCCTAGATTTCGACGTAGTACACGCATGCGAGAACAATGTGACAGATACAGTGTTTCAGTTACGGATTATTCCTTCTTCTGAAGAAGACAAAGGGGGTGTTTTAGCATAGAAACTGGAAGAGACATTTATTTACTAGTATTGTCACATGTTAGGATCTATTTTTAAGGGCCTGCAAGACTTGTAAACTTGATTTTTAGTTTTTGACAAGTGTTTGAAAGAATCGACGTGTTTGAAATAAATGAAGACTGATTTCTTTAAATTGTTGTAATCATACGGTTGCTATCAAACATAAAGCTGACAAAAGTTCATCGTTTAGTAGGCATGGAAACTTCCAAATTTGATTTGTAAGCAATTACAAATTGATGGTGAAATTGAACAATAAACTCTTATATTAATACAAAGAACGAAATAAAATATTGGCACTAGAGATGAGTTCATCTGTACTTGAAACCTGACCTAACCTGAATGGCTTAAGTGCCAAACCTAACCTGATTTAAATATATTTAGGTATTAACATATTCTATATAAACAGAAAATTATTCTAATTAAATATTTAGTCATGCAACCATGCCTTATATTTCTGCTCACTGAATTTTATTCATAGTAAAGTAGTTTTTGCAAACTGATCGTAATTGACAGAGACAGCTTGTAATACAACAAGGCTACTTCATTGCTATCAGATTATGTGCAAAAATAAGGACTTAGAGAATAAGAATTATTGTCGCCTCGACATGAGTCTGGCCTATCTGCTTCCATCCCTATTATATCCAATTATTGATCAAGTAAATTTTGGTTTTAGTCCATTGTGACTATATATATATATATATATATATATATGCATAAATATATATAAAGAAATAATGTAAAATTTACTGTAGCTAAGACTGCTGTGTCAGGATTCTTTCTGAGTATTAACTTAATCCCTTTGAGTTTTCCATGGCTCTCATTTTAATTATTAATCTTCAAAATAAAGCAATATTATATAAAATAGTTTTTCGTACAACTCATTAAAGCATAATTACTTTCGAAATAAAAGTGTTCACAAAATTCTAAATATTCCCTGAAACTCTTTGTAAATAAAGAAATTCATTAACTTCGTAAAGGACGCCTATAACGAATCAATCGGGTTTCTCTTAATGCGTATATTCTTTAAAAATACGAAGCAGACTACATAAAATGGATATTTTTTAAATTGATTTTGGGAATTTCAAAAATACTTAACAGTATTTTCTAAAAAATTTGCTTCCGAGACGCATAGAATAGATGTCAGCTTATAAATACCGAGTTTGTTATGGTGGCGATCATTTGAGTAACTTCCTTCTAGTTTAGATGGAAGGCATGTGGACTGGATAACAAGAGAGTAAAAATTTGAAAAAACTCTTGTAAATTCCGTTTTACAATATATAGTTTCCTTCAGCGACAAACTCAAATTTGCTATATAATTGTTTTTAAAAAAATTTCAATTGCAGAGTTTTTGCTGTAAAATCAGACTGATATTCCAAGAAAGGTCAAAGTTTATTCAACTCAAAGTTCACTCGGTAATATTAATTAAAATATGTGGTCATTGTTTCTAAAGGAACTATTACATCACAGCTTTAATTTCAGTAGAAGGCGAGATGCGATTTCGCTTTACCGTCAAAAGCACTTAAAGCTCAATAATTTATTGAATGAATCATTTCTCTATTTTCCGAGGAGTGAATGAAATTAAGGAGGTTTAAAATTGATTGGTATTCAATTCGATTTTAAAATCTATACACTGAAAAACATGTTCATATATTTGAAAACAAGTGAACAATAATCTAAAAAAATCAGTAATCCTTAAAAAATTATAAGAAAAAACAGTTTTGATAAAATGTGAGTTTTAACCCTAATTCTGCTTGGGCTTTTCCAAAGTCTGTGATGGTTTTCGCCAAATTATTTTTAAGCACTCATAACTAACGAACTAATGAAAATATTTAAACTTTGAAAAGACCACAAGGCTTTGATCATTGACCTTGCGCTGTCTCGTCCAGGCTTGACAACACCTAAACAGAACTCACACAGTTTTTTTTCATAAAACAATATATTTGAGGGTAGATTTTTTTTCCATGGGTCTTAGACCGTCTCATTATCTGAGCACTAGGTATGGAAAGAATATGAATATATTTCTAAAAATCAAATCTCTCATTGTAAAAAATTTTTTTCAGGAATAAGTATTAGGGCAAATCATTGCATGACGGTCTCTACCTTATAGATGCACCATATTTTTTTAAATATTTCTTAACAGGCTTAGATAAAATTTATCAAAATGCGGACAAATCGATTTGTTGCAGTAAGGCTAGTAGAAGTACGGTTAAGAAAGTTTTATTGAAGTCACACATGATCGCCTCGTTTGAACACTGAATCTGCAATAACTAAGGGGAATTTAGAGTCAGATGGAATTTCTTCAAACTCAATAAGATGATATATTCTCGGATTCCAAAATGGGTTTTTGGAAAGATCAATTTATAAACTGCATAAATGCACCAATAAGTCATTTAATCTCATTCTATTAGTTAAATCAGTGGTATAGCTACGAGGGGGCAGGTTGTTGTGTCACACAACACACGACGGTGTAATAAACTTCTCAATGCCTACAATTGGGCAAAACTTGTGTGCTTAAATATTAAACATTTACATATGTAAAACCAAAATTAATATACAAAGGAATGTAAATATTTTGTATTTGTAACATAGCAATTCAAAAAAAATTTAAGAACCACTAAGTACTTTCGTATTGCAAATTTAAATGTATATGTACCTGCTTTTATTGCATTTAATTGCTGTCGATAGTGAAGCGGCTGAAAGTCTTGCAATGAAAATTCTTATGTCTAATAAAACAACTTCTTGTAAAAAATTACCTGTGTCAATATTAAAAAAGGAAAAGACTATGAACGTAATTTCATAAAATTTAAAAATACATAATTTGATAATACAGTTAAATAAGAAAAGTACTGAATATTTTTCTGATATTTCTATAGTTGCTATGCAACTAGGATGTTTTTGATATTGTGTGTGCTTCTTTAAGATATGAAACAATTTGCAATCACACCCAGTCTCATTTATAAAAAATGTTCTAATAAATAATATAATTAAGAATATATTCGAATATTTCATCAAGTAGATTCGAATAAAAATCATGTTTCTAATCATCAATACCGCAGAATATCCATTTTCACAACAACTAAAGAAAAGTACTAAAAACACTGCTTAAAGCTAATTCTCGCAGTAGCACAGGTGAGAAGTCCAACGAATCTAAAACTCAAAGATGTGAATTGCTTGCGTTTTAAAACCCAAAAGAGATTATCCAGGAAAACTGACAAAAAATGAAATGCCAAGCTCAAATCCCGTTATGAAAACAATATTAAGTTTACATGTTATACATATAAGGCCAAGTTAGTTAATAATTGAATAATTTATTCAAAAAAAGTATTTTAATAGTGCTATTCTTAAAGCATATTGTAATCGCATTCATATTAATAACTAATAGGGTTTTACTGTATTTACATTGCCAAAGAAATTGGGTTTGCAATAAAACTATACTTCGATGAGAATTATCTTGGATAAATCCAATTTGCTAAGAGTTTGTGATCCTGGATTTTTAATTCATCACGCAACATGCTGTGTTTTGTACACAACCACCTTAAAATTCAACACAACACAACATGTTGTGCACAACACACAACGTCAAGCCGGGGCAGGACGATGGGAAGACTGAAACCCTGCCCTTTTCTTCCAGAGAAAAATTAGTTTATGATTACATTGCAATAAAATTGTTATACATTTTTCTGCTCTCACATTACTTGCCCTGGCTACTTCTCTGGGTTAACCATTAGAATTTGAAAAATTATTTCTTAGTGATTAATTCCTTTCAACATCTTTGACTATATTGTTGCAATATAGCTGCATTTTAAATCAAGACATATGAAAATTTTTCACAATCAATTTTGTCAATCTTTTAATATCAGAGAATGAAAATATAAAAATAGAATGACGATTACTTGTCTATTATTTTATGCTTAAGACGAGTTATTTCTTTGCATGTTAAATCTTAGTACGGCAAAATTATATACATATATATATATAATTATTTTAAGCCATCTAGTGAAAAACCTTTAATTTTTTATATATAAATAAATACTCTATCCTTCATGTTACTGCATGTTATGTGCTCAAAATTTGATTAAATGCAGTTCGACTGCAGTCTTATGATACATAAATAAAGTTTTAAATATTCATTGAAAATAATTGATAATTAGAAAAATATTCCCATAAAAACTAGGCTTTAAGATAAGAGTAAAGGAGACTTTCTTGCCCATGTACAAAGATGTTAACACTACAAAATAATACAATAGCGGCTATATATGTGCATACTCACACAAGAAAATGCAGACAATTCCTGCAACTGTTTGATTAGTAATATAGTAGTTTGTGTTAAAATTTTAATACGCTAAAGGGGTTTTATTGCTGATCAGCGGACTCTGATAAATAAATATATTGTTTCTACACAACAATGTGTATAACGTCATCTGGAACCTAAACTTAAATTCTAAATTTTTAATATTTCATAGACCTAGGCCTAACCCAAGTCACAACTTGACATTTCATAAACCTAACCCCTAAAACCCAAACCTAAAACGGAAATTTTACATTATTTTGTAGACCTAAGCCCTAACTCAAGTCACAATTTGGCATTTCGTAAACCTGAAACCTAGAACCTAAATATAATTTTTTCAATATTTCTTAAACCTAAGACCTAAAACTAAAAAATAATGAATCTTTAACATTTGATGACGTAATCCTTAGCATGATATTTGACGTCACTTCGACTTTTAGAAATCAGAGTCCGTTGATCAGCAATAACGCCGCTAAAGGTACCATAAAATATGAATATAAATATAGCTGAAAAATCTAAAGGAATTAAAGCAGGAAGCTAAATCCTCAATATTTTACATTGAAAAGATCAAATACACCAAATATGCCTAAAAATATCAACAATGCAGCTAAGAAATTTTGTGATACGATTCGCAGTGAAACATGTCAGAACGGATGACAAAGGCTAGCCGATACACATCAACTAACAAAGAATATTTGAAATGTTCATTGATTTGAATTTTAGAATAACTTTTCACAATTATAATGTAAAATTTTGAACCTAATTGATTGGTGCATTTGCTTATTGTGAATTAGTATTTCACCAAGAGAAATTTTGAGATTTTCAAATTTGTTATAATATCTATCATTGGAATTGAAGGTTTGTGAATGTATTAACATTTGGCAAAATTAATAACTACTGATTTTCCATTTACAGTTTACTGCACTTACTAGATTGTAGCTTGTAAGCTCTTTATATCATTAGAGTTAGGGTTAAAATTAAAAATATAAATAAAATAAGAACCTGAACCTCTTTTTGAGTCAATTGAGTTGTTAGCTACAAAATTACCCCTGCGCACATTCTAGTTACAATCTTTCCACATTTATTTCAGCATCTTCTTAGGTAATCCTAGAGTTGATAATGAATAATAGTAATTCAATTCAGGAGTGTTCCTGACTTTTTCATTTAAAAATACCTTATTTTTTTATTTTTTTTAAAGAGTTTACTTTCTAAAAGAAAGCTACAAATAAATAAAAATTATGTTCAAAATAAATAAGAGTTCTTTTCTTTGCAACAAGAGCAATTGCACATAAGATGAAAAGAACAACGATTAATAATGATGTATAATTTCGAGAAATAGTTCCAAAAATGATTTTAATGCTTTCGAAACCTTTTTTGGACGATCGAATAGATCAATCTCAGTGTGGAGATGTACATAATTTACTACTTGTATATTTTGTATTCGGATATTTTGACGTGAAAACTGTTTTAGTTGATCTTGTTGAATAATGCTACAAAAAACTATTTAAATATTTGCAGTAATAACAACTAAAATACATTTTATCTTTCTCTATAAAATTTTATGTTTTTCATATATATATATATATATATAT
>CABFPE010000009.1:1894152-1919636 GCA_900660155.1 Hofstenia miamia | reverse complement strand
TTGACATGCTATATACTATATATATATATATATATATATATATATATGATAAAAGGACTACAAATGATTTGACAAAAACTTAAACTTTAATTCCAATTGATATTAAGTAAATTATTTTCTTTGTTCTGTTACTTGAAAAATAGAAATTTCGTAGGAAGCTGTAGTAATACATGCAGAAAACCAAAGAAACTAACAATTCAAAGACAGAGAAAGAACGCATTGTCTATTGTTCGAAACAAGATGAACGGCGACGTTATCATTAACTTACGTTTCAATTATTTTTAGCAGTTCGTAAAATAAGGAAGTTATTTTAAAAAATTGCCATCAACAAATGAATTTGAACAATCCAGCATGGTCTATTAAAAGACATAATTACAAATAAAAATGACGTTTAATTTAATTGACACAAAGATGGAATTGGATCGGCTCTCTGATCGGTTCCGTTCGGATCGGATCGGATCAGATCGGATCGGATCGGATCGGATACGGATCGGATCTATATTTTGAGATAATTTCGTATCGATTTCGGATCCAAAAAAAATTCAAAAATTGTGTATATTGTACATTTTACACATTACGCCACTTTACACTGAATGCCACTTTAAGTGTGTTAATAATCTCAATATAAGTGAAATTTTGCAATTGAATTTCATTGTTCCTATAATTGGTTCCATGTTATTCTTTCCAACAACTTATAAACTTGGTGACGAATATTTCAAATCTGAAAATGCAATTTATGTTAGCCAACACATAATGATGCAATTGCAAAGCAACCAAATACATATGTTTGTATAAATTTGCAAATGCAAAAGCAGAAGAGACAGCGAGGCAAGTGGAATATCTTAGTTCTTGCAAGCACCGCCAAAATTTAATTATACTAATATAATTATAAAATTCTCATTTAAATGCAATATAAGCAACTTGCAATGCCGAAATCAACTTAGTTTTCAGAATATTCTTGATTTAAGAAACTTTTGTCTTAAAGCGTGGATCAAGCAATCAAGCAATGTTGAGATAGTGTAAATATCATTTTCTTCAATAGATGATAAATGCTGTCGATTATCCTTTCCATAGAAGTGATTTCCCAACTTCTGAATTAGCTCATCTCTGAGTGTTTTTACACTGTTTTAGTTATTAATTGACAATAATTTGGTTAACCATTTTATACCTTGTATTGCTTCCCTGGATTTAGTTCATGACACTGCTAAGCTCTTATCATTGCTGATGACACTAAAGATGTTCTACCCATTACGTTTGATGATTTGCTTAAGCCTCCTAACAAACTATCTTGAACTAGAGAACATTTGCTGTTGGGCTCGGGAGGCCAGCAATTCTATAAATGACGACAAGTCGATTGAATTGATATACCAACTGCCTTATTTTCACAAAGGTCGTCTAAAAGAAAGATGCAATGTTACCCCTTTTGCGACGAATCTAAGGCAGACACAATTTAAGCCGGACTTGCTTGCAACTTTATCTTGCTTGCAGTTTATCTTGGTCAATCTTAAAAAAAGCTGGTTTTTGGCTATGACATAATCATGTTTTTGAAGCTTTGTTTTATCCAAGATAAAATATGAGTTAATTGTTTATGGAGCTGACTTCAGCTGTATCAAAAGAGTCCAATGATTTTTAGACAGATGTTGTACATACAAGTGGTGTGCTGAACGACATTGTCTTACCACTATTTTGATAGAAGACGAAAAATGTTACAAATTTGTCACTTCTGACACGAGTCATCCACTGCATGGTATTTTTCCGAACTTGGTGTCTCCGAAATTACCAGTCATTTTTTCTGATATATACAGGGACTTCTTTCCTTATAGAAGAATGTTCAAATGTTATAGGTATTTTTTGTTTTTATTGTTGTTGATTTTCTTGCCCGTTGGTTGCAAGACAATAAAAATTATTGTTATTGTTATTATAATCACTAATACAAATTTTTTTTATAGACCATGCCTTTTAATAGTAGGGTATCAATTGATTTAATGTTGCTTTTATATACTTTAAAATTTGTAATCCAAACTAGTATCCAATTTCAATGAAAAGTAAAATTCAAAATTGATATTTAAATCTCAAATTTAGTTTGAAAACATGAATTTTTCTATCACGGATTTTAATACACTCTACAGCAATTTTTTTAATGTCTTGCAATATAAATGTTGGGTTTGTTCCTTCATTTGCCATTGTTTGTGCTATTTTTGTTTTCATTGCTTTAGCTGCAATTTTAAAGTAAGTTTTATCTTGTTGTTTGAAACAACTTACCATTCTCAATTCATAGTAACGTTGCAAAACGGTGATTTTTGGATTTGGACATAATAATATTAATAGAGCGGCAATACCATAAAAAACTCAACTATTTAAACTCTATAAATATATTACAATTATATGTGATGACAATTTTAGGGAATAGATTACTACAAATAAAGAAAGAATAGAATTTGTTGAATCAGAAAATTTATTTTAGGACTATCCATGGATCATTGCGGTTCAAAAATAAAGGTTAACAGATAAATTAATTTATTCTTATCGTAAATTTTCATTCAAAATACTTTAAAATTAGCGACCAGTTTTTGTACAAATCTGACATAATTATAAGGGTGTACCACAACATTAGGCTATGCTAATTTCATGTTTAGTATAATGATCAAAATATTAGGCCTTGCTTAAGCGCCCCACGCATTACGATGCATGTGTAGTTTCATGTCTCTCACTCCGTTAAATTGTTCAAACCAACTCAAGAAATGCGCTTGTTTTGAATTATTGTTCGGGGTATTTTCCTTGTTGATATGGATCCTTTATGTATCTATCCAGTCAAGTTTTTGTGGATTGAATTGGATATGGATCGGGAAATTATCGATCCGCGGCAACCCTGATTTGAATGAGCAAACAGTAGTTGAAATATACAACTTTTGTTGTATATGATGTTGAAAATATACGATGCTATATTTATGCTTATTGTTTACTCTTATTAGTGGTTTGCCTTAGTATATTATTATTTTCTTATTTACTTTAGTATTTTAATATTCAAAGTGAAAAGTACTAGTAAAAATGTATACAACATTCATCCATACAAAATCAGCCGTCATACTATTTTCCGATTTTCGAAAACAAGAAATTCAAAGTCTTGGAACATTTGATTCATTCTCTTATCATGATGATTTTTTGAAAAAAGAAATATCCAAATAATCTGTTTTTGGAAAAGGATTAATATTGTTGTTGTCGTAATCTCATCTAAGAAGACAAGAAGTGGATGATACATTTGTGATTAAGAATGAAATCCCTTGAAATGATGATTGTATATTTTATTTATTTAGGATAAAATGATGGATTAAAATAATTTTGTAAATTTGTCGATAATCTTTAATGTTTGTAATGTTGATTTTGTAAATTACTTAAATTGAATCTTGTAAACTGAAGATATAATGAAAAAATTAATTTGCAAAAATTGAATAATTAACATTAAGTCTCTTTAAAAATTCAATTATAGTTTTGATAATTTATCTTTTTTTAGTCACGGGTATGTATGTGGTCTTGAGAACAGTGAAAGTACACTTAGAATAATATGAATGCACATTCTTTCCTCTTGATTGAAGGTTGACAAAAACATTTTACTTTCTACCCTTTTTTAATTTGAGGTCCATTGAGTATGCCTGCTGCGACTTTCATGTCTGACAGTCTAGGAAATAAGTTGTAAACAGCGTAATCGGCATCGTGATTTTTTATTCACTTGTATTAAATGCACTTTTATTATCCAGTTCATCAGATAGAACATGATTTTTCTTTATTGGGAGAGAATCTGAATGTGGAATAGGTGTTTAGTTTCATTAATGTTGGGATAAACACCACTTGTTTTACGACTACCAACAGACGCAATGCAGAAGAAGCAATCGTTTAGGTGATTGCTCTGCTCTCCCCATGCACGTGGAATAGCGTGGGGCAAATCTTTACACGAACCATTAAACCAACTTAACAATGCCAATGTACACGTTTGACAAGAAAAATTTTTCCGGAGTTTTCCAAAGAAATAATTATAGGCAGCTGCAAGTTTTGATGTCAATAAATATTTCCTTCAATTCCCACTGATTTAAAATCCAAAGATATGACAAAATTTATCTTTATCACGTTTGCAAAAACGGAAGATATTGAAATTCAGAGAAATGATAATATCAATGTCTTAAATATTTGCAAGTAAATGTCTCATTTTTGTATAAGAGTTCTTTAACTTTGGGCAATATTAACAATTCTTTAATTGTTGTTGCAAGGAATGAGTAATTAAGTATGACAAAAATGCCAAGAAATAGTGTAAGAAGGACAAATAAATTAACATTTTTCCTTCCTGAAATGAAGAGAGGATCAAATAAACTGTCTTGACAAAAAAGTGAATTTTTTTCTGCTCGCCTAAATAAAAAAAATATCCATTTTGGTAAAGTGTATTATAAAAATATAAGGTTGTAAATTTATTTCATATCAAAAAAAACATTATCAAGTAGGTGTGTATGAAAATTTGAGGTATTAAATATATTAGGAAGACTAATATCATCAATTGGTTAAAAATATGAAATTTACGAAAAAAATATACACATTCATTAAGAAATAAAATGACTTTTCGAATTAAGCCCCAAAAAATAGAAATATGGAAAAGTTTAATTTCAGTTATCATAAATTCACATACAGTATTATGATTTGAAGTGGTGAGGCAGATCTTAACATGTATGAACGCACACATGCATATATATATATATATAATTATAAAATTATTTATATAATTATAAAATGTTTATGTGTGGTAATATTATAAAGTTACCTCTGAGATTCAGTGTACCCCAGGATTATACGACAGTATGATATGATATCTAGAATCAAACAAAACCTTGCCTTCATTCAATAAAAATTAGGGTATACATGTTTTAAATAGCAAACATTATTAATATTTTTGCATTAATGAAAACTAAGCCGCTTAGTTACTAATGAATAAAGTACTTTGACGTCACTAATATCTTATTTGAATATAAAATTATAAATAAGGCTAATTTCTTAATGAGGTAATACAATTTATTAGCAAGTTCCTGTCAATGCACTAATGGAATGAAAAGTAACCTCCTAAAAAGTAATTTGCGAGGAAAGATATTTAGATGAAACTGAACAATTTTCCGTATTGCAAAAACCTTTGTTACTTTAGAGAAGAAAAGTTCTAAAATACTTTGCATGCAATCAACCGTTCCAACTAAGATTTTCCCAACTAATTACACTTAAGTTTCTTGGAAAGACGACAGAGAATTTGAACGCTTGTAATTTGATTAACTTAAACTACGTTTCAAATTTAATTATAAACACTCTCACTAATCAGCCATACAATTATCAACTTCAAAATATCTTCAAAAATCGAAATTTATTTGAAAATATTCACTTTGAATTTTTTTAGGTTTTTTTTACTAAAAATATTGATATTGATAAAGTATTTTGCTTATTTGATGTCAATTATTTAAAATTTTCCTAGTATAAACAATGAATTCACAATCAATTAAATGTATTTTTTTCAAACTATATCTTTATCAACATCTTCAAAGGAAAACTGCACATATCAGATATTAAATGGCGTGCTATTCGAAACAAGTCTAAAAACTGGCAGCTGACTGGTTGAATGATACCCGTACCACTACAGTCTACCAGGTGGATTAGGAATTTAGTTTCCGAACACGATAAGCTGAGTTAATCGTAAAATTTATCCTTGCTAGAGTAACACTATATATTATATATAATCAAATTGTAGTAGTTACACCACTTAGCCAAAGCAGAGCTGCAATCGTACTTAGTTTGTAGAACCACAACTCGGCAAGGCGAAGTGCCTTTTAAGCAGGCACTATTTTATACATGCTCACAAGCACGGTTCCTACAATTTAAAGCAAATGTATTGTTCCCGATAAACAACTAAAGAAATTTAAAAAAATATATTTACTGCAACATTGCAGATTGAATATTGTCCATCATTTTGCATGAAATCGTTAACCATTGCTATGACAATTTCTGCCAATGAATCTAGAGATGGACCTGTGCAGAGGCTTTCAGATCAAGCATGAGACTGCTGAATCCAGTCCAGCATCTTTAAATGAATGCTATTTCAGCCCACTTTAAGCCCATTTTTACGATACCAAAAAAGTGTATATAATTTTTCTGTTTGTTAGACGAAAATTGAGTGTGATAGAAAGTTACATTTCAATTTACTCCCTGTCCTGCCCAACTCATGTCTATCTCTGGATAAAACCTAAAATAGCACAGCTAAAAAAGTAAAGTTGCCATTCGGTGGGGGGTAAACTCACCAGTGTTGATTTATCTACCTAGATGAAGAGAAAAATAAAAATCTTGAGAGCAGTGTATATCTAAATACATCTATGCAAATGAAAACAAGCATAGTATCCAGATTTGTTGTATACTTTAAGCAGAAAGGTACTACAAATGCCTAGTAAGGTAAAGTGCTCTAAAGTGACCATAGTTTAATGGAAGTGAGTTCACATGTTGCCTTTGTTAGGGCTTTCATTGCTTTCTATATAGTTATTGTTGCGCTCAAGCTCTGTTAAAATATTGTACAATCAGAGTTTCGTGAAATTATTTTTGAAAAAAGTAGGAGTTTTAAATTTTACGTTATTGGTTTGGAAGTTTTTCTGTGGTTGAGTAATGTGTTCATATTAAGCTGCATTTCATTAAAAGATGAATTGCTAAATAAATGCAGTGATTGGTTAATAAAAATCAATAAAATACACATTCATTCAATTAGTAGGTACATGTGATTTAGTGTGGATCAATGATTTGCAAGTCTTAAGTGATAATGCCACATTACTAATGAGACTTCCATATTTATTCTTTCAGGTGTTTATTACTGGAATATCTTCAACATATGACTTTGATTTTCAATACTTGCGTTTGTTCTTGGGTTGAGGCTATACTGTGGAAAGCCATTAAAAACTTACCATTTAAAATGTGATGAAAGTCCTCTCTATGCAATTTGTTAACACTGTCTCTTTTTTTTCTTTAAATGCCAGTCCAAAAATTTGAGTTAATATAAACTGAAGGGAGGTTGACACAAAAATTCGTTAATACTGGAAATGGGAAATTCAATACCTCAACTGCTAATTATGATATTTTCTAAATTTAAAGGAATTTTTTAGAATTAAAAAAAACAATTTACCACAAATAAAACCAAGGATTGTTTTGCTGATTAATGGGAATTATTCATAAAAAAGGAAATAAGCTAGCTATACTTTTCATATTATTTTACAATTATGATTTTATATCTCATAAATGCATGATGGTGGCCACTTTACCTAACTATGTAACATCAAAATTCCAGACAGTGTGGAGAAATAAATATTTTCAATATACTATAATTTCTTTCTTTATATGAATTTACTTATTACTGATAATACAGATTAAACATATTGTCTATTAGTACTTTTTCATTATTTTCTAATGAGCTTTATGTTAGCATTGAAATAATGCGCATTAAGCCTCAATAATTTGCAAATAGCTGTGACCACTTTATACAACCGGCCACTTTACCCCACTCTATCCTAAATTAATTTTGAAAGATAATAATTTTAGCGTGGGTAAATTGTTGTTATCATTGTAATTTATTTATTTTTTACTGTACACAAGGCTGTCTTTATCAAAATACGACCTATAAGAAAATTGAAACCTAGTTAGAACAAAGTGTTCTCATAAAATTATTTATTCAGTAAATGTTGAGCACTGCATGGCATGGCACAGACTAAAACACGGTATGGTTGCAGTTCTGTGCTCGAGGCGTAACCAATGTGCCCTTTGCTTCCACCCCCAGCTCTCAGTGCAAAATTTTGAGTATCTGAACACATAAATATCACAATATTTTCAAAAATGTGTCTGTATTTATTACGGGAATTCCATTAAATACAATAATAGTAAAGCAAACTGCAAGTTGTCTGGCTTCGGTTTTTCCAACTTCTCGATTAACCCCACACTCGGAACAAATCAAATTTGAAAAAAACAGCTGCGAAATATTTCAATTTTTTTCAAGAAATGAATTTTGCATGCTTAAACAACCCTCGAATTTATTGACAGTGGGCATAAATACATTAAGAAACACTTAATTGAAACACTCATTGAACTATTCGATAAATTTCTAAATTAATGATAACTCTCGAGCATAAAAATAAACTGCCTTAAGAATACTTTCTAAATATAAAATCAACTAGGAAAGAATATGCAGAAAACTTTCATACAATACGTGTATATCTGAAATTTTTTGTATTCAATACTGCCTTCTCTTGTTTACTGTTCTTAGTTTATAGTTTGCTGGTATATTGCTTAAAGAGTAGTTGTAGTAGGCAACTTTCCTAAAATAACTTCAATTAAATTATGTCTAATTGTCACTTGGTCATTTATTTAAGCTTGAACTAATAACCATGTTCAGCAATATTCAAAATTAATTTGAGAAACAAATGTCATACCCAAGGTTTTCATGAGCGCGGTCGGAAAAGCAAATTTGAAAATGCGATTCAGTTATATATGTAGCTCATTTGATCAATTACCATGATATTTCTATGAGTTATGAGCTTTTTGACAAAGCATGGTAACTTCAATGTTTGGGGCTACTAGCTGTATACACACACTTGCGCGACGTATTTTGTCGATCTCTAGTTCTACTGAAGCGCATCAGGGTCCCGGGACTAGACCTTCTGCTCTAACCCACAGTGTTGGAATCGCGCAGAATTTTACAGAAGATTTCGTGACCGTGCCCACATTAAAATTCATATAAAATATATTTGTAATTTTGATTTCCTAAATCTATTAATTTGCATATTAAAATCATTGACAATTTTTTTCTTGAACAATTTGTTTTACTATTGATTCAATTAGCCTCATAGAGGTTTAATCTAGGATGCTTTTTACATTCAATGAAAATATTATATTTTTTGTTTAACTGCGTAATTTCGTGTCGAAAAATCAAGGCACTGTTCCAATATTCCTTCTGAACTCATTTTGCCTAATAGATTGAAATTGAGATTAAAAAAATAGGGAATCAATATTTGCGTTTGTGAATAAAATAACATTAAAATTTAGTTATTATGAAAAGAATTGCTTGAAAAAAGCTGCGAGTTGTTGATCAATTATACATATGTTCGTTTAGATTCAATTTTTGAGTAAATGCCTTCATTATAATTGTAAGTTTTCTTAAGGCCGACATAAAATTATTCAATTAAAAAACCTCAAATTTAAACAACCAAGTCCGACGTTGCTCATATATCATTTTGTATATATTTTATCGGAGTCAAGTTGATTTGACACCAATGTACTCCATCTAGTGGCATTGCTTGGAATTATGTTTTATGGTTGTTAGATTTCATGTAATCGGATTCAATTTATCAATATATATATATATATATATATATATATATATCTTTAAAGATTCATGTAATATTTAAGAAAAAATAATCACAGGTATTTCCATGGAAGGAATAGAAAATCGTAAACTACATGTTGGATTGTTAATATGTTTGAAATTGTGTTTCATTAATTTTTAAAAGTAATAAGAATCCTTGTGATATGGTAATTTTAAATTTAGCAATAATTGAGAAATCACAGATTTTTTGCTCTCGGATTGCTACTGCTTAATTGTATTTCATTAAGCAAGTTTTAATGAATAGGTTAGTATGATCAATTGTAGAGTACGTCTTTCTTTTATTATATAATACTTAACTACTTTTCTTCAGACTTTAGATTTCCAGCCTGTTGCATTGCCATCGTCTAGTCTTTAAAATTCTAAGATACCTAATCACAATTCAATTTTCTACAGTTTTTCAAAAGACATGCAGGAATTGATGGCTTAGAGCTATGCCAAATATCAAAATGAAAATATGTTGTTGCTTAGCTTTTCTTAGATTGGATAGAATTCACGGTCCCATTATAAATGGTTATTGAAAATATACGGCAGAATACTATGAAATATTATGACGCATCAGGATGCCTTCACGAACATTTTTGATAGATCAGTAGTAGTGATAGGCTTACGGACTATCATGTTAGAGAAGCATTAACGGACCTAAAATAGGTAATGTAGAGATATAAACCTTACAGTTAGATCCCATTGCTTCTGTATTTAAATCCTCACCATTATCGGAAATTGCATCTGACAGTTCTACTAGTGTTCAGTCTAATGTTGTCAGCAACGCAGAACTGTGCAAACGCACAAGTATCTCAACCTGTAGTATTGATGTAGTGCTAGACAGGTTCCAAAAAAAATGAACTCGCTTTCGGTTTCGTTTTTCCTTATTGTTTCTTGAAAGCATTATTCAAGATAATCATGCCGGCTTTCTATTCTGTTTTCTCATATTATTAAATATACACATATTTGTTTCATCATACGTTTTAAGGGGAATTGCATAAAAGATGACGCACTTTCACGTTTGTCAACGTTAAGATGTAAAATATGCAAAACAGAATTATGCAGACCAGCGTGAATAACTAGGATCTAACCATCGCAGCATTATCTTATTAGGTTTCAGACTGTTGGTGTAATCATCGTAGACGAATTAGAAACAGCGTAATGGAGTATAATTTATTAAGATATGAAATATTAAACACAAATATAATCTTATTAAGTTTTTTGTAGCACTAGAGGTCACTATATTATGTAATATTGTAATATATAATAATCTTGGATGAATTTATTGATTATAAACCCCTATCTTATGATTCAACTGCGAATGAATATTTTACTTTCTAGATGTTATTCCTGCAAAGAATAAGAATTTTTGAATTTCTATAAGATGTGTCTATTTTTCTTTTACCTCGTCTTTCTCTGTTAATCACTAAATTTTTTATTTTTAATTATATCATCAGTTAACTATTGTTGTAGTGTTTCCTTGCAACTCAGATTATTTAAGCCAAACTAACAACAGCCTTATAAAAAGTAAAACAACGTGTTTTCATATCATCAATAAGGACTGATGGAAACAAAATTCATATTATTGCAAATATAAATCATAGATGACGTGCACATTCGTTCAATTTCGTTGATACTTGTTATTTGCACAAAAATTATAAAAAAAATTGCGAACCTAGAATAACGAAAAACGTCCTGCCACTCTATAAATCAACTGTAGTAAAAATACATGCTATTCAAAGAATCACAAGTTTGAGCAACTGTGTTCAGCCACGGATATCTATAACACTACCAGAATGCGAACTGTGCTTTTGTACGTGACCAAAGTAGGCTAAACTTACACTAAATCACAATGAAATTGATCAAACTGTAATTATGTTTTCCTAACTTTTTCACTTACATTCAGCCTGCTTTGGTCAATAACAAAAATCCAGTTCACATCCTGGTAGTGGTATAGAAATCCATGGTTCAGCTAATCGACAGCCAGAAAAAGTATTTCGAGATGAGTTGTTTACTGGAATTTTAAGAAGAAAAGTTCGAAATACATTCTTTTTAAGATTCTATCTTAGTCAGATTTACCTTTACGAATTTATCCTTATTATAGTTGAAGATGAGATGCTTAAGATATATTGGCCGAAATACCCTGTTTTGCTTGCCGAGGATATAACTATGCGCAATAGGATATCAATATATATTATTGAATGAATTGAATTCATGTGATAATCACAAGCTCATTAACACTTCACCTAATTTACAAGGCTTCAGTCAATGTGAAAATCTGTCAAACCATGGCCGGAACCGGTCGGAAAAAAAGGTAACCTAACCCAAACGACACTTCTTAATTTTCATGCGGATTCGGTTGACCGGCAGGTCGACCTGTGTGGATTTTAGGGATATCAATCTGACCGGCATGCAACCGGTGGGAAATATATCCTAACTTCCAAAATTGATTAATTCCCAACTGTGCTTTTTAGTGTTGTACATATGAGTACAGAGATAAATATATTGAAAAAACAATTAATTGAGTTAATAAGGAAACAGATTGTCGCGGTAAATATGTACAAGTTCATTAATATCAACTGTTGTACATTGCCTCATTCACAACAATAATGGATTCCACTGTGTCGCTTGTCCTTAAAAACTTATACAAATTTACCAGTTAAAATATTTCAACCCAACCCAGCCCAAACGGCAGGTTGAACCCAACAGGTTACAACCATGTGCCTCAATCCGACGCCCTCATAACTGTGGCTGTCTATAAGAATCTTGGTTTAACTTAGGATAAATTGTTATAATTCATTGTATACTTTTCAATTTAGATCAAACGCAGAATTGGGTTTGAGTTAGACGCAAGCATTTGATTATCCTGGCTTAGCGTCTGAGTTGAAACAAATTGGACTTTTTTATGTGGGTTCGATATTTGGTCCCAGTTTCATAGGGTTAGAATGCTTGATTATCTAAGCCCTGGTTATGGAGTTATGGAAATGATTGTGTCGTACATAGCAAGTGCTAACCCTGTAATAAAAGAGATATGCCATAGATGTTAACATCAGTTTCTAGACAGAATTAATTGCAAAAACACGAAATTGCTGATTTTCCTATTACCAAATGGAACAGAATTTGTTAGAGAAGCTAAAGGTAAATGTGATCATTTGTAATTTGGTAATTTTTACGAAGTCTTAGATGCCATTATTTTATTTCTCGAGGCTTGAATACATCGAATTGGTTGGAGGTGTGACGTTTTTATTCAAATATACTTCAAAAAAATTGCATTTTCTATTCTATAGGCAAACATTTATTCCATAACAAGATGAAGATTTTTTTCAAATAAGCATTGCATTTGACGCCATTAAGCTTTTCTAGTTGCCAAAACTGAATTTCAAATAAACGTTTTAACGGATTAACTAATTGCAGGGAGTTGTCATAATGGTTATACAACTTTTATATGTCACTGAATTTAATGATTTTCGTAATTTTGCTTCAATTTCTATTAAACTTTCTTCCATTATGGATCAAGATGTAATTTATTTAGGATTACAATCATTAGGTAATAAAAATGAAGCAATGCCCCTCAGCCCAAGTGGTGTAGCTATGGAACAAACCAGCCCTCTCCCATATTAAACCTCAGCTCTCTTTCTCAGAAAGAATTATAAGTTAGCTTATTAGAAAATTGCAGACAAATTACTATGATTAACATAGCAAGTGAAAACCTAATGCAATCTCTCCCTAATCAAACCTCAGAACCCCTCCACATTACCTGGGCTCGCCACGCCTCTCCCCATCTCCCTTCCCTATAGTCTGGACCAATATATTCCTGGACCAAAAATATTCATGTGGGTTGACCGCGGCAAAAATAAATCAATTGTCTTGACACAATTCTTAGATAATATTCCAAAACAGTATATTTCCTGTAATTTACACACCATATGCTATCAGCTAATTTTGCAGCTTTTGTTCAATAAACTATTCCAAACTCTTAATATTGTATGGATTTTTCTATAGACTTCCTATTTTTCNTAATAAGGAAACAGATTGTCGCGGTAAATATATACACGTTCATTAATATCAACTGTTGTTCATTGCCTCATTCACAACAATAATGGATTCCACTGTGTCGCTTGTCCTTAAAAACTTATACAAATTTACCAGTTAAAATATTTCAACCCAACCCAGCCCAAACGGCAGGTTGAACCCAACAGGTTACAACCATGTGCCTCAATCCGACGCCCT
Organism: Hofstenia miamia; assembly: GCA_900660155.1. Classification (NCBI taxonomy): domain Eukaryota; kingdom Metazoa; phylum Xenacoelomorpha; order Acoela; family Hofsteniidae; genus Hofstenia; species Hofstenia miamia. The sequence continues at coordinate 1,905,991 of CABFPE010000009.1, read as the reverse complement.
CATAACTGTGGCTGTCTATAAGAATCTTGGTTTAACTTAGGATAAATTGTTATAATTCATTGTATACTTTTCAATTTAGATCAAACGCAGAATTGGGTTTGAGTTAGACGCAAGCATTTGATTATCCTGGCTTAGCGTCTGAGTTGAAACAAATTGGACTTTTTATGTGGGTTCGATATTTGGTCCCAGTTTCATAGGGTTAGAATGCTTGATTATCTAAGCCCTGGTTATGGAGTTATGGAAATGATTGTGTCGTACATAGCAAGTGCTAACCCTGTAATAAAAGAGATATGCCATAGATGTTAACATCAGTTTCTAGACAGAATTAATTGCAAAAACACGAAATTGCTGATTTTCCTATTACCAAATGGAACAGAATTTGTTAGAGAAGCTAAAGGTAAATGTGATCATTTGTAATTTGGTAATTTTTACGAAGTCTTAGATGCCATTATTTTATTTCTCGAGGCTTGAATACATCGAATTGGTTGGAGGTGTGACGTTTTTATTCAAATATACTTCAAAAAAATTGCATTTTCCATTCTATAGGCAAACATTTATTCCATAACAAGATGAAGATTTTTTTCAAATAAGCATTGCATTTGACGCCATTAAGCTTTTCTAGTTGCCAAAACTGAATTTCAAATAAACGTTTTAACGGATTAACTAATTGCAGGGAGTTGTCATAATGGTTATACAACTTTTATATGTCACTGAATTTAATGATTTTCGTAATTTTGCTTCAATTTCTATTAAACTTTCTTCCATTATGGATCAAGATGTAATTTATTTAGGATTACAATCATTAGGTAATAAAAATGAAGCAATGCCCCTCAGCCCAAGTGGTGTAGCTATGGAACAAACCAGCCCTCTCCCATATTAAACCTCAGCTCTCTTTCTCAGAAAGAATTATAAGTTAGCTTATTAGAAAATTGCAGACAAATTACTATGATTAACATAGCAAGTGAAAACCTAATGCAATCTCTCCCTAATCAAACCTCAGAACCCCTCCACATTACCTGGGCTCGCCACGCCTCTCCCCATCTCCCTTCCCTATAGTCTGGACCAATATATTCCTGGACCAAAAATATTCATGTGGGTTGACCGCGGCAAAAATAAATCAATTGTCTTGACACAATTCTTAGATAATATTCCAAAACAGTATATTTCCTGTAATTTACACACCATATGCTATCAGCTAATTTTGCAGCTTTTGTTCAATAAACTATTCCAAACTCTTAATATTGTATGGATTTTTCTATAGACTTCCTATTTTTCTAGCGCTTTGTTTTCGGATTGTTTGACTAAAAGTTGTGGGCCGACTACGGGCCAAATTAAGCCAAATGGGGGCTGGGCGTGGGATGATCCGGGTCGATGTTTAATAAACTACATAGGCTACATAGCTTCCCACTTCCCCCTGTAGATATTTGCCTGAACTCATTTGTTTATTTACGCGGCTTGCACAAATGAACTATGACGGCTCAGACAACTAGTGTAATAATAGTTTTATTAAACAATTTCTATTCATGATATAATTTATAAAATTAAAAAATTAATAAAATAACAGTGACGATTGCAGTTACTATGAAAAATTGTGAGTCCTGTTTATTTAAACACAAAGCTTCGCTAAATAGCTATAAAAATGGTCAATACTATAACAAAACTTAATATTTGCTAGAGGTTTAGCCATAATTTTGGATTTCAATAAATTTGGATTAGAGTGCTTGAATAATAAAGAATACAAATTATTTGCAAATCATTGATTTAAGATTTGATAGTTTTATTATCACTGTGTGGTACAAAGTTAATTATGTAAATAATGGCAAACTAGTGAAATATCCGGTTGAAGCAAAGTCCAGACTCAACAACATTTACAATAGCGTGAAAATAACATTTTGTACATTATCAATACAAAAAACACCCAAATAAAAAAATATTGACAAAATTTTTTTCAATTTTTTTTGAAAAAGTCTACACAGAGTGAGACATAAAATTTGGAAAGCGTACAGAGAACAATATATATATATATATATATATATATATATACAAGGTGGTCCAAAAGTAAATAAAACATTTCTTTTTTGAATAACTCAGCAACCAAACGGCAAATTTCAATGAAATAAAAGCAATCCATAGAGGAGAATCAAGGATTTTATTTGTTACGTATTAGATTAGTATAGCGTTGAGCTATTCAAAAATTTAATGACACTGTTCCTTAAAGAATCTCCTAAAAGTATACACTGGAATGAATTTAAACTGCCTTTGAGTCGCAATAAAGCTTATCGATCTTGATTTGAATTTCTTGCGATTAACAATTTTTGGCTAAACTTTGATATGGTATAAAAGATCACGAATCCGATCACTCAAAATATTTTTTGTATGAAAAGTAAGCTAAAAATACAACTTTTCGTTTTTTTAAATTTTACTCGTCAAATATGAATCGATTTTAACCTAATAAATAACAAATAAAATCCTAGATTCTCCTCTATCAATTGCTTTTTATTTCATTGAAATCGGCCGTTTGGTTGCTGAGTTATTCAAAAAAGAAATGTTTCAGTTACTTATGGACCACCCTTTATATATATATATATATATATATATATATATTCATTTACTTATATATTCATATCTTAACGAAAAGAAATGTATATTTCTAAAATATTATGCAAAACAATTACAACAAAATGAAATTCAAGATCGCTGACTTTGTTTTAACTTTCCCCTCAAAATTATTTTAACCAACTTGCTTTATATTCTGCTGATTATTAATTAAAAAAAATTCGAATTTAACAAGTTGTTTATCTTTAAATAATGCGGCTTGATGGAGGCGAAATATATCTGTGATTGAGAGGCAAGCAGTAATAATAACAATTAAATTTTTACAGTTGAAGCGGATGTTGTTGCCTATGTCCAATAATATAGAATGGATGCAATGTCATCATCTTTGATTTTGGAAAGCAAGAAACCCCCTTTTTAATGAAGTATAGAGCTAAAGTACTAGCACCACATATCTCCATAATACCCATCGGGCGAGATTTCATCTCCACCCACTGAACAAGCCTGGTTATAAGCGTTTTAAATATTTTAAATTTTCCAAAAGTATTTACTAGAGTGGTTATAGAACATTTTTTGAGATTCATAAAAATTTTCAAGCATTCCTAGACTGCCCAAAGGCTAAATAAAATGTCATTAGCTTCTTAAGACAATTTTTATATTGCTTTCTGAAGATTTTGAGAAGATATTTAGTAGATTTTCATAATACTCAGATCATTTTCATATATGCTCAAAGAATAACTTTTTTTACTTTACCGCTAAAGCTGATAAAAATATAGCAATAGAAGCGTTTATACTCTTATGTATGGTAGTTTTGGAAGAGCTTTGCCAAATGACGACTGCCAACAATTTGTTAAGAAGAACATAAATAAACTATCCTACAATTTTCTGAAAGTTTATATGATAATATGTACCATATGCATGACGAACAAAATTTCTTTGATGATTTTTAAGGCATCCCACTTTATAAATCTATTTCTAATGCTCATATACATGCAAGAATTAATTAGCGACTAAAATCTCCGGAAATGAGCAACCAATCAAACAAGGAAGTGAAATTTGATACAGAATCAGTTTATTAAACGTAGCAACTCTCAATTCATTGTCATTCTTTCCTCCACGCTTATCAGCAACACGTGTTCCGTAATTCCATGAATCGAATTAGCTAAAGTCACTCGAATTTAATATGCAACAACACTTCACTATGGATGAGGATGTTTCGATATTGCATCAAGTGCTCAAATACACTAAGCGCATCAACTCAAAATTCAAGATCATAAGACAACATTTAAACGAAATGCCAAATCATCTACCCCCAACATCAAGACCATGTCTTATTAAAGTTCTCGCAGCGCACTGCCGATTGGAAACATTAGAAGATACCCTTGGTCAGTTAATGGTAACAATTGATAAATTTTCAAGGTTTTTTAAGCAGCATGCAAAACATAAATGCGTTCTTTATGAAAGCCGGCCTGAGTATGCAGAAATTTTAAAATCATTAAGAAAAACATTCAACAATCTTGTAGCAATTAAAGTTCTTAATCACTGTGATCTTATCCTCAGACAGATTCATGACACAGAATTGAACATTACGAGGGTTTTCGAATTTTGTACAAAACTAGAAGAAAAACTGTCGCAGGTAATAACCTGTTTGCATGGATTTCTGCTTCTTCATAAGCAACTAACAAAAAAATTGCATAAAGAAGGTGATGAACATCTGGACATTGAGATTTCCATAAATGAATTACCTATATTATGTGATGCTATTCTTCGGTGTAAGACTGCATATAGATTTGTGGATACAGTTGGATTATTATCTAGCAACTGTTATTTGAACTTAAGCAAAGAAAATTTATAAAGCGCAAAATTTTATTCCATATAGATTCATTTTTATATGCTTCACAGACAAATGCTCAATTAACATGCAATATTTCTTTATCAGCATTTTCACTTCTTGATTGAAATAATATGTATTATGTGCATATATATATATATATATATATATATATATATATATATATATCAAGGACCCCTATATTAACCAGGACGTGAACGGGCACATAAGAGCTGAGATCGTAAATATTGAAAGCAGGAAATGGGTTTATGTTTTAAAACGTTAAATATTCATTTTTATATGCTTCACTGACAAATGCTCAATTAACATGCAATATTTCTTTATCAGAATTTTCACTTCTTGATTGAGATATATTATTTTGTGATATATATATATTATAATAAAGGCTATATTAACCAGGACGTGAACGTGCACATAAGAGCTGAAATCGTAAATATTGAAAGCAGGAAATGGGTTTATGTTTTAAAACGTTGAATAATGCTGTTACAATGGTTATAATAAATGCAGCATTTTCAATTAAATTGAACATGTTTGAGGCATTTGAACGTACTTCTATAAAACAATACTGCAAAATTTCAATTTGATGAAGTCAAAGTCAACGCAATTCTTAAATTTGAAGGCAAATAATTGCAAAGTATTAACTATATATACGGGTAATAAAATTTGGCTGATGGCTGGATGGTACAAAGCCTTGAATTAAAAGAAATCTTGTTGATGGAATAAATATTTATACAATATATGAGACTGTAAGCAGTTACTTATAATGTGCTGCCTGAATAACTGGTTGACTGCAACATTCAAATACTTAAATCTCATAAATTGACAAGGTTATGGCTGCTAAATGGAATGTGCTGATTAAACTGTATGAAAAGGAACAAGGTAACATCCAGAAATACTCAAAACTTACAAGGAATGTTTTATTTCCCAACACAATTCAGCTTTATTTGACTTAAAAATTTTTAATGATCATGTACTTGCGCCACTAAAATCATTTTCCCTTAAGGATTGGATAAGCATTGAATTACTTAGGTCAATTGACCTCATTATTTCATTATTGATAATAAAAAGTTGTTAGAGTAAAAACTACAAATATAGGATTTCATAAAAATGATCTAGATAGATTTCCCATTTCCACTTTGCAAAAATAGATTAAAATACTTTTTATATAACACTAAATAGAGAACATGGAAGCAAGACTGAAGTTGAAGTGTTTCTTATATGCGATGGAAATCCCAAATTCATTGCATTGTGCCATGCACAAAGTCAAAGATAGCAGCGAAGAAGGCACCTGAGATGATTCGCACAAATGCATGCCTTAATGGGACTGTTATCGATCATGGCTTTAAAATTCCATATTCTATGGTGCCTTCTGATTTTGCATCTTTATTATTTCGTGAGAATTTAAAGCTTCTTCAAGAAATCACAAGAAAAATTCTAAAGCTGTTTAAGGTCAATGACATTTATATTAAATGTGTCAGGAACCAGTAATATTTGGTCCGGGTTCTTGTTCTGAAAGTCTTTTTAGTCCCAGTAGTCATTAGCGTCTTTAATTTTCTATGTACATAAAGTTTGAATTTTTTATTTAATAACGAAAATATACGACGAAACTAAATATAGCCAACTAACAATAAAAATGTGGTTGAAAGTAAGTGGTGAAATTAATATTAAGCGTAATATTTTTAAGCAAATGGAATGCTGAATATATAATTTGCTAGAGAGAAAATTCTTGATATTATGCATAGACAAGTATCTGGTCCCGAAGCATTTGGTCACAGGCAAGTCCCATATCTGGTCCCGAAGTATTCTTTTTGGTCTCGGTATATGGTTTCAGTTCATACGAGACCAGATACTGAATCGGGTCAAGATACCGGTCTCACACACCTAATTTAATTGTAATCACAAAGATTTTTTTCGAAGCTCTGATCACCCCTGATTTTTAAGGGGTTTGACGCCACTAATCCAAACATTTCAAATATAAGTATCATATAATCATATCATGTTATAAGAGGATTGTTAATCCAGTTTTGTGTTTGTTTGCTACAAGGTTACCCGTCTGAAATTCCTCAATTACTTAATAAAAATATGCTTATTAACTGAGATCGGGTTTGTAGCTGATTCTACAATGAAACACTTCAAAAAGTGACTCCTACGCAATAAATATTTAACGTTTCATATTGAAATTTCTATTGATCACAAAACTGAAACATCGTTCATTTATAATAAAATAAGAACCTGTAAAATTCAGTGTACTGTAATACTTTACGTTGGTCCTTTAAAAAAAATTAAGCCAAGACTTATTTAAATTTTTTCACAATAAAATCAATTGACGTGCAAGTTTGTCAAAATTAAAACAGGAAACAGATTTTTCAAAATCAATACAAAATCAAATATTACAAATAACATTAAGTTTTGATAGGCTCTTAGAAAAAACATAATTTTTTTTGTGTTTGTGAGCTCATCTTTCTTATATATCATTAGAAAAAATTTTAGCATTGAATTCGTACAACCATGATATTTCTCATATTAACAAAGACAACGCATACAACCCGAGTTGTGCCCGAGCCTGATGTTGAAGCCAGATCCAGCCCGTTCATATCAGAATATTATTTTGTAAGCACATTCTTTCAATATTTCGCAAAAAATATATTAATTGAAAGAAAATAGCCAAAAAATAAATAAAAAGTGCAAAAACTACAAATTAAAAGACCAGATTTATTATTGATATTATCAATTCAAATGAATTCATTTTAACAGAAAACATGGACATTCAGTCGGTTGCACTGATCTTCAAAAAATCCAAAGGCTTATCGGTTTCCATTTTTGAAAATTTTTATCCGGTATGATTTTAGTTCAATTAAATGAAGAATGAAATTGACAAAAGGTCTAGTGACATGATCTTTTCTGTCAATATGAGCACATTTTGATACAAACAATGAATTGGAGAATCGGGTGGTAGTTAGTGATTTAATGATTGATGCGAACCAAGTATGTAATTATCTTCTCATTACATGATATCAAAGCTTCATTGAAAGGAAAGGCATTCTAGATACTAAGTAATTAACAAGGGGCTCCTATTTTGAGTTTTGCATTTTTATGATATATTTTGAACATAATTTATATTCTCAACATATAAAATCCAAAATTCGAATACTAATATAAATTTAACAAGGGGAGCTGCGCCCCCTCCCCCAATCTAATTTAACAAGGTGAGCTGAGCCCCCCTAAGCACCCCCTCGAGTACACCCCTGCTTACATTCCTTATTGAACGTATAAATTATTTAAAAATATATTATATTATTTTAATCTCACTAATGTACAGATAATTTTTATGACCATAATAAACTTCATCACCAAATAGAAGGCCCGGCCCAGCCTGGACAAAATTTAAGAATTTCAAGCCCTTGTTTGTCAAGCCCTGTCCGGTCATAACTCTGTATGCAACGCAAAATAGAATCATATTTAGAGAAAGACACACGTCAAAGCAGCGTAACAAACAGCCCTGATGATTATATACTGCTCTTATGGTAAATCAAACAATATTTAATAGTTTAAATTTATAGTATTATACATGAAAACCTTCTTTATAGAAATTTAATGTTAAGATATTGCGATAAAAATTGAAATTGACGCTTGAAATACTATTTTTCTAATAACGGATTTGGAAACCCAATAAATATTAAGCACTCATTAATATAGAATTATATGCATTAGTCTTTTTTCTAGGTGTTTTGTTCTTGCATGCATAAGGGGAACCCTTGAGACCCAAGTCGTTTTATTATTGACTTTCAGTGTAACATTCTTACTTAAGTTTAGCACAACCACAGATATTATGCTGTTAAAATGTCTGCTATATGGACAAAAACAATCATTCGCAATATTGGATTTTATATCACATGTTGCATTGTAGTTACATTTTTCAATGAGTGCCAGAGGATCCACTTTAAGCAACTATATTAAGAAGTACAATTTCCATATTCAGCATGTCCTAATCATATAGTCCTTGTAATTTAATAGTTGTACAGTGTACTATACTGCTGATATATGTTAGCATAATGTAATATCCTCTACCAGGCATTATCACTGCTTATCTACTGTTACTTATATATACGTTAGTCGTGATGGCAATTAATGTTTTAATTTGAGTGTAGTCAATCAAGATTGAGTCATGAAAAGAGCATCAGAGAAATATTTATGGAGGAAATTGCGGTGGATCCTATGTTGTAAAACTTTTTATTGTGCAATACTCAATGATTTGTCTTCAGAACACAATTGGTATTGAAGCTTGTGAAACTATCATCGATATAAGCAACATCTGCAGAGAATTTGAGACAGAAGTTTACTAAAAAGCGATGCTACAAGTGCAGAGATAAAGACCCCAAGTCGGCTCGCATATGTACAAGATGCAATTGAGCCATATATGGTTTAGCATTCGTGTACGCTAGAAAACTCTCATTTTGCCTAGAAATTACTTAGTGACATGTTTTGAAATATTAATTATAATAAAGCTCTGTTTTTTGTTGTTTCCAATAACTAGATTATAGATCAACAGGGTCCCACATTATGCAATTATAGAAACCAAAATTCTAAGGCATTCGGGGGTTAAAAATAATTATTATTAAAGCTTTATATTATATAAACTGTCTTCTTTCAAATACGCTGAAAACATCGTCATTCATTTTATTAGAAAAGAAAGTTTTATAAACGTAGCAAACACTGATATGCGTTTTATGCGCTCAATAAACTGCATTGTAATTTGCACGTTTAATGATGGACTCTTAAATACTGTTGCCAAATCTCTAATTAGCGTAGACTTAGTTGCATGCAAACACTGGCATTGATTTGCATTAAATTTCAAAATGTCGTCAATGGATTATGAAAACTTTCTAAAGTTCCTAGAAAGTTACAAAGGCGATCCTGAGAAATATATCAGACACTCAGTCACAAGATTTGGACAGATTATGATAAAATTGGATTCTTCATCTTTTTATGAGGTAAACAATATATAGATACCTATTGTTCTTAAGAAAATTGCCTTAGTTATACTTAGAGTATTCTTCAATGCAGTGAAATCCACTAAATTTGACAACATTGACTATTGAACGGAATTCTCCAATAAACCGAAACTAGATATTTTTTCACTAAGAAAAACATTAAATGTATTTAATTTGTACCTATGTATTTTTCATAAATTGCATTCAAGTAAGCTCAAATCACTAACTTAAAAAGAATAGAAAAATGATATTGACAAAGAGGGAAATGAAAATGTACAAAATACTGTCTATGAATATTTAATGAAGTGTGAAACCATCCAATACTATTTGCTTGTTTTAATTTAATGGTATTTAATGATCTTGTGAAATCATATAAGCAACAGGTAAGTGGACCAATTAAGAGGAAGTCTTCCCCGGTTATTCGCTTGTCTAATGCTTAATATTTTCAAAAGTTTTTACCATTAGTAAATTTTTATTTCTAAGTTTAATAACAATTAATAAATATTTTCGTTTGGTTTTAGGACAACACTTTGGATAAAGAAGAGGCCATTGCAATTGCATACACAATAATTGGATACTTGGCAAGAAATTCAAATAAAATATTACAAACCGCGAAACTGAAATCCCTTTTTCAAAGGCTGAAGGAAGACACCGAAACTGCAGAAAGTTCCTTATTTATTTTTCAGAGAAAGCTTGGACGCATTCAGGTAGTGTACACACTACTTTTGTGGGGTTAACCTCAAATTTTAGTTGTTAATTACGAATTTTTTTTTAATACTTTGACTGAACTGCAGAAATATTACTAAAATGTAGAAATGTTGGCAGCCACTACGGAATACGAATATTTACCATTCGCAAGGGTTTCTACTTAACCTATTGAAGATATGCAAGTTCATCTGCATCGCTGTTAACTAGCAGCCTTAATGAATTGATTTTTAACTGAAATGCAAAATTTCTGTGCAAAATGAATTATAAGTTTTGTTGTTACAGTGTCTAAAGGCTTTTGTACTACGTGTATAGATCTTGCATTTACCAGTTATTATGATATTGCTTTAAGTAATAAACGTTTTTAGTCATATTCAACACAAAACTAAACAATGTTATCAAGTTTGGGTCTAATGTTCTTACATTTCTCAAAACATATTTAGCAAAACTCTGTGAAATTTTTGTATAAATATATATATAAATAAGATGCATTCAGTAGACCTTTATTGTGAAAGCTGTGTTATACATGTCCCAAAGCCATTCATCTCGGGAGCACAAAAAAAGCGCTATGTGTTGGTATTACTTTGTTGTGTTTGATTCATAATCTTCTCCTTGATTAGGGTTGTTCGATTAATTGATTGTTAATTAATAATCGATTGATTCAGCTGGCAAATTCGATTGAAATATCTAGTAGCAGTTATTGTCAAAATTGCTTGCAATACCCAGACTTCTATAAGATTACGTTACGAGACATTGTGGAAGCACTGAAAGAACAACGTTGGGAAGAACGTGAAGCAAAACAAAAGCGAATGCGCGAAATAGATGAAAAATATAAAGAAAGAACAAATATTAAAGACTACATTTCAGAGCATGCATCAAGCTTTTTTCAAAGTTTTATGAACAAAGTTGATGATTTTGCTGGGGATGTTTCCTAAATACGAACTTTTCTTTAATTGTTTTAAATAATCTAAATAGCTTTAAATAATTAGTTTCTTAAATATTTTGCAATGCAATGAGAAGTTTAGACATATTAGATCTAGAAACTTGGTTAAATATTGTTACAAATTCATGAAAATGAAATAGAATTTCAATTACTTCGAAGAAGTATACATATATATATATATATATATATGATATCTTCGAATAATAACAATTTAATTGATTCATTGTCAAACTTTTATACGATCTTAGAACAAAATAGCTATCCACATAAATTATTAAATAGTATAGTATGTAACCAAGTAATAACAGATGAGCGGAAAGCAATATATTGGAAATTACCGTATATCGAAGAAAGAAAAAGATTTTTAATATTAAAAATAAAAAACATATATAGAAAATTTGAAGTAACAAAGATTGTTTGAATACTAACATCTAAGAAAGCATCTGAATTTTTTTAGCAACAAAGATCCTATCAATAAAATGCTAGTTTCCTCCATTATATATAAATACCAATGTGAAGAATGTAATCTTTCCTACATCGGAGAAACCAAAAGAAATTTTGAAACCAGGATCAATGAACACCTAAGAGGGCATTTAGAAAGTGAAATATATTTGCATAGACATCACGCAATTAAATATAATTTCGACATCAACTAAGCTATAACAAATTATTGAACATATTTAAAATTTTATTCCCACGTATTCGTACTGAAGATGATTGAAATATTGAAACCGATAGCTAGTACTAAATTGAGCATATTAGCTTCTATATATATATATATATATATGTATATCT
>CABFPE010000009.1:1865085-1890633 GCA_900660155.1 Hofstenia miamia | reverse complement strand
TATATATATATATATATATATATATATATATTTGTTTGTTAAAAAAATATATTGTAAGTTTAATGTCCATTTGTATTAATAACATGCTTATATATAAAATTCTTACAGGCAAGCACATTTTCAAATGTAGGCATTTGTGAGAAGAAATGTTGTCACCATAACAAGATTTTCTACTCTCTGTATCAAACCCATGACTCAGTACCAGCACTTACATTTCCATGTACTGGTTGAGTCAAAATGTTGTTACTTTTTTTAATTTGTCATTACTAGCCAATCAAATACATTTGTTGATTTATGTTCACTTATAATTATTTTATGCATATTTGGATTGCATTATTTACATATTTCATTTTAGAAGTGCTTACCTGCAATTATGGATTTATCATGTAGAGAAATGGCTCAAATTATAAAATTATATTATCAAAATGGTAAAAGTGCAACTTCAACCTAACGCAAATGGCATAGTCAAAACAATTTACACAAGGCTCCTTGCTCAAACCTGGACATGTGATTTGAAGGAACTAGTAATGTTGCTCATGAAAAATTGAGTGGGAGACCATCTTTGCAAAATAACTGTGTTCTGACATATGAATGCTGTTGTTCAAGCATTAAGAGTTGGGAAAGTAATTTTTGTCCCATTCACTTATTGCTCTTATCTAATTGATAATGGTCTCTTAAGCAGTGAAACTAAAGAATAAGTTTATGAGAAAACTCCAGCATTTCTTAGACAAGTAAGGTCTCTAGGATTATCATTTCAAAAGGAGAAATGTGAATTCTTGTATCTAAAGTTAAATTTTTGGGACATGTGATTGACAATGGACATATTTCACCTGATACAGATAGGATACAACCAATTGTAAATTTGCAAGTACCAAAAACAAGGGCAATGCTGGAGGGAGTTTTAGGAATGATGAACTTCTATGGAGAGCACATACCTAACTTTGCTACTAAGCCTGCCCTCCTATATGAATTTAAAAAAAAATCAACTGGCAAATTTTTTGAATGGAGAACTGAGCATGAAGAGAGATTTACACAATTAAAGAATGACTTGATGACAGCAACATTATCAATGCCAGACTATAGCAAACCCTTAAAATTATGCACAGATGGAGCAAGTTGGAAAACTGATATTTTTTGTTAGTCACTTACTAAAAGGTTCTGAAAAGCAAGTGTATGTTAGTGATAAAGAGGCATTTTTAGTGTGGATAAGCTAAAGAAATATCTCTACAGTTGACAGTTCAATTTAGTTGTAGACAATAGGGCAGTTTTATGTCTATTTAAAAATTCTAAGCTGTCACAAATGCATTTATGGTGGCAATTGTTTCTATTAGCATTTTGAAAGTATTGTTCCAGATATACTTAGACAAAAAGAAACATTTGAACAAAGGAAAATATTATTGTTGAATTCCCATGGTACTCATTATGGATTAGATGGCATGCTAGCAGATTTAAGCTGAAAAAGCATTGAATATAAAAACAGGGTTGCAGACGTTGCTAACTTTCTAAAACAATGTTCTGTATGTGCTGAACTAAAACCCAAATGGGCTCCCATACTGCAAGCTTAGATTCCAATACCCAGAGAACCTCAAGAATTCATAGTGGTTGATTTTGTAAGACCATTACCCCAAACATAGCATTGATTTCAGTACATGATGACATTTGTTGGTGTTTTTACACAGTTTGCCAAATATAACCACTAAGGAATATTAATTCAGATTTGGCCTCAAAATGTCTCATTGGCAACACATCCAGGTACAGCAGTGTCAATCAGTTGCTCTCAGAGCAAGGATAACAGAATCATTTCAATTTATATCTACTTGATGTTTAGGAATACACCTTCAAAACTCTCAGAAACAAGAGCAACTATTATTTAATCAATTAAATGCAATCAGTCAAGATGCAAGGTTTCCTCATGGCAATAATCAGCAGGAATGCCAATATATATTAGATTGCCAATGCATCAGTGAAAAGGACATGTTCCTAATGATGAAATGGGAGTTGTAACCAGTGTAGAATCTTACCAACATTAATTTGGACTTACTTCAGGATTGCTTAACCATATTCCTATTTAATTCTAGTATTTAATGTTTGAGAGACTCCAAACACTCTCTATTTCTATATCATTGTTAACTGTATTAACTTAATTAATATGCATGCATTAGCTACACTTAATGCTCTAACTAACAACAGCCATTTTAGAATGAGAGCAAGAGATGATGTACAGAGTCAGAACCCAACTTAAAGCAATGCACAAGAGGATACTTTGTCTTCATGAATGAATCCAGCTTTACTCAGACATCAAAGGAGTTACCAATGGTTGACTCAGTGCATGGAACATTGTCTCAGAAAACACATGTGTGTGTGATAACTTAATAATTTAATGCATTGATTGTCCTTGTTATTTTTGCAGTTAAAATATAGGAAAGTAATGCAACTGTGGTGCTTTGGCTTGTTATATTTCCCTACATATAATAACCCTATAGATATAAGTGTACATGTTAGCCCTTGATACATGTGAACAATCAATGCAGTTAGCAATAAAACTCATTTGTAAGTTGGTTGAAAGTTGAATAATTTACTAATGGGCAATTGGTTGATTAACCAAGAAAAACAATCTAGATACAACATTACTTTTCTTGTGAGGGTTGATATAACAGTAATAACACTAACTTGTGAATAATGAATGATAGGAAAGCTAGAACAAATTAAAATCCCTACCCTTACACCTAACCTATAAGCACATTGAGGAATCAATGACTACCAGCTGCACCACACTTTTGAAAGGCTATTGTGTGCCAGCTATTCCAAATGTCCTTTAAATGTAGTTGGGCACCATTGTCCAGATTACTCTAGTGCTTGACTGTTTAGCTTTCCATTGAATTTCATAAATAAACCTGATAAGATAAAGAAGTAAATCCAATGAATTTCATTCATCACCAAATAAATAAATTGCACTATTTTTATACTTAATAATAGCAAACAATCAAAAACTTGGCAAGTACCTGTTTAATCAATGTTGTTGACAATTTACTGATTTCCTTCTTTTTCTTCATCTGCCATTTACACACATCAGCATTAATTAGCATTTGCATTTCAGTCTTTTTTAATTTGTCAAAAGTACTGCCAAGTGAATTAATATCAAAATACTACTTATTAAAATTTTACAAATGATCTAATTAATAATAATCATGTGTGTACAATTAATTTTTATATTACTTGAGTCTTAGTTCTTTCCATTTCATTTCTTAACTTGACCACACATGATATGAATATGTTACACTCCCCCTCCAGCATAGCTAATTAAGAAGGATCACTCTTTCACCATGAACCATTTCCACTGCTTTCTTTATAATACTACTTGCTTCTTTCATTTCCCAATCAGTGTTTTTGTACTTCTCTTCTTTAGTCAGCTTTAAAACAACATCTTTTTCTGTGGTAACCATCTTTTTATGTCTCAGAAATGATAGGTTCTTCAAATTGTTTGAGATCATGCACATGCTGTGCAATTTGTTTAGTTTCTCATTGAATTCTTCATAGTATTTTTTGTAGAGTTTTAGTCCTTTAATAGCTATCATCAATGTCATTATTGCATCCACTATACTGGTATGTGCCAAGTTGGGGTGTATCATTGTGTGTGGATAAGAGAATTCATATGTAGATCTCAGTGATTTTGACACTGATACTTCATTGTAAAACACACTGATATTATTCCTTACTTCCTCTCTTGTTATTTCTTCTGGATTATTTTTTCCAAGTCATATCATCATTATTATCTCCACATGTCTCATCACATCATAGTATCTATATTGTGAGCTCCACAATTTGCCCCATACTATATCATTGATTCCTGAAAACAAGATCACCATCTGAGTGGGATGCTTTTCAATTTCCATCCACACCTTTTTAATCTGTTGGTGTATGGCTTCTCCTTCTTGATAGAGATCATATGGGGTTATTGTCCCTTCTATATATATCCTTTCTTTGTTGTTGCTTCTGAGCAACATTTCTTTTGACTTCTTGTATCTATTGTCATTTACTTTTTCTCTGCTTCCTAAAGTGTGTTCATGTATGTAGTTTCTTTGTGCCATACTACTTTTGCTGCTCTTTTCTCTTTTAATCTCCATATTGGGAGTAGCATTGGTACTGATATCATAGGCAGCAGTGTGCATTTTAACAGTGTTGTCATTGTCTGGTTTTGAATGTTTTCATATGATCCCTCCATTTTTGATGCTGTTGCCATCCCAAATGTTGCTGGATAATTATTCTTACTTGTTCTTATGTTTTCCGAAAATGTAATTGTTAATCTGTATTTCATCAGGCTCTGTGCTGTTTCAGGTTTCATTATGAATTTAGAAGTTATACACTCAATATCCACTGCTAGTTGGTTCTGTAGCTCTAACATTTGATGAATTTCTTGTCTGGTGAAAGCTTCTGTGCATAGTATCTTTATCAATGACTTTGTCTTTCTCTTGTATAATTCTCTGTATATTCTTTTCACTATGTTATTGCATTTTTCTCTCTTTACTGTGATTTCAACTAGTAGGCATTCATCATCTGTTTCCACCCATGATATTTCACTTGGCTCTTTTTCTCCACATTTTTCCATGTTGACTTTGTCAATTTCCTTTTGTGTATTTGGGGTTAATGTGATTGTATTTGATTGTAACAGCATCTCTTCTAGCTGTATCTCT
Organism: Hofstenia miamia; assembly: GCA_900660155.1. Lineage (NCBI taxonomy): Eukaryota > Metazoa > Xenacoelomorpha > Acoela > Hofsteniidae > Hofstenia > Hofstenia miamia. Next base: position 1,885,942 of record CABFPE010000009.1, on the reverse strand, counting down.
TCCTGAGATTTACTAACCATTTCTATTATCTCTATTGGCCTGTTCTCACCTTCTTTTCTCATTATTTCAGACCTTTTTATTATCTTCATATAAGCACACTGTGGATAATCTTTGATGTATCTCTTCATCTCCATAGTAATCATCTTGTTCACTTCTTTATGTTCTATTTTTCATATCAATTCTAATGTGTTGGCACTTTCTCTTCTTATGAGATTTCTTGTCATCATCCATGGTTGTTGTCTTAGAGCTTTTAATTTTGTGTTAGATGTTGCTCTCACATATATTTTCTGGTTTCATCATTTAGAATGTTGATTTCTGTGGGGCATATGCCTATTTTGTTGGCAAGTTCTACTATGATTGATCTGCCCAACGTGTGCTGTTGTGTTAACAGTCTAGTAAAATATTTTTCAAACTTTTGCTGTGCCTTTTTAGTTGGAGATAGCAGTAGTATTTCCACATATTGCAACATCCAATGTTTAATGTTTTTTGGCATTGGCATGAAAGCAATTTCGTATTTCTTATACTTTGCTATGTTCCAGCATTCTTTCTTTCTAATCAGCAACACTAATTTCTCATTGTTTGTCAATGCTATAGTTAGTAACCAAATTGACATTTGTGTGCAAATGTGGGGTGCATTTGTTTCTTCAAACAGCATACTTCTAAAGTTGTGTTTAGATTCCATTTCATAGGCTCTTCTTATCTCAAATAGTGCTGCTTCCACTGATTTGTGATATGTTTTAATCAGTGATTTTATATTGATCATTGGCCATTCTTCATGTATTGGTTTTTCAGCCTTCATCTGTTTCCATACATCAACAATGTTTTTCAAGTGTTCTGGCATTTGATTCATACTACATTTAATGTATTTATTTCCTATTTCTTCCAGTTGTTCTACTGTTCCTAGCAGTTCCATCATTTTAACTTGGTAGTACATATCCACCACTATTTTTGGTTCTACCATGATCCTTTCAGCTGGGGCTATCATATTTATTTGCAGATAAATGTTGATCATTTCTGATATTACCAGTCCTTTGTCTTTGATAATAAAGACATTTTCCTCCAGCATTCATTTATTTGTGGTTCATAATTATGATCACTTTCACTTTGTACTCTTTCACCAGTTTTAGAATAATCTTCTATATTTGTTTCTAAACTTCTGGAGTTTATTTCTGATTGCTTGATAAAATGAATTATCATTAAGTGGTTTCTATCCAAATTGACTTCTTTGCACTTATTGATAAGTAAATCTTTATTCTTGATTACTTTTTGCACATCTTTCATTGTAAATCCTTCATCAAACTTAATATGTACAGTTCTTTTAAGGTATGGCAGATTGAATTTTTCTTTCATATCTTCTCCTTATGATATGATTGTATTACATGCTGGCCTGTTATGCTTATCTAGCACTATTGGAATGGCTGAACTTTCTTTCTCTTTTGTCAATGTATTCTGTTGTATGAGCCTTTTTGTTTCTGGTGATAAATTATCATATGAGTTGTATCAAATTTTTCTGTTTGCAATACAATAGGGATGTATCTTGTCTTTCCCTATCTTCGTCATCCTACTTTCTCTTTCTTCTGATCTAGATGATGTAGTTGTTGTTGATATCTGTCTATGTGAGAAAGGTTGTGAACTTTGCCCCAGCATTTGAGAATGAGCTTGTCAATGGCTGTTCAGAAATATCCATTTCAGAGTCTTTGCTTATGTCTTGTATATCTGGGTCCTTTAGTTGACAACAGACCTTGGTACCTGCTGCCTTTAGTTGCAGACAAGAACTGATTGGTGTAGCTTGGTACTCTTTGCCCTTTAACTGGCATCAAGGTTTGCTTCATGAGGGGGAGTGTTCCACTGATGAAAAATGTGATTTTTCTTCCAACCTTGCACCCTTTAATTGACACTTGGTATCATAACATTGGCCCTCTCTTACCTGCCTGCCCTTTAATTAACATTTGGTTGAGGGTGATGTTTCTGATTTTGTCTCCATCATTATACCTTTTAAGTGGTAATCAGATTGTGGAGACCTCCTTCTCACTCTTCATTGTTTGTTAGTAGATGTTAGATTCTCCCTCCTCATACCCTTTAAATGGTAATCAGATTGTGGAGATTTTCTTCTTATTCATCTTCTTTTATTTCTAGGTGAAGTATGCTCCATTGTCATGCCCTTTAATGGACAATCAGATTGTGGAGACCTAGTATTTCTAGTGCTACTGCTAGTTTTTTCTTCCCTCATCACGCCCTTTAATTGACAATCAGATTTTAGGGTTCTCCTTCACACTCTTCTGCTCTTCATCAGTGATCAACTGGTACTCCTGTTTGATCTCCTCATTATCTAATCTAAATGGAGTTACTAAATTTATATCCCATATTTCAGGGTCATATTTATTTTTATTGTTTACTGCCCTCTGGGGCATAACTCTTTTCTTGACATCATCTTCTTCATTTTGAGGACATATTCTTAATGAAATTCTTCCTCTGCCACACAGTCAAGTTCATCCATCTCATTGTATGTACTGTCACTGTTTTCAATTAATTTAAATTGTGCATTTTTATCTATTGTTACTTGCTCTATATCTTTTGTTGCCCATTTCAAATTTTGAAGGAGTAGAGTCCTACCATCATTAAGTTTATAATTATTATTTGGTAGTGTTTGTGTAATAATGAATGGCCCTGTCCATTGTGTTTTTAATTTTCTTACTTGGTTTACATCCTGTGTTCTCAGTAACATATACACATAAACCTTATCATCCTTCCTGTGTGGTTTCCCATAGATTTTCTTGTTAAAATTTCTTTGTTGTCTTATTGCCAATCTTTTAGTATTATGACACATTGCTTCATGAATTCCCATTATTTGGTTTCTAATTTTTCTGATGTATTCATTGTCTGGTTTTTCAGAATATGTATTGTATTGCATTGATATCAGCATTTGTGCCTGTCTTCTGTACATTGCTTTGAATGGTGTCATTCCTGTGGTGGAATACACTGAGGTATTATAAAAATACTCTACCATTTCTATCACTTCTCTCCAATCTCTTCCACCCACACTTGATGTTAAAACTCTTATTAACTTAATCATTGTTCTGTTCAACCTTTCTACTGCTCCATTTGCCTGTAGGTGATATGCAGTTGTTTTCTCTGTTATTATTTCCATCCATTTCATCATTTCTTCAAACAGTTTACTTTCAAATTGTACCCTTCTGTCTGATATTATTACCTCCATGGGTCTGAATTTTAATATCCATTCTTTTATTATTTTTTCAACCACTGTTTTAGCTGTTGTTGAGTCTAATGGAATTATATTCACATATTTAGTGAAATTATCTATGATGACTAAAATATGCTGATACCACTCATCATCTTGTGATAGCTTTTCCAAATCAACATGCACTATTTGGTTTGGTGCTGTAGCTATGATTTTTTCTAGTGGTGCCATTTGTCTCAGGAAATGACTCTTGTTATTTATCAAACATGTTGTACATTTGTTGATCACATCCTCTACTATTTTTCATATTGCTATTGTTATGAATCTGGAATTAAATTTTTGCTCCATCTAAATTATACCACTATGTCCATTTTCATGGATTTTTCTTACTAGTTCTCACTTGTAGTACTCTGGAATTGCTATTCACAGTGTCTTGCCTTCTACATATAATAGTCTGTTTGTATTCATTTTCCACTTATATCTTTGGAAATAGCTATTTGCTTCTTTTCCTAACTTCTTGTTTTTGTCTTTTAACTTGCCTTTTATCTCCATCAATATCACATCTGTGTTCTGTTTTTCAACAATTTCATTTTCTGTTATTTCTTCCTTAACTATAATCAGCATTATGTCTTGTCCCTTTTTATCAGTGTTAATATCTGGCAGTTTTTGGTACTCACTGTGTGGTATGAAATCAAATTTTTTCTTCTCTCCATCCAATTTTTCTACATCCCTTTGGTATTCTGGCAGTGCCATCCAAAAGTTGGCATTCTTATGTAATGTTCCTTTCCTATGTTGTATTGTAAATTTAAACTCATTTAGGTACTCTATCCATGGTGATACTATCAATGATTTATCTCCTGAAAATTTTTTCAACCATGCTAACCCACTGTTGTCAGTTCTTCAAAATTTTCTCCAATTAAGAAGTACCTAAATTTCTTTATGCTTTCTACCAATGCTAAAATTTTCTTCACTTGGCTTTAGTCTTCTACTGAAGAACTGTATAGGGACCTCTTTACCATTTTTCATCTGCCCAAGGCATTCCCCTATCACCACATTACTTGCGTCACAATCTAGAATAAATTCTTTTTCATAGTCAGGTGTATTTAGTGATGGCATTTTAGCAGTTCATTCTTTATGTTATCTAATTGTTCTTGTTCCTTCCAAGTCCATTCAAATGGTTTTGATTTCTTTAATAGTACTGTTATTCTATTCATTTTCTGGGCTACATTCAGTATAAATGATCCATAGTAATTTATGAAGCCCCATTATTCTCTGGACGTCTTTATTGGTTTTTGGACTTTTTATATTTTGAATCATTCCTTTTGCATTGTTTTTCATCTTTATTTTTCCTTCCTGTATCTGCCTTCCCAGGAATACAACTTTGGTTTTTAAGATTTCACATTTCTTTCCATTAGCCTGGAGTACATCATTATATAAAATTGTTAGTGTTCTATCCAACTTTTCAATGTGTTCCTGTATCATATTACTTGCTATTAAGATATTGTCTATGTAAGTGCACACTCCTTCTTCTAATTTTTTATTATCTTGTTTCAGTACTTTAGTTATGTATCTCTGGAATGTTGCTGGTGCATTACATAACCCAAATGCCATGTACATCCACTCAAATAATCCATATGGTGTTATAAATGCCATTTTCTTGATATATTTTGGTTCCATTGGTACCTACCAATAGGCCTTACATAAATCAATGCATGTGAAATATTTGTGCTTCATTGCTTCATATTTCATGTTTTCTATTCTTGGCAGTGGGTATGTGTCCTTTTTTGTCATGTCATTGAGTTTGCAAAAGTCTATGCAGAGTCTGCATTTATTACCCTGCTTTACAAACACCATTGGTGACAAATATGGACTTTCACTCAGTCTTATAATTTTGTTATCAATCAACTCATTGAGGATCATATTATAATTGTCCTTCAAATTCTCATGTAACCTTATTGGTTCATCTGTTGTGGTAATTATTTTGTGCATTTCTCCTATCACTTTACAGACACTAATTTCATCAAAATTAAATATTTTGCCATGTATGTTCAGAACTTTTACCAATACTGTTTTCTCTTCTTTATTGAGGTGTTCATATTCACTATCATTTATTTCTAGCATTTGAAAGTTTTGCTCCTCTTCCTTTTCTATTATATTAATAGTCTTGTCCACCATTCATTTTTCTGCATTTATTCTCTTCCCTTTAATTTTCACATTTTCTTTCTTTATATTGACTATATGGTTTATTGCATTCAGTATTGGTATAGCTCCCTTTCCTTCTTGTATTGTACATAGGCTAGATGGAATTGACAACTTCTTTGTATTAATTCCTACCTGATCATACATCATTATTTCTGTGTCTATTTTTCCCTCTGTTTCAATTCCACACATTTTCCAATTGTTCAGTAAAATTTTCATGTCTTGTGTTAGTTTAAACATTATTGTATCATTTTCTTCTGCTTCATATGTCATTACTATCTCTTCCTGTAATGTTATTGTCTTATCATTGTAATTTATGATGCATCTGTTATTTGTCAAAAAATCATTCCCTAATATGATTTTGTATAGCAATTGATTTTTCTCTGTATCAATTACTGTGAATGTCTGCTGAAATGTTGTACTTGCTACTCTTATCAGTACATCTTGCAGTTGCCCTTTCACATCTATGTAATCTCCAGATGCATTCATTAGTCTGTTTTTCTCATTGTTTAAATGTTTCCTTTCAAATCCTACTTTTTCTGCACAATCATCAGTTATTATTGATATGACTGCTCCCATATCTATTGTAGCTTTGACCAAACTCCATTAATCACAACTGTTATTGTGTTAGTTTTCATTAGGTCTGTGATTATTAACATGGGCACTCATTTTATCAGAGACAGTGCTCCCTCTAGTTTAAATCATCCATTTCTGTAGATTTGGTTTCTTTGTCATTTTCTTGTTCCTCCTCATTTTCAATTAGATCTTCCTCATCAAAATACCCTTCTTCTTCCTCTATCCAATTAATTTGTCTTTTGCAATATTTCTTAGTATGTCCCTTATTGCTGCACATCTGACATTCTAGGTCCTTTTGTTTTATCTTTTTTAATTTTTCCATCTTTGAGTTTTATTTTTATCATTTCCTCTCCTGATTTCTTATTTGGTACTTTTCCTATTGACTTGCTAACCATAGGCATTGTGTTATTTATTACCAGCTTTCCTATCATTGACTTTTAATTGATCCTTGCATTGTTTTCCATTGTTTTATGTATTGTGAGTTCTTTTCTAATCATTTTGTCTAGAAAATCATCTGCATTGCATTTAATTTGAAATTGTTGATGAATTGTCTCTGGTAGGCCTTTGCACATGTGTGGGAATAAATTGTATTTAGAATATGTTTGTTCTCTTGAGCTGAGTTTTAGTAACATTTCTACTTGTGACATAGTTTCTCAAGTTGTCTCTATTATTCATCCTCATTCCATTTAGCAACATTCAGTATTGACTCTTGAAACTCTCATCATTGTAGTATTGTTGGCACTCTCCAATCAATTTCTGGTAATTAGTTCTCATCTGTATATCTAACACTAAATAATGTTGGTAGGCCACTCCACTTTGTACATGTTCATTGGCATATCTCTATGAGGTATGGCCTTGTCTAGCTGTTGAGGCTTTTCAATTATAGTATTTTCTATTGTTTTGACGTTTTCATCTATTTTTATTTGTTGTTTAGTACCATTAACCATATCTCGTCTTTTAAGTTATTGATTTCTATCTGTTTGTTCATATTGTCTTCTCTAAGGTTTACATTCTCCTCATGTAACTCACTCATCAGTTGTTGTAACCTTTCACTCTGACTTAAATTTCCTTGTTCATTTTGGTTAGTTTCTCTATCTGTTTTTGAAACAAGTTTCATTGCTCCATCAATCATATACTTGTGTCTACTGTGATTTTGTCAATGCATTTCTCTTTTTCAGTATTTGCTACCTCTATTTCAAATATTCTTTGTGTTAACTGTTCTATATGTATCATTAACTCTTGTCTTTCCTTATTATTGTTTTCAATTATTTCTGTCAATTGAACTATTGTGAGTTCACTGTTTAGTTGTGCTGGCTGTAGCACTAGTTCCTTCAGAGATGGTTCACTTTCTGGGGACATTGTCACTTCTTGCATTTCCTGGGTTTTTCTTGATTGGGGGTTTTTTTGAGTTTTCACTTTGCTTCTCATCTTCTTTATAGAATATACCATTATTGTATTTAGCTTTGAGTAATCCTTTGATGGTTCCTTTCTACTTTTTTATGTACTTAAATAAGGTGATACTTATGTCCATTTCCCTCTTTTTTCATTTCATTTCTTTTTGTAAACTGAAGCAATTTTCTTTGTACTAATTCTTGTTCTGGATTTTTCCACTATAAGGTTTTCTCCATACTTTGAGAAGAAACAACTATCTTGACTCAAATATGATCTTCCTTTGTTTTTCACTTTAGGATTTTCTTTAAATTTACATTTTCTTTCTCTAGCACATGTTGGGCATCTGTCATAGCCACCATGCAGTCAGCAATAAAACTCATTCATAAGTTGGTTGAAAGTTGAATAATTTACTAACAGGCAATTGGTTGATTAACCAAAAACAAACAATTTAGATACAACATTACTTTTCCTGTGAGAGTTGATATAACAGTAATAACACTAACTTGTGAATAATGAATGATAGGAAAGCTAGAATGAATTAAAATCTCTATCCTTACACCTAACCTATAAGCACATCAAGGAATCAACTACTACCAGCCACACCACACTTTTGAAAGGCTATTGTGTGCCAGCTGTTCCAGACTTCCTTTAAATGTAGTTGGGGACCATCATCCAGATTACTCTAGTGCTTGACTGTTAAGCTTTCCATTGAATTTCATAAATAAACCTGATAAGATAAAGAAGTAAATCCAATGAATTTTGTTCATCACCAAATAAATAAATTGCACTATTTTCATACATAATAATAGCAAACAATCAAACACTTGGCAAGTACCTGTTTAATTGATGTTGTTCACAATTTACTGATTTCCCTCTTTTTCTTTGTCTGCCATTTACACATGTCAGCATTAATTAGCATTTGCATTTCAGTCTTTTATCATTTGTCAAAAAGTACTGCCAAGTGAATTAATATCAAAATACTACTTATTAAAATTTTACAAATGATCTAATTAATAATAATCATGTGTGTACAATTAATTTTTATATTACTTGAGTCATAGCTCTTTCCATTTCTTTTCTTAACTTGACCACACATGATATGATTATGTTACACCAGAATGTTCTCATGCAAGTGGCTGAAGTGAATGGTGATGGGGTCTCTGCAAGTCAACTTGCACCAAGACCAGTTGGAACAAAAAAACTCAGATATGCAAGACATCCGTCTCTCAATTGATCCTGAAAATAGGTCAAATTCAGCAGCTGGAAGGCATCATCAACATATTCAAAGAGTTCCCAAATGTTATGTGAATATTATTTCACATTGTCAGTCTATGATTTTTTTCATTTTGGAAGTGCATAACAGTGTATTAATTTATATTTATTGTGTACATCAGTGTAATATTATTTATTTATTGCTTCACATATGTATAGTTTCCCTTGTTTAAGATATGACCTGTGAGGGACTAATTGCTAACAAATATTTAAGGTTATTGATAGCATATGAAAAAACAGTTTTTACATTGTCTACCTTCAACTACAACCTCAAATTTCATCATGAAATAATTGAAAGATTTTTGCACAAAACAAATATTCAGCTTGTTCATCTTGTTTACAATAGTGCATACTTTGAACTTTTGCAATGCTGTATTACAAAGGAGAAAACACCAATTTCATCATCATGTATAAGCATGATCAAAGGCTTTTCTATAATTTTCTGGCCTACTGGATAACTGATTGAAAACCAACCCATCACAATTACCATGTAGAGTGATGTAACAGAATTGCAAAAAATATGATATAAAATAGTTAGTTTATTAAGTATTCAGTATTTTGTAGCATTTATTTTTTACCTCTAGTATCAACATTGGTTATATGAACTTAGTAATGGCAATCTCTTAATTATATCTAGATGAATTTAGGTTTTGTAAAAGTTGAAATTTCAGTTTTGAATATTTTCTGACCATAACAGACTACCTGTTTTTATTTACTCATATTATCAACAGTGAGGTGTTGTTGTTTATAATTACCAGTTTTGTTCACATATAAATGTGTATGAATATTTGTTTTGTTTACTAGAAAGTAAATTGGATTATGTTTTATCATTGATTTTACTTTAATTTGATTATGCTTTTTAAAGTGTTTCATATTAGTTAAGGAGTACCTAGAATCCTTTAACATAGGGCTAGGTGTATGAATAGGGCTTTTGTTGTTGTGCTTTTCATTCATTAATTCAAATTACTATTATTGCTACCACCTAAATAGCATGAGTTGAGTAATGCACCAAGCTTAGGTTTTTACTTAGCATGTAGGTTTCACTACATTCTCTCTTTCTCTCTTTCACAAGATTTTCATTTTTTGGGTTAGCTGAGTGTTGCCATTTTTCCCTCTCTTGATCTCCTGTCACTCTTTACTTTTATTAGGAATGGGTATTATGATAGGAGGAGTTAATTATTTACCCTAGCACTGGCAAATCCATGCTCAACACAAATCCTTTGTCAGAAAGGGATTTATTACCATTGCTGATTTCCATGCTGCTGACACAATTTAAATGTGTTGATTCAACATTTGCTTGATTTAGACAACAACTGGACAAAGGGAAACCACATTATTCAGTTTTGAATATTTTATGAAAATACAATTAATCAATTTCATCATATATATACTTGTGATCAAATAATCTCTTGTAAAACAATTTATATTATAACATGAAAAAATTATAATATTCACTGTAAAATATAATTGTATTGCAAAAAAGACATTAACAGAACATGCAATGCATATTGTGCATCAGCATCTGAGAATCCAATTTTATAAATTCTGGAAACATCATGTCTAGATTGCTAGACATCCTTGTGAATTTTGTCTTTTTTCATGCGCCATATTTTTCTCTTATTAAGGCTCAAATTATAAAATACAAATCTTTTAGATATAGAGGTGCAAATATTATTATGTTCTATTCTTGAATTTAGAAGCTCAGACAGATATAGTCACGTTGTAGAAATGAAATTACAATAAATTAATGATGATGTTCACTAATTAAAGCATTAAACTTGTGACTGCTTGCTAATGTACATATTCTTATGTTGCTAGATGTTGTTGATCATATTAATTGTACTATGTGTGAACAACATCCATGCCAATAAGTAGGGTTTGCACAACCAGGCAAATCTAATTTAGCCTGTTTTTCATTAACCACAGATGGAGAATACTAGAGTGTTGTTTATAATGTTTATTATGAATATAATGTAGCTGAAACTTTCTTACCTTCTTAAGATCACCTTGTTTCCTAACTTAATGTAAAGATGCTAATTTGTAGTTAATAATTAGTTAGAGTTATGCTAAAGATTACTCTTTAATCATTTAAAAAATAGTAAACTAAAATTTGATTCATTTGACATACCTGTCTTTGAGATAACTCTTTAAGTACATTCATGTTTAGTAAATAAACACTATTAACATAATGCATAATTAAAAGCAGTTAATAACCCTCTTTTAGGTAAATATATATTAACTGTTTAGTAATGTGAGTAACACTAATTTTATTTTGATTTTATTCTTTTGATTATTTTGATACTCAGAAATTTAAAGCTACATCACAGTAATGTCATAATTTGTGATTTGATTCTATCAATTTATATCAATTTCTTTTAAATCAATTTGTATATTTTTGAGTGTAGTTATTTCAATCAATTTATTATTTGTCCCCTCAAACTAAACCTACACATAATTACTTGATAATTTATCTTATCTTATCTTATGTGCATGTTGTAAACATTAAGCAGGTAATGATTTATGAAACTGTAATAAATACTTGAGAGACTTGTAGTGAATGCACAACATAATTATTCTTACTCCAATCATGCTTGATCTTCTCTAATTTATTTATTTGCTAACCCCTTTTAGATTTCGTCATAGTTGTTAGTTTGATCATTTCTGCTTAAGATCTGGTCACAATTTGGGAAGAAACTGCACTGGGTCTGGGGCAACAAATAGCTGCTTAACAGTGACAGCCCAAATTGTGGTTGCTTTAGATTATGGCTATGGTTACATGTAGGGAATAAGAGCTTTTAATTCAATTGTTTCATTTCATATATGCACATAATAATAACACACTGCAAATATACTATGCCATTGGTGAACATAAATGCACAGCAATTATGTGCCTTTGTTTTATTATTTATTTACATGAGCTGAAATAATAGAACTCTGAGATAAATTGCTTATTTGAGCTAGAAATTAATACTTGAGGCACACAATTATCACCTTGGTGAGTAAGGATGGCTTCATGGATATGGCTTCAGCATGATGCTGTGTGAATTGGTCACTGCTGGAAGTCTGTTCTCTATGGAATTTCTGTTTTTCTTAAGTGAATTGGTGTACCACCAATGCTCTTTTTTTTGCTGGAATGCAGGTCACTCTCTACAATGGTAGCCTTTGCAACCTTTGATATTAACTCTTGAGTTTAAAAGTACTGCTTGAGTAACAAGAGCTCCCATGTGATTCTACATGGTAAACAAGATTTTGTTCTTAATCTACACTCATTATTAAAAAATATTTAATCTTTAATGCAGTAAAAAATATTTATAACAGTAAAGATAATTTAGCATTTTAATTCAGTCTTCAACAAATTATATAATTGTATAGTTACTTTATGCCAACCTGATTACCACATAACAAATACAATTCTGTTAATGTAAAAGCCTGAGAGCAAAAAGGAAGTACAGAAGTTCTAATAGAAAAAAAGTAAAGGACAAACAATCCAAAGTTCCTTACTAGCATATCCATGTGTTTGTTTAAAAGCAACAGTACATGATTATGATACAAATAGAGCAGGCTTAACCTAAGGCAAGATTTCCTAATCATTGCAATTGTCATAAGGGAAGTACAGAAATTATTTCTTAGCTAATGTGAATATCCTCAAATGAATTAAGCTTGCATTATATAGACAATATAATATAGTAAAAATAAATGATGTAGCAATGTATAGCAAACTGTTGTTACTTACACAAAATTCCATATTTTGCAAAAATATACTAATATACAAATCACTAGCAAGCATAATTGCAATTACAAAAAACAAGGTTGTTAAAATTAAAAGTGATTCTGGAAACAAAAATTAATTTAAAGAGACAAAATATAGAATTTTTAGAATGCTTAAAATAAGTGCAATATGGAGCAGAGATTTAAAAATTAAAATTGTTTTTAGTAACTTGTTGAACACTGAGTAAGAAATCTTTTTGATTGAAAAATTTCAAATGATGGTATTTCTTTTTATAAGATATTTTGCTTGAGTTGCAAATTTCATTTGTCAATAGTAGATTTGCCACATGATTTTTTCTTACCTGGGCATTAGTTTGTGCAATTCAAATAAGGAACACTGGCTTGCTAATTTTAAAAAATATTTTAAATTGAAAAAATATTTGCATAAATGATGTAGGAAAATCAATGACATCAAATGGGTCAGTCACATAAAAATATAATCATCTGAACATTTTTTGAATTTTACTAATATATATTATCATTCAGCCTGGATTACAACTTAATAAACAACTACATATTTAAGCAAAAACTGTTATTTGTATAGAAACAAGAATATTTCTCAATCTACATATCTAGAAACTCATTAGTTAAGATTTGCTTATGTTGGAGATAATATTTATCCAAATGTCACTAAATTCACATACAATATTATCATAAATTATTTCTTTCATCTACAATTTAAATTCTGGTTTTCTTTCATTCCTCCTTTTTTTCAAAAACCCAAATTGAAAATAAGCTTGGAATTATAAATTAATAGAGTGAGGACTAACTAGAAGATAATGATTTTTTATGTGCAATCTTATTGTCAATTATTATTTTAAAGGAAAATTGCTTTCAACTACTTTGCAACAGGAATCAAACTTGGTTATGTATTTTCCATAAAATCTGCAATTTGCACATGAACACAGCATTGAATGCAAATTGCTTACATGACTTTTGAGAATGAGTTCTGAAATGGAAAATACAGTGTTTTACGAAGAAGATTTTCATCTAGGCAAAACAATGTCACTTTCAAAAAATATTTGAAATTGAATTTTGAAAAACAAATCAATAAGTAATGTTGACATTTTTAAAAAAAAATTGCTATAATGCTTTATGATGAAACGATTGCACGGATAATAGATAAATGTTTTAAACTTGGAAAATTATAAATATGCTAAATAAAATTTCCAGCTTCTGACATAACTTTAGTTGCCTATGCTGATTTGACTGTACAGCAAAATTTCTGTTTTTAGTTAACATGGAATGGAATAATTCCGAGGAAGTTGGAATTGGTAAATTGTTCCTTTATTAAAAGTTATTTTTATCAATTTAGTTATCTCTCCATATCACCCACCATCGGGAGATTCGTTGCTTCGTTTGGAAGTGGGTGATAGCATATGTATTTCAAAAATATCTTCCTCCAACCGTATGTTATTTTTGTTTAGAAATGTTAGATTTAATTGTCGACTTGTAGAAAATACTGCAACGTTCAATACTAATAATTTTATTTTTTGCTTGAATATGTTGGCGAAGTCGTATAATAGGATGCATAGCGGATAAACACTAATATGCGGTAAAAATGATGATAAATACAATAACATACTTAAAAAGGGTGAAGGTATAGAATAGGGTGCACGCGGACAAAATAAACCGTAATGTAGGGTAAAAAATAAAGCAATAACATACGTTAAAAGTTTAAAAATAGATATAGACCGATAAATTTTCATAATAAATTAAATTCGTAGCACGCGATATATATTTAAGGATGATAGCGCAGAGAACTTGGAATTGATAAAAAATTATTATCTATTATTTAACAAATTACAAGATATAGAAGCCCTTACTTTAGGTGAAATTTCCAAATGCATTGTGTTAAAAATATAATAATAAGTATCGACTCTATTGTCAAAGTGCAAGAAATCGACGTCTAATGACCCGGTCCCTGGATTTGTTTACAGGAAATGTCACAATATTCTTGAGCCGCTCACTTGCTTCTTGTTCACATCAATTCTCAGTAGCTGTGCGTGGCCTTCTAGTTGAAAGTGTGCTTTTGCAACTCCGTTAGTCAGATTCTCATAAAAAAAACTACCGTTCCATAAGCTTATTACCGCAGCTGTCGCCTGTCCTTGAACGACAAGATGTATTCTAACCTTGACACCAATTCCCATTGGGCTGCCGTTTACTTTGACTTTGCGAAAGCATTCGACAAAGTCCGTCATGGCTACCTCCTAATCAAGCCCGTTAAATTCGACTTTGACCAAGATATTATTGACCTGTTTGCTTCATACTTGATAAATCGCACACATGTCCGTGTTGATTTAACTCTTTTCAGTAGCGGAAATGATGCTAGTGGCGTTCCCCAGGGCAACGGACTGGGGTCGTTGCGGTTCATACTGTTTATTGATTACTTGCCTAACTGCATTATCGATTGTGAATGTTTTCTGTTCGCTGACGACACTAAGCTTTTGTGTTCTTCTACTCCTTTTGCCTTGACATCTGATATCAGCCGCTTTTGCCAATGAACTGAGTCAAACGGATGGCAATTAAACGAAACTAAGAGTGAATACATAGTGTTCAACGCGTTTCCCGCTGAAATCTCGAACATGATACTGGCAGTTTCCAGTGTCAAAGATCTAGAAATTATTGTATCTAACCAACTGAACTGAGATGCGCACCTAACCTCGAAAATGTCTCCCTGCATGCGTTATTTTTCATCAAGCGCAATGTGCCCTTTCAGTTGGTGTCTGCCTTGAAACTCTCCATTATTAATGCATGCGTCAAATCTATGTTATTTTATGCGTCTCCGTGTTGGTACCCGTCTACCCCTATTTTGAGAAAACTTAGAAACCCTCAACCGGTGGCGATCTAATGATACTAATTCCCAAATTTTAAAATCAAAACGAAGAGAAGATTTAGAATTGAATCATGATATATTCGAAACTATGTGGATTGAATTAGAATCTTTCTCAAATTCCTACAACAACGAGCTCAAACATTTGCTATAATCCAAATAAAAATTTTATCTCTGAATTTTATAATCACAAAATTGAAGAAATTGAATATGCCATTCTTGAGAATAAATTTGCTAATATCTTAGGGGATTTATCATATTTGTGATATTTTCGGTTTTCAAACTATTAATAAGACCAATCCAACTAGATTTTTTATTATATTTGATTGTTTCTTATCCGATAGTTGTAATAACTACAAAACATATATGTTTGAATCATTTAGTGATCACAATCTCTGCGTTTATGTTAGTAACCATACGTGTGGAACAAAAACTAGGAAAGTTGTTTATTCTAGGGACTTTAACAATTTTAATCAAAAAATTATAGATCTTTTGAAGAACATATGCTTTGATCTAATCTAAACTTTTAACGATGCCGATAGTATGTTGAAATTTATCACTTGTGAAATCACCAAAGCCTTTAACTAAGTAGCGCCGTGAACCAAATTAATTAGCACTAAATTAAGACCAGCGATTAACCAACACCGTGGTTACGACTTGATTAAAGACCAGATTATTAAGAAAAATAAACTATTTGAACTTGCGAAATCGGATCCCATCAATCTTAATTGGACTAATTATGAGCACGTTATGCAATTAATCAAAAAGAGCCGCAAATCTAGGTACGAAACTAAGCAAAGGATTACTTCAAACGCTTAAAAAAATCTAACCAAAAATGAAATTTTCTTAATAAAAGCATTGGTAAAACTAAGGACCAAATTATAAACATTGAAGAAATAAAGCATGATAATAGGACGTCCAAAAATAAGAAGGATATCTCAAATATTTTTAACAGACATTTTGAAAATATAGGTAAATTCAATATTGAATTCGAAGAAAATGGAAACTTTTCATCTCAACAATCTGATATACGAATAAGGCAACAGTTTCATTTCAACGTAATTTCCTATCACGATCTTAGAAATGTAGTAAATAAACTAGATGCTAATAAATCTTGTGGATCCAGCAACCTATCGTATTGGATAATTAAAAAATATTTTGATATNTAAATATTTTTGTCATGTGTGAGTTTATAATGTTGCATACATTTAAGCAATAAATTTGCTTTGACTATTATTATTATTATTACTATTATTATTCCTCCTTACTTTTCACAGCTTCATGCTGGTATCCCTCTCAGCTCGGGGAACTCACCAGNATTTCCTATCACGATCTTAGAAATGTAGTAAATAAACTAGATGCTAATAAATCTTGTGGATCCAGCAACCTATCGTATTGGATAATTAAAAAATATTTTGATATTTTGGGTGAATACCTACTTGTAGCATTCAACCAAAGTATTACAAATAATGACTTTCCTGCGCTTTTAAATCAATCTGATATTTCACCGTTATTTAAAAAAGGAGAACCGACCAATTAGCATAACACACCCTTTCTCAAAAACATTTGAAAAAATTTTTGCTGCACAAATGTACAAGTTTATTAATGACAATAAAATTTTATCAAGTAATCAATTTAGATTTCGACCTAAGTTCAGTACATCTGATGCGATTTTATTAATCACAGAAAAGATAAAAATAACTAGAACCAAAATTTGTTCACAGCGGTGGCCTTACTTGATTTAAGAAAAGCATTTAACTCGATGAATTTCGATATTTTAAAACAAAAATTAAGGCGACAAGGTTTTAGTTTCAATGCAATACATTTTATTATGAGTTTTCTAAGCAATCGCAAACAACGAGTTAAAATCGATCATATTTTTTCAGACTATACTCCTACAAATCTAGGCGTACCACAAGGAACTGTATTAGGACCCATTCTTTTCGCACTTTATGTCAATGACATTTCAAAATCCTTGACAAATGGAACTATTTACCAATATGCAGACGATACTTGTATATTACGGACAGCAAAAAATCCCTTTGAGGCAACCAAACATTTGACAAAAGTTATTGAAAATCTCGTAACATATTTCAATCATAATAAACTAAAAATCAATTCTGACAAAACTCAATTTATCATCTTTTNTGACATTTCAAAATCCTTGACAAATGGAACTATTTACCAATATGCAGACGATACTTGTATATTACGGACAGCAAAAAATCCCTTTGAGGCAACCAAACATTTGACAAAAGATATTGAAAATCTCGTAACATATTTCAATCATAATAAACTAAAAATCAATTCTGACAAAACTCAATTTATCATCTTTTCATCTAAAAAACAACAAAAGCTTACTAAAAATTTTAAAATTAATGTTTGTGATAACGAAATTAGTCAAAGTAAATGTGTAAACTATCTAGGTGTATTATTAGACAATGACTTAAATTTCGATAATTTCTTCTCCCACAAATTAAAAAAGATGGCATGCGGAATAAAATATTTTGTACCACTTGCGCCATGCAGGAAAATCATTGCATGAAGAACTAATTCATTCATTTGTCTAAGTCAATTTAATTACTGTGCATTTGTTTTTCAAAATCTCACATTGCAAAAACGTTCATCACTAGCAAAAACTTAATTGGCATTTAGAACACTTAATTATATTGAAAAACATGAATCTATAGCGCAAATAAGATCATCATATGCTATCTTGGCCCCGAGTTACTTTATTCAGTATCAATGTTTATGTATGATTCACAAATTTATTCACGAATTAAGTTCACTAAGTTTTCTTAATAATTACATCAAAATCAATAAAAGAAGTAAAACACTTTTTAGTATCAATAATCGTCAAGACTAATTTTCTTTTAAATGTTCAATCTTATGGAATGATTTAAAATGTTAGAAAAACTATGAGCACTTCAAGAAAAAAATAAAACAATTTTTATTAAATAAGCAAATATTATTGGGCATAGATAATAAACTCAACCCATGGTCGAATTACTTTTAAAACTTCCCTTTAATTAATATTGCATATTTAAATAATTTTGTAAATATTTTTGTCATGTGTTAGTTTATAGCTTTTATATACATTTAATCAATAAATTTGCTTCGACTCTAATAGATTTCCTTTTGTATGTAACAGCATTCACATTTATAATTTATTATAGTAGAAAATTTGCTTAATAATTTATCTTAAGTAGATTCAGAATGAAATGTATTATTTATCATCCTCTTTAAGCAAAGAGAAATATATTTTTAGTACTGGAACTTATACATAATAACTACATGTCTCATCTACCATCATGCAACCAGNCTGTACTTGTCTATCTTCTCTTTCTCCTTGCTTTCTACATTTCTGTCCTTTGGTACTGCTATGTCTATCACTGTTCCTAATCTTTTCTCTTTGTCTACCACTACTATGTCTGGCCTCCGTGCTTCTATCACTTTGCTCGTCTGTATGTTGAAGTCCCACAGTATCTTAACCTTCTCATTTTCTATGACGCCCTGTGGCTTGTGCTCATACCACTTGTCTCCTGCTTCTAACCCATGCTGCCTGCTCAAACTCCAGTGTACCATTCTTCCCACCTTGTCATGGCTGAACTTATACTCATTTTGTGCCAACTTCTCACACCCTGCTATCAGATGATCTACTGTCTCCGCCTCTTTCTTACATAGCCTACACTTATCACTTACTTCTACTCTTCTGTCTATATGCTTCTTCACCCAGTTTGTTCTTATTGCTTGCTCCTGTGCTGCCATTTTCAATGCTTCTGTTTCTCTCTTCAGTCCTGCCTTCTTTAACCACTTGTTGCTCTCTTCTCTGCCACACTTTTCTGTGTTCCTCCAGTATTCTCCATGCATTGCTTTCTGCCTATACCTTGTTTGTCTCTCTGATTCCATCCTGCTCTGGTATACCTTCTTTCCTTCACTCTCTGTTCTTATCTTCCTTAACTCCTTAGTGACCTCCAGTATTGACCCTCTAGGTTGTGCTTCTACATACTCCTTTAGCCCTAGTGCTTCTGCTTCTACAGTTTCCTCCACACTTAGCAGTCCTTTCCCTCCCTTATGCCTTGCCATGTACAACCTATCTACATCTCCATTTAGGTTGAATGCTCTCTCTGCTGCTAGTATCTTCCTTGTCTCCCTGTCTAATTCCCTCAGCTCATTCTTGTTCCACCTAACTATTCCTGCTAAATATCTCAACACTGGTATCGCCCACGTATTAAATGCCTTTATGCTGTTCTGCGCATTCAATGCTCACTTCTGTAGTACCTTCCTTATTCTCCTCTTGTATTCTTTCCTTAGCCTCATCTTCATTTCCTCGTGATCTGTTCTATCTTTCTCTATCACACCTAAGTACTTGTACCCCTCTTTGACTTCTTCAATCTTATCCCCACTGCTTGTCCTCAAACCCTCCCCATCCACACACTTGCCTCTAGTCATTGTCACTGCTGCACACTTTCCTAATCCAAACTCCAACCCTGAATCTCTGCTTGCCTTCTCCAATGTCTCCACTTGCTTCTGCAACATCTTCCTTGAACTAGCATACATCTTCATGTCTTAAGTCAATTTAATTACTGTGCATTTCTTTTTCAAAATCTCACATCGCAAAAACGTTCATCATTAGCAAAAATGTTTAACTGGGCATTTAGAACACTTAATTATATTGAAAAACATGAATCCATAACGCAATTAAGATCATCATATAATATTTTGGCCCCGAATTACTTTATTCAGTATCAATCTTTATGTATGATTCACAAATTTATTCATGAATTAAGTTCATTAAGTTTTCTTAATAATTACATCAAAATCAATAAAAGAAGTAAAACACTTTTTAGTAGAAATAATCGACAAGATTTATTTTCTTTTAAGTGTTCAATCTTATGGAATGATCTCAGTATTGATATAAAATGTGAGAAAAACTATAAACACTTCAAGAAAAAAATAGATAATACCAACTCAATGCGCGGTCGAAATTACTTTTAAAACTGCCCTTTAATTAATATTGCATATTTAAATAGTTTTGTAAATATTTTTGTCATGTGTGAGTTTATAATGTTGCATACATTTAAGCAATAAATTTGCTTTGACTATTATTATTATTATTATTATTATTATTTCCTTGCTTCTCACAGCTTCATGCTGGTATCCCTCTCAGCTCGGGGAACTCACCAGTTCCCAGGGAGTCTGAGAGCTTTCCTCAGGACTCTAGCTGTTCCTAACAATGCTGCCTTCTGTGCTACTGCTCCTCCCCACTTTGGTACTCCCAACTCCTCCAAGTATCTCTTATGCTTCTTACTCACTGCTCCTAGTGCTCCTACAACTACCGGGACTACTTCAACCTTCTTTAACTTCCACAGCCTTTCTATTTCCTCTGCCAACTCTCTGTACTTGTCTATCTTCTCTTTCTCCTTGCTTTCTACATTTCTGTCCTTTGGTACTGCTGTGTCTATCACTGTTCCTAATCTTTTCTCTTTGTCTACCACTACTATGTCTGGCCTCCGTGCTTCTATCACCTTGCTTGTCTGTATGTTGAAGTCCCACAGTATCTTAACCTTCTCATTTTCTATGACGCCCTGTGGCTTGTGCTCATACCACTTGTCTCC